>JAKSZU010000009.1:102761177-103111730 GCA_026018925.1 Tupaia tana
AATCTAAGAATTCAATTAATAAAACTACTGGTGGAAAATGCTGGAGATACTCTGGGAGAAATTGGAGTAGGCAAAGACTTAAATAAGACTACCAAAGCACAGGCAATAATCCTTAAAATAGACAAGTGGGAATACGTCAGACTAAGAAGTTTCTGCACACCAAAGGACACAGTAACAAGTGTGAACCGACAGCCCTCAGAATGGGAAAATATTTTTGTTAAATATGCCTCAGAAAAGGGACTGATAACCAGAATACACAGGGAACTCAAGTACCTTATGCGAAAAAAAAAATGATTAACCCAATTAAAAGATGGGAAAATGAGCTGAACAAAGATCTCTCTAAGGAAGACATATGAACAGCCAATATGCTTATGAGGTAATGCTCAACATCCTTCATCATAAGGGAGATGCAGATAAAAACCACAATGAGATACCACCTAACCCCTGTTAGAATGGCAAAGATTAAGAATATAAAAAGTGATAAATGTTGGCGGGGATGTGGTGAAGAGGGAACCCTGCTACACTGTTGGTGGGAATGTAAACTGGTTCAGCCACTGTGGAGAACAATATGGAGGCTCCTCAAAGATCTAAAAATAGAACTACCATTTGATCTAGCAATCCCACTTCTAGGTATCTACCCAAAAGACAGGAGAAAGCTGTGTCAGAAAAGAGCTTGCACATCAATGTTTACTGCAGCATTATTCACAATTGCCAAGACCCAACGTAAATGTCCACAAACAGATGAATGGATTGGAACAGTGTAGCATATATACTCTATGGAATACTATTCAGTCATAAAAAAATAACAAGACCCTGGCATTTTATAGAAAGTGGTCAGATATGGAGGATCTATTGCTGAGTGAAGTAAGCCAGGCTATGAAAGAAAGATATTGTATATATCCACTTAATATATACTGACTATTTGCACTCTGTGGTAGAGAGCAAAATATTGGAGGACATAAAAGCAGTGAAAGTACTTAATGAGAATAAGAGTGTGGAATGGGGGTGAAGAGAAGAGAATAGAGAAAGATAGCAAGAGAACAAATAGAGAGGCAGGACGTTAGTGGGAAACAGATATGGCTTATTACCTGTTGATCATGACATGTATAGTATTCTCAACTGGATTGATCTGAGAACTATTTCATGATGGGTAAAGTCTTTTTACAAGCAAAATGAGAAATAGTGATTGACTGTTTAAAAAATAATTGGAATAATAATAATAATGATTGGAAAAAACAATGAAGAGATATTAAATAATGAAGTGGGGAGATTAATGTCTCTGTATTGACTGACATGCATGACATTCCCTTTTGAAATAGCAATGTAATACACTGTAAAGTTATATGCAATCCAATGTAATATAAACAAGGTTATGATGATAATAAAATAAATAAATAATTAAAAAACCGCAAAATATAATAACCTTAATTATATCTGGTGTAAGTAAACCAATTAAAAGGTAGAGATTAACATAGTGGGTAAAATAAAAAAGACTATCAAACTGGGGCCCAACAGTGGTTTAGTGGTAACACATAATGTGATGTCAGGTTAACCCATGTGGGAAGGTTTCAGGTTCACATTCATAGATCTTCTTGAGTACTACACACTCATAAACCAGTGATCTTGGGCTTGCTGGGCATGGACTGTGATGCCAACATCCTATGGGGATGCTATCTCTCTGTTTCTGTCACTCTCATGAAATAAATAAATAAATAAACTTTAAAAATTTAAAAGACTTTTAAATTGCCTTTAACAATCATTTCTTTAATAAGTGGATGATTCATTACCTATGAAATTAGAAACAAAAAACTTATCATAAAAATGTTATTGAGAGACATCCATTCTAATTAGGAGGCAAAGAAAGTTCTTTCCAATGATGAAGGCCCCCAAATTGTTTTGCTACTAATCAGTTCTTTTACTGGAAAACATTTATCTTCCTAATTTTATCATTCTGGAACAATTTTGACTCTGAGAATGGTGTAATAATAAGTATTTATCCTATGTAATATACTAAGTTATAACACATAAAAGGGAATTTATCTAAAAACTACAATAATGAATGATTTATCCTAGGAATGCAAGATATTTTAATTTTAGGAAAGTATTAGTATATATCATCAAAATAATATGCCAACGGAAAATATATTAAAGAAACAATAGATGTTAATTTTTTTAAATTTCAAAATAATTTGTCTTTAAAATACATTTTTATATTCATATATTTTTATATAAAGGATTTAAAAATACTCTGTATTCTTATGTTTGTCTATTTACTGTGTCTTATGTGAACAGAGAATGAACAATAAACAATGAATATTCAGACTAGAAAAAGAAGCAAACAAAACTGTTCACAAAAGTAGAAATGCCAATGGACAAATAAACAGGAAAAGGTTGGTGCACTTCCCTACCAAACAGAAAACAGTAAAAACAAAATCCTCATAGTCTTCATAAATTAGTAATTTAATATTACAAAGGAGGGCATAAAATTAATGTACAATGGAGTATGCACTATTCATCTGTGGTTAAGCGTCTAGGATATGGTAATTCTATGTACAGTTGAAAATGAATGTAATTATAATGTAAATTAGTAAAACAATTCAGAAGCATTACCTGCTAATATATTTCAAGAATCTTAAAATTGTATATATTGGGTCATGAGAAAAGTCATGACGCATTTTTGCATTAGAAAAACATTGAAAAATACGTCATGACTTTTCTGAAAATCTAATATTATTTGGTTTGGCAATTATACATCTAGAAAAATGTCCTCATGAAATAGTGTCAATTTTCTGAAATTATCTATTTATAATGATATTTATAGTTCATAAGTAAAATTTTAAAATAAAGAAAAGTAACTAAAACGATTTTTTAAAAGACTGTCTCAGATGTTGTTAGCTGCTTATCTGAATGACAATTACTCTCTTTGTCCTTACTAACAGAACATTGATATCATTCTAGGTGGCATGATGACCAGCCTCAAAGCAAATTCTTGATTAGTCTTATCCAGCTGCAGCCTAAATTTAACACCACTCAAAAGTTCAAGGACCATCAAGGGACCTGAAGCAGGAACAACTAAGCAGCTTCAGCCTTGCAAACCAGTACTTACCATAAAGTCTCTCCCTTGTTGGTCATTTTGTTCTTACTTTTTTCCCCTTTTATTCATTATTTATTAAGTAATAACTTAGTTTTTCCCTGGTGTTTTTTTATTATTTTTCCTAATTTTTTTACTGTTTTTCCTAGAACTCTCATTAATTTTTTCAGAAATATCCATAGAAGTTTCATGAATTAAGAATTTCTTCATCCTCAGGAGGGCAAATTTCTATAAAGTCATTTTTTCTTCTGCTTTGTTGTTGTTGTTGTTGTTTAACCTTCTTTTCCATTCATGTTCCTGTCTTCTTTGCAGGTCATCCTGTAAGTGGCCTTTAAAGCACTCTTTTTATTTTATTTTTATTTTTTTCAATTTTTTGTACATTCAATCAAATTATTTAGCTTACAAAGTGAACATTTCAATATGTAAACATTTTTCCCAAGTCCGGTTGATCAAAGTATTTTCAACAGATAACACCACACCTCCCCGTCCGGTCACTTCTCTGCCTCCGTATCCCTCCTCCAAATGTCCTTCCCCAGGCCCCACTCCTCTACACACACCATATCTGGCATTCACACTCATCTCTTGTATTTGTACATCCTTTAGTCAATCAGTTTCAGTCATAGAGAGTAGACACTCGGTATATATTAAGTGAGGATATATAATGTCTCTCCTTCATAGCCTGGCTTGCTTCACTCAGCAATAAATCTTCCATATTCTTCCACTTTCTGTCAAAAGCCAGGCTCTTGTTTTTTTATGGCTGAATAGTATTCCATAGAGCATATGTGCCACAGTTTTTCAACCCATTCATCTGTACAGTGGCATTTGGGTTGGTTTCATGTATTAGCTATCATGAATACTGCTGAAGTAAACATTGATGTGCAAGTACTTTTCCAATGAAGAATTCTTCTGTACTTTTGGTAGATACCAAGGACTGGGATTAATGGATCATGTGCTAGCTCTATTTGTATATTTTTGAGGAATCTCCAAATTGTTCTCCACAGTGGCTGGACCAATTTACATTCCCACCAGCAGGTAAGAGAGTTCCCTTTTCACCACAACCCTGCCAACACTTATCATTTTTTGTTTTTTTTAATCTTAGTTATTCTGGCTGGGGTTAGGTAGTATCTCATTGTTGTTTTGATCTGCATGTCCCTTAAGATGAGGGGTGTTGAGCATTTTTTACATGCCTTTTGGCTATTTGTATGTCATCATTAGAGAGTGGTTTTTTAAACTTATTCTTCCATCTTTTAATAGGGCTGATCATCTTTTTTACAAACAGCTGTTTGAGAACCTTGTGTATTCCAATGATCAGTACCTTATCTGATGCATGATTTACAATAATATTTTCTCATTCTGAGGGCTGTTGATTCACACTAATTACTGTGTCTTTTGCCATGCAGAAACTTCTTAGTATGATGTAATCCCACTTTTCTATTTTTGGGATTATCCACTGTGTTTTGGGAGTCTTATTTAAGGAGTCTTTCCCTACCCCAATGTCTCCCAGAGTTTTCCTAGTGTTTTGTAGGAGTGGTTTTATAGTTTGAGGTCTTAAATTTATATCGTTGATCCACCTTGACTTGATTTTTGTCAAAGGTGAGAGGTAAGAATTCAGATTCATCTTTCTGCAGGTGGAAATCCACTTTTGTTGACTGTATGTTTGGAAATTTATTTCTTGGGACTCTATTCTGTTCCATTGGTCCACATGTCTGTTTCTGTGCCAGTACCATGCTGTTTTGATTAACACAGCTTTGTAATATAGTTTTGGGTCAGAGAGTGAGATGCCACCCACTACACTCTTCTTGTGCAGAATTCCTTTGGCAATATGTTTTTTTTTTTTTTTTTTTTTTTGTGATTCCAGACAATTTTATAATTATCTTTTCTAGATCTTTGAAGAATGTGTCTGGTACTTTGATTGGCATTGCATTAAATATGTAGATTAATTTCAGTAGAATTGCCATTTTGATTATATTAATTCTTCCAATCCAGGAACATGGGATGTACTTCCACTTTTTTGTTTCATTTTTAATTTCTTTTTTTAGCTTCTCATAGTTTTTCTTGTAGAGGCCTTTAACTTCTTTGGTTAGATTTATTCCTAAGTATCTTATACTTTTTGTGACTATGGTAAATGGAATAACTTTTTTCAGTTCTATCTCAGTCTGCCTGTTGTTCATATATAGAAAGGCCATAGATTTCTGTATATTGATTTTGTATCCTGCAACTTTACTGTATTCATGCATTTCTTCCAGAAATGTTTTCATGGAAACCATTGAGTCTTCTATGTATACAATCATCTCATCTGCAAATAGAGAATTTCACCTCTTCTTCTCCTATTTGAATGCCTTTTATTTTTTCTCTTTTCTGATTGTGTTTGCGAGGACTTCCAGGAGTGAAGAAACTGAGCATCCTTGTCTTGTACCCGTTTTTAGTGTGAAAGCTTTCAGCTTTTTCCCATTCAGGATGATGTCCACTGTTTTTTTTTTATAGTTAGCTTTTATTGTGTTGAGAAGTGACCATTCTATGCTGATTTTACTGAGAGTCTTGATCATGAACAGACATTGTATCTTATCAAATACTTTTTCTGCATCAATCAATATGACCATTTGGTTTTTATCTTTATTCTTGTGAATATGGTGCATTACATTTATAATTTTGCATATGTTGAACCAACCTTGCATTCCTGGAATAAAGCCTACCTGATCATTATGTATAATCTTTTTCATAAGTTGTTAGATATGATTTGTTTGTGTCTTGTTGAGAATCTTTGCATCTATATTCATCAAAGATTTTTGTCTATAGTTTTCCTTCCTTGTCCTGTCCTTATCTGTTTTAAGGATAAGGGTGATAGAGGCTTCATATATTGAATTGGGGAGAGATTCAACCTTTTGGATCTTTAGAAATTACTTGAGCAGAATGGGGGTTAACTATTCTTTGAAAGTTTTATAGAATTCAGAGGTGAAGTTATCAGGCCAGGGCTTTTCTTTTTTGGAACAATATTTTTTACTGATTCAATTTCCTGGCTTGTTATGGGCTTATTCAGACTTGAGTGCCTCTCTAGACTGGGAAATTTCCTTCCAGGACTTCATGGAATAGATTTTCTTTTCTTTTCTTTTTTCTTTTTTCTTTTTTTTTTTTTTTTTTTTTTTTGAGAGGTTTTTGCTATACGGAGCGTGCGCTCGCCAGACAGACAGAGAGAGACAGAGAGACTGAAAGCAAGAAATCACCCCCCAGGGGGGATGGCCACGCTGCGATCCCTTCTTCTCCGTACTCCTCTGGGGATCTTGGGCATGCACGCACACGCGCCTGGCATGAGTTTTAAGTCACCGGGTCTGGGATGCGAACCACGGTCGACTACGTGGGAGTCCAGCGACATAGCCATTACACTAACTGCTGGTCCCATGGAATAGATTTTCTATGCATTATTAGTTTCTTCACCTTCTGGGATGCCAATTATTCTGATGTTTGGGTGTCTTATGGAATCTAGTATTTCTCATAAATTATCCTCGTTTTTTTTTTGTTATTTTTCTCTATCTTAACGTGGTGCGTGATTTTGCCAGGTGCCTGTAGATGAATTGGAGGGCTCCTTCAGAGTAAAGGCCAGTCTGTGGGACAAAGGAGAGTAGGGTATTAACAAAACAAAAAGGAAGAGAAAGAAAAAATAATAAAACCCTGCGTACCTTCCTAGGGGGTGGGATCCTGGTCTTGGGAGCCTGGAAGTGGGGCATGGGCAGTGGTGCCCCTGCCTCATTTTCCCTTGCTGGCCAGGGGCCTGGAGATGAAACTGAAACTCTCTTTTTAGACAAAACAGATTCTTTAGTATCATTCTCTTGTTCTAAATATACATTCATCTTCTTGAGAATTGGGAATTCAGAATTTAATATAGAACAACTATCCTCCACCAACTTGACAGCACATTCATCATGAGGCTCAAGATTTATTGTCGGACCCTCTTCTACTGGCTCTTCAGTATGAGAAATAGATCTATCATCATCCAAATATTTGTAGCTATGACTATCAAGATCTTCTTTTTCTAAATCTTCACCAACTATTATTTTATTTAAGGATTCTTTAAGATGGTGCTCATAGTTCAGTTTTTCAATGCAGTTTAAGAAATCCTCTGGGTAGGGTTTGCTCAAAGCTTAAACTTTTAGAATCCGGATCAAGCCAGTCAGCAGTTCTGGGCTCCAGGCGGACTGAGGCTGCAGGCCTGACCCTTCTGAATCTCCACTCATCCCCACCGTTTCTCCTCCTTGGACCCCAGATGACATGATGGTATACTTAGAAGACCCAAAGGTATCCATGAAAAAACTGCTTGAAGTAATAAGTGAATACAGTAAGGTGGCAGGATACAAAATCAATATCCAAAAATCTATAGCATTTCTATTTATGAACAACAAGTTGAACGGAGCAGAGCTGAAGAAAGGAATCCCTTTCACCATAGCCACAAGGTGTATAAGATACCTAGGGATAAACCTAACTAAGAAAGTGAAAGACCTTTATAAAGAAAACTATGAAAATCTTAAAAGAGACATTGAAAGTGACATAAAAATGTGGAAGGACATCCCATGCTCCTGGATTGGAAGAATTAACATAATCAAAATGGCAATTCTACCCAAATTAATCTACATGTTTAATGCAATTCCAATCAAAATACCAGAAATATTCTTCAAATATCTAGAAAAGACAATCATAGAATTTGTCTGGAACCATAAAAGACCTCGTATTGCAAAAGCAATCCTGCGCAAGAAGAATGGAGTAGCAGGCATATCACTCCCTGATCCCAAGATATACTATAAAGCTGTGGTCATCAAAACAGCATGGTATTGGCATAAAAACAGACAAGTGGACCAATGGAAGAGAATAGAGACCCCATAAATAACCCCCAAAGCTTACAGCCAACTGAGCTTTGACAAAGGATATCAGTCAATCCATTGGGAAAAGGAAAACATCTTTAGTAAATGGTGCTGGAAAAACTGGGTATCCACCTGCAGAAAGATGAAACTGAACCCCCATCTTTCACCTTTAACAACAATCAACTCAAAATGGATCAAAGATCTGAACCTAAGACCTCAAACCATAAAACTACTGGTGGAAAATGCTGGGGAAACTATAGGGGACATTGGAGTAGGCAAAGACTTCTTAAATAAGACTCCCAAAGCACAGGCAATAATCCCTAAAATAGACAAGTGGGACTATATTAGACTAAGAAGTTTCTGCACAGCAAAGGACACAGTAACAAGTGTGAACTGACAACCCTCAGAATGGGAAAATATTTTTGTTAAATATGCCTCAGACAAGGGACTGATAACCAGAATACATAGGGAACTCAAGTGCCTTATGCAAAAAAAAATGATGAACCCAATTAAAAGATGGGAAAATGAGCTGAACAAAAGTCTCTCTAAGGAAGACATATGAACAGCCAAAAAGCATATGAGAAAATGCTCAACATCCCTCATCATAAGGGAGATGCAGATAAAAACTTCAATGAGATACCACCTAACCCCTGTCAGAATGGCAAAGATTAAGAATATCAAAAGTGATAAGTGTTGGCGGGGATGTGGTGAAAAGGGAACCCTCCTACACTGTTGGTGGGAATGTAAACTAGTTCAACCACTGTGGAGAACAATATGGAGGTTCCTCAAAGATCTACAAATAGAACTACCATTTGATCCAGCAATCCCACTCCTGGGTATTTACCCAAAAGACAGGAGAATGCTCAGTCAGAAAAGTGCTTGCACATCAATGTTTATTGCAGAATTATTCACAATTGCCAAGACATGGAACCAACCTAAATGTCCACAAACTGATGAATGGATTGTAAAAGTGTGGTATATATACTCTATGGAATACTACTCAGCATAAAAAATAACAAGACCCTGGAATTTGATAGAAAGAAGTTCTCAAGGGAGTGCTATATCAAGAAAATTAAATACAGATGCCCAGAAATAAGAGTTCAAAAGCTAAGAAAATTGCCAACTTTATCACAGGGACAAGTCTGGAGTTGAACATTATATCCTAGAATTTAATTGGGAATATCAAACCACGACAGAAGATAAAGTACATGAAACTGAACTGGTGAAATAGCATTTTATGACTTTGGATTAAAACATTGCTTATTTTCTTCTTGGCTTTGCTTTCTAGGTTTTTTTTCCCTTTAAATATCTTTTTTATTTAAATTTATTTATTTACATTCATCCATTATACATCATCACAGCATAAAAATGAGATTTTCCATCAAGAATACACTGAATATTGGCTCAATCAAACACATCAACATACGTGTTATTATCAACAAATAATTTTCTGTTTCTCATTTCTTGTATATTTTACTTTTGTTTCTCCATAATTGATTCCCTGTCTCTCACCCTCCACCATGTCCCACACTCCTCCCACACTGTCTTTGGTATCCATGGTTGCTTTCTATGCCTTCCCCCGCCATTTTATTGATTCACTAAAAACCTTAATTAATCTAAATATTTTCAATAGCAAGTACAGCTGATATATACATATCTATGAACACAAGTCTGACTTTAGGCATAAACCCCAGTGAGTAGAATGAACATACTATAAAGTAGCACCTAACTAGGGCTATATAGCTTACTGCATTAATCAAATAGTTATTTTTAGTGCATTTTTTTAATTTCAAGAAAAACAGTTTTCATGGTTTTTTTTCTTCTGAATTTTTTTTAATTAATTAATTTATGTTCATCCCCTAAGCATTGTCACAACATACAAAATGTGGTTTCCCATCCAAAATATACTGCATAGGGGCTTAATCATGCATGTAATAATCAATAATTTTCTATTTCTAGTTTCATAAATATATGCATGTGTGTGTGTTTATGTGTGTGTGTGTGTGTGTGTGTGTGTTGTTTATATATATTTACCCCTATGTCTTACCCTCTGCCCTTTCCCACCCTTTTTACACACAATCGCTGGTGTCTACAATTGTCTTCCATTCCTTTCTCCCCCACATTTTATGGATCACACAATTTCTTAAATCTAACTACTTTTAATAGCAAGTTCAGCTGGTAATGTCAACAAAAGCAGGCTTTTTTTTTTTTTTTGAGAGGTTTTCGCTATAGGGTGCGTGCGCTCGCCAGACAGACAGAGAAAGACATAGAGACAGAAAGCGAGAAGTCACCCCCAGGGGGGATGGTCATGCCGCAATCCCTTCTCCTCCATTCTCCTCTCAGGATCTTGGGCACGCACGCACACGTGCCTGGCATGAGTTTTAAGCCACTGGGTCCAGGACGCGAACCACGGTCGACTATGTGGGAGTCCAGCCACATAGCCATTACGCTAACTGCTGGTTCCCACAAAAGCAGTTTTGAAATGATAAGGAAATTTGTTTAAAACTTAAAGCCAGGAAACAGGTTAGTATTCTGTTCAAATAGTAGGTACATGAACCTATTGACAGCTCAAGACAGTACAAAAACTCTTAAAACCAGACAACAAAGCCTAGAAGAAAAGCAGTAATGTTTTAGTCAAAAGTCATAAAATGCTATTTCACCAGTTCAGTCTCATGTTTTATTCCATGTATTAGCAATCATGAATAAGGCTGCAATAAACATTGTCGTGCTAGCACTTTTCTGACTGAGTACTTTTCTATCCTTTCAGCAGATACCCAGGAGTGGAACTGGTGTATCATATGGTAGTTCTATCTGTAGGTCTTTGAGGAACCTCTATATTGTTCTCCACAGTGGCTGAACCAATTTACATTCCCACCAACAGTATAGGAGAGTTCCCCTTTCAACACCTCCCCACCCATCAGCACTTATCATTTTTTTTTTTAACGTTCACTATTGTGACAGGGGATAGGTGATATCTCATTGTGGTTTTGATCTGCATCTCCCTTATGAGGAATGATGGTCAGTTTTCATATGCTTTTTGGCTGTTCAGATTTCTTTCTTAAAGAGTAGCTTACTCAGCTCTTTTTCCATCATTTTTTTGGGGGGTGCTGGAAGCCCTGCTCCAGCTGGGATGGGTACACAGGAAGGTGACATGGGGGATCAGGAACAAAAATCAGACTTATACCGCAATGCCTCTTAGCATGTTCTCAGCCAGCTACAGCCAGAGCCAGCTCCAGACTGCAGCCCAGTGGCTATTAAAACATATGTATTTATTGAGGGATGTTTAGGATGTAAGAGGGGGTGAGGGGAAGTAAAAAATTTACTTTAAAAAATAGGGAATACAAAGCATGGAAACAATAATTATAAAACATGCTGTTTGTCTTGTCAGATCAGGTAAAATCAGTCACAGTACTCAGGATGAGGAAGTCCATTTGTCTGTTGCATTTTCTTCTTAGATCTTGATTACTGGGAAGGGTCTTTCAAAGAGGGGGCTTGCAGGAAGCTTGATAACTTCAGTCCCAGGCCAGCTTGATAACTTCAGTCCCAGGCGAGGGTGACAACATTGCTGGTTACAAAGGCCTAGATAGAAATCTTGTCTTGTTAAGTAAAAGACACTGTTAATGTATGGACTATCTATATATTACAACTAGAGGGGGTGAGCCTATTGCCCATATGAAAAAGGAAGATGATCTTGTAGCTCAGGAGACAACGCAGGATGTTTTATTAGCAGTTTTTCATAGTCAACAGCACATAGATGAGAAACTGTAGTTAAAAGCTACCTGCTGATTTAGATAAGAGCTCCCAGCTTAGATAGTTAATCTTTCCCTGGAGCCTCGGGTTCGTTAATCCTGTTGTCCTCAGCCAGGCTTTTCCTTTCTTTATAAACCCGCAGGTTCCTGTATTTTATTTGCTGAGTCTGTCAATTAGTGAGTTCTTTTGTTTTATCTCTGAGTCCCTGTCATGTGGTTAATGCGCTAACTTGGCCTAGCATGAGTTAACTTTGGCCTGCAGCTTTAACAAGGGGTATTTACATAAAACTAGCCTTAAACTAACTTAGTCTACATATGCTACTAACGCTAATTTGGCTTATACTAACTTTACCTAACATATGCTAATTTGGGCTTAAAACAGGCAGATGGAGGAGTCTCTCTCAGGTTCCCTGACCCTTGCGCACTGTCTTAAGAAACCGCCTTTCTACAGGATCACTAATTGGCCTTAATGTAAAGTTGCAGTAATGTTGGGGGTGATATTTTACCCTTGCTGGGTACCGTAATAACAGTAAAGCTCATGGCAGAGAATTTGAGTACAGGTCAGTACAGCGACACAATGGAGATTTAGGGCTCGTAAACCACTGGCCTTGCCTCGCAGTTTCTTCCCAGTTCAGGCCTTGCCTTAGGTATGGGAGGCAACCTCTTTACCAGCTTGTGTTGTCTGCATGGCCCTGTCAGGGGGGTGCACACAGATATGTGCCCGGTGTGAGTTCTAAGCCTCTGGGTCCAGGACGCGAACTGTGGTCTAATACATTGTAATCCAGTGATGTAACTATTATGCCATCTAGTAGTCCCCCATTTTCCTTTTTTTTTTTTTTTTTTTTTTTTTTTTTTTTTTGGTAGAGAGGTTTTAGCTACAATGAATGTGCACTCACAGTTGCCAGACAGTAAAATAACAGAGAGAGAGAAAGCTAGAAATCATCCCCTAAAGATGATGGCTACCTGACAATCCCTTCTCTGTTCTCCTCTTGGAATTTTGGCCATGCATGCACATGCACCCAGTGTGAGTTTTAAGCCATAGGTCCAGGACTTGAACTGTGGTCGAATACATGGGTGTCCAGTGATGTAACCATTACACCATCTGCTGCCTCCCCTTTCCCATCTTTTAATTGGGTTAATCATTTATTTTTGGTTAAGTCACTTGCATTCCCTGTGTATTCTAGTTATCAGTCCCTTATCTGAGGAAAAGTTCACAAAAATATTGTCCATTCTGAGGGTTGTTGATTCATACTGATTACTGTGTCCTTTGCTGTGCAGAAACTTCTTTAATGGGTGTAATTGCACTTGCATATTTTTGAGATTATTCCCTGTGCTTTGGGGGTCTTATGTAAGATGTCCTTATCTACCACAATATCTCCCAGAGTTTCTCCAGTATTTTCCACCAGTAGTTTTACAGTTTTAGGTCTTAGGTTTAGATATTTGATCCACTTTGGGTTGATTTTTGTTAATGGTGACAGATAAGGGTTCAGATTTATCAATCTGCAGGTAGATACCCAGTTTTTTCAGCATGACTTGCTAAAGAGGATTTTTGTTCCTTCACTGGATTGACTGGTACCCTTTGTCAAGGGGAAATTGGCTCTATGTTTTGGGGGTTATTTCTGGGTTCTTTATTCATTTTTTCTATCTTTTCTATTTTCTTATTGTGTTGTATAATATTCTGACATATCTTATGAGATTTAATTTCTTTATTAAAATTTATTATTCTTATTCTTAAGTATGCATTCAATCACAATACATCATTTAGATTGTGGAGAGACTTTACCTAGCATTGTATACATCTCAGTCCAGTTGAGAATATTATATAAATTCTCATCAACAGATACTAAACCATATCTGTGTCCCACAAATACCTTACCTCTTCATTTTTTTCCTAATATTTTTCTGTGCTCTTCCCCTCCCACACTCTCTTTCCACTTTTTCTTTAGTGTCCATAACAATTTTTAATACTTTTATTTCCTCCTGTCCTTCAATCTCTACCATAGATTGTGGACAGTCGGTATATGCTAAATGGAGACATACAATGTCTCTCTTTCATTCCCTGTCTTGCTTCACTCAGCAACAAATGTTCCATATTCCTCTAATTTCTATCAAATTCCAGGGTCTTGTTGTTTTTTAATGGATGGCTCGATACTATTCCGTGGAGTATGTGTGCCACACTTTTTCAATCCATTCATCTGTGTGTGGACATTTGGGTTGGTTCCATGTCTTAGCAATCGTGAGTAGTGCTGCAATAAATATAGTTGTGCAAGTGCTTTTTTGACTGAGTGTTCTTCTTTCCTTTGGGTAGATACCCAGGAGTGGAATTGCTGAATCATATGGTAGTTCTATTTGAAAGTTTGAGGAACTTCCATATTGTTCTCCACAGTATCTGGACCTATTTACATTCCCACCAACAGTGTAGGAGTGTTTACCATTCACCACAGGCACACCAGTACTTATCATTTTTTGTTTGGTTTTCATCTTCACCATTCTGACTGGGGTTAGGTGGTATCTTATTATGGTTTTGATCTCCATCTCCCTTAAAATGAGGGATGTTGAGCATTTTTTTATACACTTTTTGGCTGTTTGTATGTCTTCCTGAGAGAGTTGCTTATTCAGCTCATTTTCCCATCTTTACACTGGGTTAATCATTTCATTCTGGGAAAGCCTCTTGAGTTCTCTGTGTATTCTGGTTACCAGTCCCTTTATTAACAAAAATTCTCTCCCATTCCAAGGGTTGTTGATTCACACTAATTGCAGTTTCCTTTGCTGTGCAGAAATTTCTTAATTTGATGTAATCCTTCCTGTATATTTTGGGTATTATTGCCTGTGCCTTGAGGGTCTTGCTTAGGAAGTCTTTGATTACCCCAATGTCTGTCAGAGTTTCCCCAGTGTTATCCATCAGTAATTTTATAGTTTGTGGTCTTAAGTTTAGATCTTTGCCCAACTTTTAGTTGATTTATACTAATTGTGACAGATAGGGATCCATATTCCTCTTTTTGCAGGTGGATACACAGTTTTTCCAGCATCATTTGCTAAAGAGGTTTTCCTTTTCCCGCTGGATTGACTGGTACCCTTTGTCAAAGATGAGTTGGCTGTATGTTTAAGGATTTATTTCTGGGGTCTCTACTCCAATCCATTGGTCCTCATGTCTGTTTTTGTACCAATACCATGGTATTTTGATTAGCACAGCTTTGCGATATATTTTGGGGTCAGGAAGTAAAATGCCACCCACTCCACTCTTCTTGCACTGTATGGCTTTGGCAATACAGGGTCTTTTATGATTCCATACAAAATATATGATTGTCTTTTCTAGATCTGTGAAGAATGTTTCTTGTAATTTTATATGAATTACATTCAATATATAGATTAATTTTGGTAGGATTGCCATTTTGGCTATATTAATTCTGCCAATCCAGTAGCATGGGATGTCCTTCCACTATTTTGTATCTTTTTCAATTTCCTTAAGAATTTCATAGTTTTTCAGGACCAGCAGTTAGCGTAATGGCTATGTTGCTGGACTCCCACGTAGTTGACCGTGGTTCCCGTCCCAGACCCAGTGGCTTAAAACTCACGCCAGGCACGTGTGCGTGCGTGCCCAAGATCCCAAGAGGAGAATGGAGGAGAAGGGATTGCAGCATGGCCATCCCCCCTGGGGGGTGATTTCTCGCTTTCTGTCTCTGATTCTCTCTGTCTGTCTGGCGAGCGCACATGCCCTATAGCAAAAAATAAAATAAAATAAAATAAAAAAGTAAACCTCTCCAAAAAAAAAAAAAAAAAAGAATTTCATAGTTTTTCTTATAGAGGTATCTAACTTCTTTGGTTAGTTTTATATCTAGGTATCTTATACATCTTGTGGGTATGGTAGACTGGATTACTTTCTTCAATTTTTTTCTGTCTGCTTGTTGTTTGTATATAGAAATGCTATAGATTTTTGTAAGTTAATTTTGTATCCTGCCACTTTACTGTATGCATTTATTACTTTGAGAAGTTTATTTTATTTTTGAGAGTTTTTGCTTTAGAGTGAATGTGCTCACCAGAAAGACAGAGAGAGACAGAAAGAAAGAAAGTGAGAAATCATCCCCCAGGGGGGAAGACCATGCTCCAGTCCTTTCTCTTCTGTGCTCCTCTCTGGATCTTGGGCACACATGCACAAGCACCTGGCATGAGTTTAATCAACTGAGTCTGGGACTCGAATTGTAGTCAACTACAGGAGAATCCAGTGATGTAGCCTTTGTGACGTCTGCTGGTCCTATACTTTGAGAAGTTTGTTCATGTATACTACCGTGTCTTCTATGTATATGATCATGTCATCCACAAACAGAAATAATTTCAGCTCTTCCTTCCCTATTGTAATGCCTTTTATTTCCTTCTCTAGACTGATCACATTGGCTACAACTTCCAGTATTATATTGGATAGGAGCAGAGACTGCTCAGCCTTGTCTTACACCAGTTTTTAGTGGAAAAGCTGAAAGCATTTGCCCACTCAGTATAATGTTAACTATAGGTTTTTCATAGATGGCTTTTATTATACTGAGAAACAATCTTTCTATGCCAATTTTCCTCAGTCTTAATCATAAAGAAATTTTGTATTTTGTCAAATGATTTTTCTGCATCAATTGAAATGATCATGTGGTTTTTATATTTCTTTCTCTTAATATAGTGTATTACATTTATGGTTTTGTGTATGTTGAACCAACTTTGCCTCCCTGGAATATAGTGGTTGTGATGAATAACCTTTTTTATATGCTGTTGAATACAGTTAGCAAGTATCTTGTTGAGAATTTTTGCATCTATGTTCATCAGAGATATAGGTCTATAGTTTACCTTTTTTTGTCATATACTTATCCATTTTGGGAAAGAGTGTATTTGAGGCTTCATAGAATGAATTTGAAAGGGTTTTTTTTTTTCCTTTTGATCTCTAGAAACAGTGTGAGTAGAATAGGGGTAACATCTTCTTTAAAATTTTGTGGATTTCAGCAGTGAAGCCATCGGGACCTGGACTTTTCTTTCTTGGGAGGTTATTTATTACTGATTCAATCTCATACTTGTTATAGGTCTGTTCAGGCTTTCTATATCCTCCTGAGTCAATCTTGGTAGATTATGTGTGTCCACGAATTTTTTCATCTCATCCAGGTTTTCTTCTTTGTTTCATATAGTCTCTCATAGTATCTTCTAATAATGTCTTGTATTTCTTTCTTTCTTTTTTCTGAGAGGTTCTTTTGCTAGGGTGTGTGTGCTCATTAAAGAGAGAGAGAGAGAGAGAAAGCGATAAATCACCATCACCCCCCCCCCAGGGGGAATGGCCACACCACTATCCCTTCTCCTCCATTCTCCTCTCGGGATTCTGGGCATGAATGAACACATGCCTGGCATGAGTTTAAGGCACTGGGTCCAGGATTCGAACCATGGTCAACTGCATGGAAGTCTGGTGACATAGCTATTACACCATGTTCTATTCCCGATGTTTTTTATTTCTGTTATATCTGTTGTACTGTTGCTTGATTCATTGTGAATTTTATGTATCTAGTTCCTTTCTCTCTTCTTAATTAGTCTAGCTAATGGTGTGTCAACCATGTTTATCTTTTCAAAGAACCAGCTTTTGGTCTAATTTATTTTCTGTATAGTTTGCCTATTTTCTATTTAATTTATTTCTGCTTAAATCTTTATTATTTATTTTCTCCTGCAATCCCACTTGTCTATTTTTTAGGTTATTGCTTCTTCTTAGGGGATCTCCTATAAGAACACTGCTTGCTCCAATGTCTCTAAGAGTTTCCCCTATGTTTTTCAGCAGTACTTTTATAACTTGAGGTCTTGGATTTAGATCTTTGATTCACTTTGAGTTGACTTTTGTTAATAGTGAGTGATAGGGGATCAGATTCATCTTTCTGAATGTGGAGACCCAATTTTTCCAGCACTATTTACTAAAGATATTTTCTTTTTTTCCACTAAATTGACTTGGGAGAAGGGGAAGACTGGGAGAAAAGAATCAAGGAGACAAATAGGCAAGGCATACATGGGACACAGAAATGGACAATTATATGCTGATGATATTGGGTATATTATTTTTAACTGTACTGGTGTGAAGTTTATTCATGTTGGGGGTATCACTATACAGTCTATAATCATGTATAATAATTTAATGTATAAAAGAAATTAAAATAATAATAATTCTTAAACAAGAAAAAAAAGAGTTCAGAGGGCCTTTCCTTTTTTGGAGGTTATTTATTACTGATTCATTCTCATTATTTCTTTTTTTTTCCTTCTGAAACATTTATTTTTAAATTAATTACATTACATTCATTCCCTCAGCATCATCACAGGATACAAAATGTTATTTCCCATCCAGAATATACTGCATAGTGGCTTAATTGTACATGTTATCATCAATAATTTTCCAATTCTAGCTTCATATATATATATATATATATATATATATGTATATATATATATATAATCCCTATTTCTCATTCTCTGCCATTTCCCACCCTTGTCCCACACTATCTCAGGTGTCTAGAGTTCTTTTTCATTTCGTTTTTACCACACATTTTATTAATTCACAAAATCCCTTAAATAATGTAACTACTTTCAATCGCAAGTTAAAGTGGTATGTACATATCTATGAATACATGTCAGACTTTAGGTGTGAAACTGAGTAGAATGAACATACTATAAGGTAGCACCTAGCTGATGCTATATATCTTAGTACGTTCATTAAATAGGTATTTTTAATATATTTTTTAATTCCAAGAAAAACAATTTTAGCTTCACTATATCAAATAAATGCTGAGGAGCTTTGCTTAAAACTTAAAGCTAGGAGACAGGTTAGGATTCTGTTCAAATAGCAGGTACATGAACATATTGGAAGCACAACACAGGACAAAAATCTTTAAAACTGGAAGACAGAGATGAAGACACCTTCATGGCTCCTGAGAACTAGTGATTTCAGGAAAATATGAGAAATAAAGATTTTCCACTGATAATTCAGCCTCCAGCCCACAAACGTGAGTGGTAGGAAGCCTTTCAAGCCTTTTGTTTCTGTCTCTGTCTCTCTCTACCTCTGTCTCTGTCTTCTTATTTTTTGTAATTTTTCTTTTTTAAAAGTTTTTAAAGTAAAGCATTTTCTTGGCTTTCAGCCCCTCCTTTCCCTTTATATTGTTAATAATGCCCTCTCCCCCTCTGAACCCAGGAGAGGCAAGGGGATAGGCCTTCAGAAGAAGACACTTTCATGGCTCCTGAGAACTAGTGATTTCATGTGGCATGCAAGCAAACCACACAATTTTCTACTTCTTACATTTTTTTAAATAATTTTTTTTAGTCTTTTAAAATTGTTTTCTTTTCTTTTTCTTTGTTTCTTGGTTGTGGTTGTTGCTGTTGTTTCTCTCTCTGTGTTTCCTTTTCTTCACGCTCCTGGACGCTCAGATTGAACTTCAAAGTTTGGGAAGAAACACATCATCCATCCAATGACTAGAAATCACCCCAGGGACACAAAAAATATTGAAAAGCAAGAAAATACCTCTCCTCCAAGGGAAAAGAATAGTTCCTCTTCATCCACGGACAGTTCAGTGGAAATCATGGAAATGTCTGATAAAGAATTTAGAACATTCATAATGGTGAAGCTAACAGAGATTGAATAGAAGAGAGAAAATGAAATGCAGAAGAGAAAGGAGAAAGGAGATGACAAGTTCCAGGAGGTGAAGAAATTCTTGAAAGAACTAAAAGAGGAATTACACACTTTACAAAAGAATCAAATGGAACTGTTAGAGATGAAGGCTATGATACAGGAAGTCAAAATCTCCCTTGAAAGTATTAAAAGCAGACTAGATTATACAGAAAATAGAATCTCAGACATAGAATAGAAAATTGCTGGCCTAGAAAAATCCATCACAAAGACCGAGAACATTGCCCATAAAATGAGAATAATGTACGAGAAGTACTAGATACCATCAAACATCCAAACATCCGATTAATTGGCATTCCAGAAGGCAAAGAGATTCATAAGGGCATTGATAATCTATTCCATGAAATCCTGCAAGAAAACTTTCCAAACCTAGAGAGGCACTCAAAGATCCAGTCCTAAGAAATACAAAGGACTCCAAATAGAATAAACCCAAGAAGATCTTCTAGAAGACACATTATAGCCAGACTGACCAAAGCCACAGACAAAGACAAGATACTAAGATTGGCAAGAGAGAAACAGCAAGTTACCTACAAAGGGTATCCCATCAGATCAAGAGCAGACCTCTCATTGGAAACAAAGTGAGTGAGGAAAGAATGGGAAAATATATTCAAAGTGTTAATGGAAAAGCAATTTCAACCAAGAATACTGTAGCAGCAAGATTATCCTTCATATGAGAAGAAAAGACAAAAACATTCTCAGATAAACCAAACCTGAAAGAATTTGCCAGCACCAGACCAGATCTCCAAGAAGTTCTCAAGGGAGTGCTATATCAGGAAAATTAAATAAAAACACACAGAAATAAGAGTTCAAAAACTAAGAAAATGGCCAACTTAATCATAGGGACAAGTCTGGAGTTGAACATTATACCCCAGAAATCAATCGGGAAGATCGAACCACAACAGAAGATAGATTAAATACATGAGACTGAACTTGTGAAATAGCATCCTGTGACTTTTTTTTTTTTTTTTTTGAGAGGTTTTTATTTTCTTTTTTGCTATAGGGAGCATATGCTTACCAGAAGGACAGAGAGAGTGACAAATCACCCTCCAAGGGGGATGGCCATGCCGCAATCCCTTCTCCTCCATTCTCCTCTCAGGATCTTGGGCACGCACGCACACATACCTGGCATGAGTTTAAGCCACCGGGTCTGGGACTCGAACCGTGGTAGGCTAGGCTACATGGTAGTTCAGCGACATAACCATTATGTTAACTGCTGGTCCGCATTCTGTGACTTCTTTTTTTTTTTTTTTTTGAGAGGTTTTTGCTATAGGGCGCGTGCGCTCGCCACGCAGACAGAAAGAGACAGAGAGAAAGCGAGAAATCACCCCCCAGGGGTGATGGTCACGCTGCAATCCCTTCTCCTCCCTTCTCCTCTCAGGATCTTGGGCACGCACGTATATGCGCCCGGCGTGAGTTTAAGCCACAGGGTCCAGGACGCGAACCACGGTCGACTACGTGGGAGTCCAGCGACATAGCCATTACGCTAACTGCTGGTCCCACATTCTGTGACTTTTGACTAAAATTTTGCAAATTTTCTTCTTGGCTTTGTTATCCAGTTTTAAGAGTTTTTGTCCTGTCTTGAGCTGTCAATAGGTTCATGTACTTACTATTTGAACAATATACTAACCTGTTTCCAGGCTGTAAGTTTTATGGAAATTTCCTTACCAATTCAAAACTGCTTTTCTTGAAATTACCAGCTGAACTTGCTATTGAAAGTAGTTAGATTATTTAAGAAATTGTGTGATCAATAAAATGTGTGGGGGGGGAAGGAATGGAAGACAACTGTAGGCACCAGAGATAATGTGAGAAGAGAGTGGGAAAGGGCAGAGGGTCAGACATAGGAATATATATATTTAGAAATGGAAAATTATTGATGATAACATGCATGATTAAGCCCCTATGCAGTATATTCTGGATGGGAAACCACATTTTGTATGCTGTGACAATGCTTAGGTGATGAATGCAAATTAATTAAAAAAAAGTTTCAGGAGAAAAAAATAAAGGAAATAATAAGAAAAAATGTGATATATATACTCCATGAAATACTATTGAGCCATAAGAAAAACAAGACTCAGGCATTTGATGGAAAGTGGGTGAATATGGAAGGTTTATTTCTGAGTGAAGTGAGTCAGGCTATGAAAGACATATATTGTAAGTCTCCACTTAACATATAGCAACTGTCCACACTCTATGGTAGAAACCGAAACATTGGAGGACATAAAAACAGTGAAAATGGACACTGGAGACAGTGTGGAAGGAGGATGGGAGAGGGGAAGACTACATGGAAGATAATTAGGGAGAAAAATAGTGAGGTAAGACATTTGTGGGACACAGAAAGCTTTTATTACCTGATGGTGATGACATGTATAGTGTTCTCAACTAAACCAGTCTGTGGTGTATTTCATGTTGAGTAAATTCTCTATACAAGTTGAATGATGTATTGCAATTGAATGTTTAGAAATGGCCTAAGGTACACTGAGGCAGGGCCCCCTTCCCTAGCTCTAGCCCTGGCACTCTCAAGTCCAAAGACTCCCTATCTCTGTCAGCCAGGACTGCTTCCAGATCTACAGCAGACCTCACTTTCATCTCCAGGCCCCTGGCCTAAGGGACACTGAGGCAGAGCCCCCTGCTCCAGTTCCAACCCTGGCACCCTCAAGTCCAGAGACCCCCTATCTCTGTCAGCCAGGTAGGCCTTTTGTTCTCTTCTTTCATTTGTTAATTTCACACCTCTCCTTACCACATAGGACCTCCCACAGCTCTACAGCAGACCCCCCTTCCATTTCCAGACCCCTGGCCTAAGGGACACTGCCCCCAGTTCTACAGCAAAAAACCTTAATGATCCTGATGGTCACAACTGACCTATGTTTAAAGTGAGGTCTCTTTTACAGTAGAAAATAAAATCACTACTATAAATTAAAAAAAAGTAAGATAAATGGAGAGAGTGGGCAACCTTGTCTTGTTCCAGACTTTAGTGGAAAATCTTTCAGCTTTTTCCCATCCAGTGTGATGTTAAATGTCTTTTACTATGTTGAGGAGTGAACTTTCTATGCTGATGTTGCTGAGAGTCTTGCTCATGATAAAACGTTGCATTTTATCCAGTAGTTTTTACTCATTGATTGATATGATTATATGCTTTTTATCTTTCCTTTTGCTAATGTAATGTATTGCTTTTATTGTTTTGTGTATGTTGAACTATCCTTGCATCCCTGGAATAAAGCTTACTCAATTATAATGTAAAATCTATTTAATATGTTGTTGCATACAATTTGCTATTATCTTGTTGAGAATTTTTGCATCCGTATTCATCAGGGATATGGGTGCAAAATTTCTTTTTTTGTCATGTCCTTGTCTTGTTTTGGAATTAAGATGATGGAGGCTTCATAGAATGAATTTGGCAGGGTTCTTTCTTTTGAATATTTAGAAAAAGTATAAGGATAATTGGTGTTAGTTCTTTAAAGGTTTTGTAGAATTCAGAAGTAAAGCCATCACAGCTTGGGTTTTTCCTTGTTAGGAGACTATGTATTACTGATTCAATTTCATTGCTTGTTATGGGTCTATTCAGGCTTTCTATTTCTTCCTGGTTCAATCTTGGTAAGTTAAATGTGTACAGAAATTTGTCCATCTTATCTAGATTTTCTTGTTTGTTGGCATATAGTCACTCACAGTGCTCTGATGATATTTTGTATTTCTTTTATATCAGTTGTAATAACACCTGTTTCCTTGCTGATTTGATTTATCTGGATTCTTTTTCTCTTCTTGATTATCTAGCTAAAGGTGTGCCAATTTTGTATATCTTCTCAAAGAGCCAGCTTTTGTTTTTAACTAATTTTCTCATTTCTCATATTCATTTCAATATTTTCTAATTTCTCATTTCATTTATTCTCTTTTTTCATTTATTTCTTTTCTCCTAGAATTTTTTTGGGTTTTGATTGTTGTCTTTTAGTTCTCTGAGTTATGTCATTAAGTTATTTATTTGCCCCCTTTCTGCTTTTTCCTTGTGGACACTAATTGCTATGAACTTCCCTCTTATAACTGCTTTTTCTGTGTCCCACAGGCTATAAATACTTGTTTATTTGTTTTCATTGTTTTCTATGAACTTTTTAATTTTAGTCTTAATTTCCTCTATAGTTGTAAAGTCATTTAGGTGTAGGTTATTTAGTTTCCATGTGTTCGTGAATTTTCAAGAGCTCTTTCTCTAGTTGATTTCAACTTTGAAAACTTTGTGGTTGGAAAAGATGCTAGATATAGTATACCTTTGAATTTGTAAAGGCTAGTTTTTGATCTATCATGTGGTCAATCTATGAAAATGTTCTGTGAGAGTGAGATAAATGTATATTTCATGGTAGTTGGGTGAAATACTCTATAGATGTCTGCCATATCCATTTCATGTATGGTATTATTTAGATCTCTTAGTGTTTGTGTTTGTTTGTTTGCTTGTTTAGATGATCTGTCCAGAGGAGTCATGGGGTGTTGAGATTCCCAAGAATTATTGTGTTGCAGTCTATCTCTCCCTTGAGGTCAGTTTCTCTTTAATGTGTTTAGGTGATCCAATGTTCTGTGCATAGATATTTACAAGTGTTATATCTTCTTGGTGAACAAATCCTTTTAGTACTACATGATGTCCTTCTTTGTCTCCTCTTACATCTTTCTTCTTAAAGTCTATTTTGTCTGATACCAGTATTGGTACTCCAGCCTTTTTCTGGTTTCCATTTGCATGGAATATTTTTCCTCAGCCCTTCGCTTTCAGTCTGTGTATGTTTTCGTCAGTGTTTCTTGAAAGCAGCATATAGATGGCTTCTGTTTTTGTATTCAGCTAGTCAGTCTGTGTCTTTTAATGAGAGAATGTAATCCATTAAGATTCAATGTTTTTATTGATAATTGTGAATTTATCCCTGTCATTTTGTTAGCAAATTTCTCAGTTGATTTTTGTTCACCTGTTTCTGTTTGTCTCTTTAGTTATCCTGATAGAACACGTCCCTAAAAAAATAATAAAATAAAAATGAACACTCCCTTTAGTACTACCTATAGAACTGGTCTAGTATTAGTGAATTCTTTCAGTTTTTGTTTATCTGAGAATAATTTTGTTCATTCTTACATTTAAAGTAAAATCTTGCTGGATATAGTATTTTTGGTTGAATAGGTTTTTCTTTTAATATTTTGAATACATCTTCCCATTCTTATCTTGCACACATTGTTTCAATTGAGAGGTCTGATGTTAGCCTAATGGGATAACCTTTGTAAGTAACTTGACATTTTTTCTTGCTGTTTTTGAAATCTTGTTTTGTCTTTAATTTTTGTCAATCTGGCTATGATGAGCTGGGGAGAGGATTTTTTGTGTTGATTCTATTGGGGGTTCTTTTTATTTCTTGGGTCTGAATTTCTCCATGTCTCTCTATATTTGGAAAAAATTTTTGACAATACTTTATGAAAGATGTTTTCTATCCTTTACCAGATTCTTCACATTCTGGGACACCCATCATATGGATATATGGATGTTTCATGGTGTCTAGACTTTCTTGTATATTGTCTTCACTTTTTTTATTGTTTTTTCTTTCTTTTTGGTTATTTGGTCTATGTTTGAGACCTCATCTTCAAGGTCAGAAATTCTTTCTTCTGCATGGTCCAATCTGCTATTAATGCTTTCTAGGGAGATTACAATTTCTTGTATTATTGTATTCTTCATTTCCAGAAATTTTGTTTGATTCTTTTTCAGGGTATCTATTTCTTTATAAAATTTCTCTTTCATACTCTGAAATGATTTTCTCATTTACCAGTACTGATTGTCTGTTTTCTCTTTCATCTCACTGAGTTTTGTCACTATAAATATGAACAATTATTTTTCTGACATTTCTGTGTATTTCTCTGTGCTGGTGAGGGGATACCATGCTCAACTGGGGTAGAGTAACCACCTTGTTTTTTCATATATCTTAGAGAGCTGTGCTGGTTTTTAGTTATCTGATGCAGTATTCACTTTCTTTCTATTTACTGGAGTAGATTCTGTAGTACTGGTAGAAGAAATTATACCTTTAGTTCCCAGGTGTGTTCCTACTGGAGGGCTCTGAGCTCTAGGTCAGAGCAGTTAGGGGTAATTTCAGGTGCTTTGCTCTTCTGCCAAATGTTTAACTCTTGAGATAGTAGCAAGCTAAAGAGATATAACTTAGTGAAGAGGGTCAAGTCATGCAATATATTTGTGCAGTGCATGGGTTGGTGTACTAAAAGTTCCAACATAGCTCCCAAGCCCTGAACATGGGCTCATCCAAGGAGGTCTGCTCAGACCAGACTTAATATTCTGGTGTGCAACAGGCAGGGCAAGCACAGGTTGTTCCCAACCCCTGAGTGAGAGCTTACCCAAATAGGCCTACACAGACTAGTCTTGATTCTCCCAGTGAGTGGTGGGCAGGGCAAGTCCAGGGCACCAGAGCAGTGAGCTATGGAGTGTGAAATGCCCCAAAGTTGCTCTCAAGCCCCAAGCAAAGGCTCACCCAAGGAGGCCTGCCCAGATCAGCCTTAAGTATCCCAGTGTGCAATGGGCAGGACATGCCCTGATTTCCAGAGTGGTGGGTGATACTATGTGGAAAGTTGCAAAGTTGCTACCAAGCCCTGAACGTGTGCTTACCTAAGGAGGCCTTCCCAGACCAGGCTTAATTATCCCAGGGGATGGTGGGTGAAGATGGATAGAAAGTCCTAAATTTGCTCCCAAGCCCCAAGTGTCTCTCCCAAGGAGTTCTCCCCATATCAGGCTTCAGTATCCCAGCAAGTGGTGCAAATGCAGGCCACTGGAGTGGTGGATGATGGTTGCTTTCAAGCTCTGAGTGCAGGCTTATCCAAGGAGGACTGCCTAGTCCAGTCTTTAGTATCTTGGAGTGTGATGATCAGGGAAAACCCAGTTTGCTGGAGTGGTAGGAAACAGTGCCTGGAAAGTCCCAAAGTTGCTCCAAAGTGCTGAGCCCAGGCTCACCCAAGGAAGCCTGCCCAAACCAGGCTTAAGTATCCCAGAAAGTAGTGAGTAGGGCAAGTCCAGGCCTCCAGAGTGATGGTCAATGGTGTGTGGAAAGTCCCAAAGTTGCTCCCAAGTCCTGAGAAATGGCTCATGTCCAGCTTTTGTCTTACAGCTTACTTTGTCTGAAATCAGTAACATTACTCTACCCTTTTTTTCCCCATTCACATGGAATACATTTATTTAGACCTTCACTTTTAGTCTATGTATGTCTTTATCCATGACGTGTGTTTCCTGTAGGCCACAGATAGAGGGTTTCTGGGTTTTTTTTGTTTGTTTGTTTGTTTGCTTTTTAAATCCATTCAGCCAGTCTGTGTAGCTTGATCATATCTTTCATTTTGTTAGCCATTTTCTTGGTTGTTTTCATTCTCTTATTTCTGTTTGTTTCTCTTTATTTTTTTCTTGTTTAATTACTACCTTCAGTACATTTTTAGTTTTTAGAGAACTATTTATTTAATTTTATTTATTCATTTTTTATTTTTTAGAGTTTATTTTCTTTTTATAATCTATTTTTAAATATTATTTTATTTTATTTTATTTTATACATTCAATCACTTTATTTAGCTTACAAAGTGAATATTTCAACATGTGAACATTTCTCCCTAGTCCAGGTGATAAAACTATAAAATTATCTTCAACAGATAATACCACATTTTTTTGTCCCATTAATGCTTTGCCTCTCTATTTTTTTTTCTAAATGTCCTCCCTCAGACTCTACTTGTTCATACACACTATATCTGGAATTCACATCCATTTGCTGTGTTTCTATATCCTTTAGTCAATCAGTTTCAGTCATAGAGTGTGGACACTCAGTATATATTAAGTGGAGACATACCATGATTCTCATTCATAGCCTGGCTTGCTTTACTCAGCAGTAAATCTTCCATATTCTTCCACTTTCTATCAAAAGCCAGGGTTTTATTTTATTTTTTTTATGGCTGAATTGTATTCCATAGAGTATATGTGTTACAGTTTTTCAATCCATTCATCTGTTTGTGGGCATTTGCGTTAGTTCCATGTCTTAGTAATTGTGAATAGTGCTGCAATAAACATCAATGTGCAAGCACTTTTCTGATGAAGAATTCTTCTGTCTTTGGGACCAGCAGTTAGCATAATGGCTATGTTGCTGGACTCCCATGTAGTCGACCATGGTTTAAGTCTTGGACCCAGCAGCTTAAACTCATGCTGGGCATGTGTGCATGCATGCCCAAGATCCCAAGAAGAGAATAGAGGAGAAGGGATTGTGGCGTGGCCATCCACCCTGGGGGGTGATTTCTCGCTTTCTGTCTTTCTGTCTTTCTGTCTCTCTCTGTCTTTCTGGCGAGCACACGCTCTCTATAGCAAAAACCTCTTCAAAAAACGAAAGAAAAAAAAAAAAAGAATTCTTCTGTCCTTTGGGCAGATACCAAGGAGTGAAATTGCTGGATCATATGGTAGTTTTATTTGTAGATTTTTGAGGAATCTCCAAATTGTTCTCCACAGTGGCTTGACAAATTTACATTCTCACCAGCTGTGAGAGTTCCCCTTTCACTACCTCCCCCCACCAGCACTTATCATTTTTTTTTTAATCTTAGTCATTCTGACTGGAGTTAGGTGGGGTAGCTCACTCTTGTTTTGTTCTGCATTTCCCTTACAATGAGGGATGTTGAGCATTTTTTCATATGCTTTTGGCTATTCATATGTCATCTTTAGAGAGTGGATTTTTCAACTCATGCTCCCATCTTTTAATAGGGTTGATCATCTTTTTGGGGGACAGCTGCTTGAGTTCCTTGTGTGTTGGTAAACTCTTTTAGGCTTTGTTTACCAGAGATTGTTTTTATTTTTCTTCCTATTTCAAAGATAATCTTTCTGGATATAGCATTCTTTGTTGACATTGTTATTCTTTTGGCCTTTCAAATATGTCTTTTCACTCTTTTCTTGCCTGCATTCTTTCAGATGAAAGGTCTGATGTTAACTTAATAGGATAGCCTTTGTAGGTCACTTGGAGTTTTTCTTTTACCATTTTTGGAATTTTTTTCTTTGTCTGTGATTTTTATCTTTCTGGCTATGGTGTGCCTTAGAGAGTCTATTCTTATGTTAATACTTTTTGGTGTTCTTTGTATTTCTTGAATCTTGATGTCTGAATATTTCTCTAGATTTGGAAAATATTCTGCAAGTATTTTATAGAATAGATCTTCTATGCTTTTGTCTGATACTTCCCCTTCTGAAGCAACTATTATTTGGATATTTGGGTGCTGAATGGTGTTGAGTATTTCCCATGTGTTGTCCTCATTTTTTGTGAGAATATGTTTTAATTAATTTTGGTGGCTTAATCTAAGTCAGACGTGTTATCCTCCAGCTCAGTGATTCTGTCTTCTCCTTGGACTAATCTGCTTTTAATACTTTCAAGAAATGTTTTGATCTCCTGCATTATAGTGTTCAAAATTTGAAGTTCTATTTGATTCTTTGTGATGTTGTCTGTCTTCTCCTTCAAATCATAAAAAGATTTCTTCATATTCTACATTTCTTTTTTTATTATTTTTATTTAACTTCATTTATTTATATTTTTTATGATTCATACATTAAATTGCTATACATCATTTAGATTGTGAAGAGACTTTCCCCAGGATGATATAAACCTCAGTCCAGCCTAGTTGAGGCTATTATACATATCCTTGGGACCAGCAGTTAGCGTAATGGCTATGTTGCTGGACTCCCACGTAGTCGACCGCAGTTTGCGTCCCGGACCCGGTGGCTTAAACTCATGCCTGGTGCATGTGTGTGCATGCCCAAGATCCCGAGAGAAGAATGGAGAAGAAGGGATTGTGGCGTGGCCATCCCCCCTGGGGGGTGATTTCTCACTTTCTGTCTCTCTCTGTCTGTCTGGCGAGCACACACACCCCTATAGCAAAAACCTCTAAAAAAAAAAAAAAAAGACTATTATACACATCCTCATCAATAGATAATAAACCTTATCTATGTCCCACAAGTGTCTTACCTCTCTATTTTCCCCAAAATTTCCTTTCCTACAATCTTCCCTTTCATGTTATCTTTTCACTTTGTCTCTAGTATCCATTACAATTTTTAATACTTTAATGTTCTCCATTCTATACCATAGAGTGCAGTCAGTATTTGTTAAGTGGAGACATACAATGTCTCTCTTTTATAGTCTGACTTGCTTCACTCAGCATCAAATCTTCCATATTTATACTCTTTCTATCAAATTCCAGGTCCTTGTTTATTTTTTTTATTTATTTATTTTTATGGCTGAATAATATTACATGGAGTATATGTGCCACAAGTTTCAATACATTCGTCTGCTTGTGGACACTTGGGTTGGTACCATATCTTAACAATTGTGAATAATTCTGCAATGAAAATAGTTGTGCAAGCACTTTTGTGACTGAGTGCCCTCCTGTCCTTTGGGTAGATACCCAGGAGTGGAATTGTTGGATCCTATGGTATTTCTATTTGAAACTCTTTGAGGAACCTCCATATCATTCTCCAGTGGCTGGACAAATTTGCATTCCCACCAACAGTATAAGAATGTTCCCCTTTTGGGAACCAGCAGTTAGCGCAATGGCTATGTCACTGGACTCCCACGTAGTCGACCGCGGTTCGCGTCCCGGACCCGGTGGCTTAAAACTCACGCTGGGCACATGTGCGTGCGTGCCCAAGATCCCAGGAGAATGGAGGAGAAGGGAGTGTGGCATGACCATCCCCCCTGGGGGGTGATTTCTCACTTTCTGTCTCTATGTCTCTCTCTGTCTGTCTGGCGAGCGCACACGCCCATAGCGAAAAAAACCTCTCAAAAAAAAAATTTAAAAAAAGAGTGTTCCCCTTTCACCACATCTCCAGCACTTATCATTATTTATTATTTTTTTAATCTACGCCATTCTGACTGGGGTTAGGTGGTATCTCATTATGGTTTTGATCTGCAACTCCCTTACAATGAAGAATGCTGAGCATTTTTTCATACAATTTTTGCCTGTTCAGATGTCTTCCTTAGAGAGTTTTTTTATTCAGCCCATTTTCCCATCTTTTAATTGGGTTAATCATTTTCTTCTGGGTAAGTCGCTTGACTTCCCTCCGTATTCTGGTTATTGGTCCCTTATCTGAGGCAAAGTTAACAAAAATTTTCTCCCATTCCAAGGGTTGCCAACTCACACTAATTACACTGTCCTTTGCTGTGCAGAAACTCCTTAATCTGATGTAATACCACCTGTCTATTTGGGGGATTATTGCCTGTGTTTTGGGGGTCTTGCGTAAGAAGTCTTTGACTACCCCAATGTCTCTCAGAGTTTCCCCAGTGTTTTCCACCAGTCATTTTTTTTTTTATTTTTTATTTTTTATTTATTTGCATTCATTCTCTGAACATCATTACAGCATACAAAATGAGATTTTCCATCCAAATTACACTATATATTGTCTCAATCAAGCACATCAACAAGCATGTTATTGTCAGCAAATGATCTTCCATTTCTTGTCTTCTGTATGTTTTGCTTTTTCCCCCCCATCCTAGATTCTCTATCTCTTACCCTCTGCCATCTCCCACTCTCCTCCCACAGTCTCTGGTATCTATGTTTGCTTTCTATACAGTTTTCTCCTCACATTTTATTGAATCGCCAAAGACCCTAATCAATCCAAATACCCTCATAGCAAACACAGGTGATACCCACATTTCCATGAACACAAGTCTTACTTTACGCATCCTATAAAGTAGCACCTAGCTGTGGCTACATATCCTACTGCAGTCATTGAATAGATATATATTTTTTTCCTGAAACTTTTTTTTTTGTAACTCAATTTACATTCCTTCCCTAAGCTTCATCACAGCATACAAAATGCAATCTCCCATCCAGTACACACTGCATAGTGATACAATCATGAACATTACAAAAAAATTTTCCATTACTAGTTCCTAGAATTACTTCCACCCCTCTTTCTGACCCTCTGTCCCTTCCCACCCTCCTCTCACACCACCTCCGGTGTCTACAATTGTCCTTCATTCCCTTTCCACCCACGTTGCATTGATCACACAATTTCCTACATAATCTAACTACTTTCAATGGTGAGTTCACTCATTACTACTAAGAAAACCAGTTATAACTTAACTCAAAGAAATGCCAAGGAACTTTGCTTAAAGTCAGGAAACAAGTTAGGATTCTGTTCAAATGGAAGGTGCATGAACCTATCAGTCTCATGTACTTTTATCTTCTGTTCTGGTTCAATTTTCCTGATTAAATTCTGGGATATAATATTCAAATTCAGACTTGTCCCTCTGATTAAGTTGGCTACTTTCATAGTTTTTGGACTCTTATTTCCGTGTGTCTGTGTTTAATTTTCTTGATACAGCACACCCTTGAGAACTTCTTGGAGATCTGGTCTGGTGCTGGTAAATTCTTTCAGGTTTTGTTTATCTGAGAATGTTCTTGTCTTTTCTTCCCACCTGAAAGATAATCTTGCCGGGTACAGTATTCTTGGCTGAAATTGCTTCTCTCGTAACACTTTGAATATATTTTTCCATTCTCTCCTCGCTCTCATTGTTTCCGATGAGAGATCTGCTGTTAGCCTGATGGGATGTCCTTTGTAGGTAACTTGATGTTTCTCTCTTGCCAATCTTAGTATCTTGTCTTTGTCTGCGGTTTTGGTCCACCAGTCATTTTATAGTATGCAGTCTTAGGTTTAGATCTTTGATCCATTTTGAGTTTATTTTTGTTAATGGTGACAGATAGGAGTTCAGATTCATCTTTCTACAGAAAGTTTTTCCAATAGCATTTGCTAAAGAGGTTTCCCTTTTCCTACTGTATTAACTGGTATCTTTTGTCAAATATAAGTTGGCTGTATGTTTTGTGGTTTATTTCTGGAGTCTCTACTCTCTTCCATTGGTCCTCATGTGCCAATACCATGCTGTTTTTTTGTTTTGTTTTGTTTTTGTTTTTGTTTTTGTTTTTGTTTTTGTTTTTTTTTTTAAGTTTTTGCTATAGGGCACATGCGCTCGCCAGATAGACAGAGGAAGATAGAGAGACAGAAAGCAAGAAATCACCCCCCCAGGGGGGATGGCCATGCCACAATCCCTTCTCCTCCATTCTCCCCTCGGGATCTTGGGCACGCATGCACACATGCCTGGCATAAGTTTAAGCCACCGGGTCCGAGACTCGAACCGTGGTCGACTACATGGGAGTCCAACGACATAGCCATTACGCTAACTGCTGGTCCCAATACCATGCTGTTTTGATTATCACAGCTTTGTAATAGATTTTGGGATCAGGAAGTGAGATGCAACCTACTCCAGTCTTCTTGTGTAGGATGGCTTTAGCAATGCCTTTAGCCACAGCTAGGTGCTACTTTATAGGATGCGTAAAGTAAGACTTGTGTTCATGGAAATGTGGGTATCACCTGTGTTTGCTATGAGGGTATTTGGATTGATTAGGGTCTTTGGCGTTACAATAAAATGTGAGGAGAAAACAGTATAGAAAGCAAACATAGATACCAGAGACTGTGGGAGGAGAGTGGGAGATGGCAGAGGGTAAGAGATAGAGAATCTAGGATGGGAGGAAAAAAGCAAAACATACAGAAGACAAGAAATGGAAGATCATTTGCTGACAATAACATGTTTGTTGATGTGCTTGATTGAGACAATATATAGTGTAATTTGGATGGAAAATCTCATTTTGTATGCTGTAATGATGTTCAGAGAATGAATGCAAATAAATAAATTAAATTATATATATATATATATATATATATATATATATATATATATATATATATATATAAAAAGGATGGCTTTAGCAAAACATAGTCCTTTATGGTTCCATACAAATTCTATGATTGTCTTTTCTAGATCTGTGAAGAATGTCTCTTGTAATTTTATAAGGATTGCATTAAACATGTTTATTAATTTGGGGAAGGTTTACCATTTTGATTGGATTGATTCTACCAATCCTGAACATGGAATATCCTTCCACTTTCTAGTGTTCTTTGCAATATCCTTTTAAAGGTTTTCATTGTTTGCATTGTAGAATTCTTTGACATCCTTGGTTAGTTTTATTCCTAAGAATCTTTTACTTCCTGTGGTGATTACTTTCTTCAGTTCTGTCTCTGTCTGCTTTTTGGTTGTATGTAGAAATGCTATAGATTTTTGTAATTTAACTTTGTATCCTGTCACTTTACTGTGTGCATTGATTACTTTGAGAAGTTTTTTCATGGATACTATTGGTCATGGGTCTTCTCTGTATACACTCATGTCATCTGCAAACAGATAATTTCAGCTCTTCTTTCCCTATTGGAATGCCTTTTATTTCCTTCTCTCACCTGAACACATTGTCTAGAACTTCCATTATTATATTGAATATGAGTGAAGAAAGTGGGCAGCCTTGTCTTGTACCCATTTTTACTGGAAAAGCTTTCAACTTTTCCCCAGTCAATATAACGTTAGCTGTAGTTTTTTGTTTGTTTGTTTGTTTGTTTTGGAGAATTTTTTGCTATAGGGCGCATGCACTCGCCAGACAGAGACAGGGAGACAGAAAGCGAGAAATCACCCCCCAGGGGGGATGGTCACACCGCAATCCCTTCTCCTCCATCGTCCTCTTGGGATCTTGGGCACACAGGTACACGCACCTGGCGTGAGTTTTTAGCCACCAGGTCTGGGACGCGAACCACTGTCGACTACATGGGAGTCTAGTGACATAGTCATTACGCTAACTGCTGGTCCCAAGCTGTAGGTTTTTTAAAAGTGGTTTTTATTGTGCTGAGAAGTGGTTCTTCTATGCCAATTTTACTGAGAGTCTTGGTCATAACGGCATGTTGTATTCTGTTGAATGCTTTTACCACATCAGTTGAAATGATCATATAGTTTTTAATCTTTCTGTTAATATTGTGCATTACATTTATGGTTTTTGCATATGTTGAATCACCTTTGCATCCCTGGAATAAAGCCTACCTGGTCGTGATGAATAACCTTTTTTATATGCTGTTGAATATGGTTAGGAAGTATCTTATTGAGAATTTTTGTATCTCTGTTTATCAGGGATATAGGTCTGTAGTTTTCCTTTTTTGTCATATCCTTATCAGTTTTGGAAATGAGGATAATGGAAGCTCATAGAATTTATCTGGAAGGGTTTTTTCCTTTTAGATCTCTAGAAACAGTGTGAGTAGAACTGGGGTTTCCTCTTCGTTAAAACTTTTGTAAAATTCAGTGGTGAAGCCATTGGGGTCTGGACTTTTCTTTGTTAGTATGTTATTTATTACTGTTTCAATCTCATTGCTTGTTATTTGTCTATTCAGGCTTTCTATGTCCTCTTCAGTCAATCTTGGTAGATTATATGTGTCCAGGAATTTGTCCATATTATCCAGGTTTTTTTCTTTGATGGCATAGAGTCACTCACAGTATCCTCTAATGATATTTTGTATTTCTGTTATGTCTGTTGTAATGTCACCTGATTCCTTGTGGATTTGATTTATCAGATTACTTTCTCTCTTCTTCTTAATTAGCTCACTAATAGTGTATCAATCTTGTTTATCTTTTCAAAGAACCAGCTTTTGCTTTCACTTATTTTCTATTTCATTATTTGGATTTTCTTTTTTGTTCTTTTTCCAATTACCTAAGGCATGATGTTAGGTTGTCATTTTGCCACCTTTCCAGCTTCTTTCTTTTTTTTTCACACTAATTGCTGTGAACATCCCTCTTATGACTGCTTTTGCAGTATCCCATAGATTATGGAATCTTGTGCACTCATTATCATTAGTTTCCATGAATCTTTTGATTTCGGTCTTAATCTCTGCAGTAGTCATGGAGTTATTCAGAAATAGGTTATTTTGTTTCCATGTATTTGTATATTTTCGAGGGCTTTTCCCGAGATTAATAGCAAGTTTAATTCCACCATGGTCAGGGAAGGTGATGAATATAGTTTCTATGCCTTTGAATCTGTAGAGGCTGGTTTTGTGCCCTATCATGTGATCAATTTTTGAGAAAGTACCATGAGGGGCTGAGAAAAAGTATATTCTGTGTTTTTATTTTGGAAAGTTCTATAGATGTCTATCAAGTCCTTCTGATTTATGGTATCATTTAGGTCTTGAATCTCTTTGCTTATTTTTTATCTCATTGACCTGTCTAAAGGAGATAATGGGGTGTTCAGATCTCCAACAATTATAGTGTTACAGTGTATCTCTCCTTTTTGATCTAGCAATCTTTCCTTTATATATTTGGGTGTTTCTGAGTTCATTGCATAGATATTTATAAGCATTATATCTTCTTGGTGAATTAGCACTTTTATTACTATGTAATGCCCTTTTTTATCTTTTTTTACACTTTTTGTCTTAAAGCCTATTTTGTCTGAAATCAGTATAGTGACACCCACTCTTTTGTTTATTTTAATTTGCATGGAATACCTTTTTTCTAGCCCTTCACTTTTAGTTTGTGTATGTCTTTATCCATGAGATGGGTTCCTTGTTGGCAGCAGATGGAGGGTTTCTGATTTTTAATCCATTCAGTCAATCTGTGTCTCTTGTCCAGAGAATTTAATCTATTATCATTTAACATTACTATCAATATTTCCAGACTTGTTCCTACCATTAAGTTAGCCATATTCCAGGTTGCTTTTTTCTCTAATTTCTGTCTGTCTCTCTTTAGTTTTCTTGGTATAGTACTTCTTTCAGAATTTCTTGAAGAGTTGGTCTGGAGTTGATAAATTCTATCAGGGTTTTTTTTTTTTTTTTACTCAAGAACGTTTTTGTTTTCTTTTCCCATATGAAGGATAAACTAGCCAGGTATTCTTGGTTGAAATTGTTTTTCATTTAACACTTTGAATATATTTCCCCATTCTTTCCTTGCTTGCATTCTTCCAATGAGAGGTCCAGTTTTAGCCTGATGGGATTTTTTTATTTATTTATTTATTTTTTATTTATTTTTTTTTTTTTTGTGGTATAGCCTTTTTAAGTGATTTGACATTTCTCTCTTTCCAATCTTAGTATTTTGTCTTTGTTTTTTTTTTGTTTGTTTGTTTTTGTTTTTTGTTTTTTTTTTTGTCAATCTAGCTATAATGTGGCATGTAGAAGATCTTCTTGGATCGATTCTACTTGTAATTCTTTGTATTTCTTGGGTCTGGATGTTTGAGTGCCTCTCTAGTCTTGGAAAGTTTTCTTTTAGGATTTTGTGGAATATATTATTAATGCCCTTATTAGTTTCTTCACCTTCTAGGTAACAATTATTCATATATTTGGGTGTTTCATGGTATCTAGTATTTCTTGTGCATTATCCTCAGTTTTCTTGGCTGTTTTCTCAGTATTTTTGATATTTTTTTCTAGGTGATTAGTTTTGTCTTCTACTTCCAAAATTTGATCTTCTGCATGGTCTAGTCTGCTTTTGATACATTCGAGGAAGTTTTAATTTCCTGTATTCTAGCCTTCATGTCTAACAGTTCCGTTTCATTCTTTTTTTTATGTTGTCCAATTCTTCTTTCATTTTGTGGAAGGACTTCCTTATCTCTTGGAGCTAAATGTCTCTTTTCTCTCGCATCTCATAGAATTTTGTCACCATAAATATTCTAAATTCTTTTTCTGACATTTTGCTAATATGCTCTAAATTTTCCCTACTTGGAGACAGGTTACAGAATTCCCTTGATAGGGATGTACTACTTGATTTTCTCATCCTTGAGGCTCTTTTTCTATTTTTAGTCATTTGGTAATATATTCACTTCTGGTCAATTTATTGGAGAGGGATTCAGTGACTGTGAACTCATTTGTTTCCTCCACTGTGATATAATTTAGTGCTATTTTCTCCCTTCTACTAAGTCCTCAAATGTGGGAATCACAATAGGAGTTTTGCAATTGGATTTGTGAAGGGGAACTTCACTAATTTTGCAACCACTGCAGTAATGTGCAATGAATGCTCCAAACTCCCAATGCTCAGATGGTTAGCTACTGTGCACCTAATCATCTCTAGGCAGAGGATAAGGGCTGAGAAGTGAAACAGAAAAGTAAGGTAAAGAAAAAAAAGTAGGTAAAGGAAATAGAAATAGGGAGAGAAGGCAAAGAGAAAAGAAGGAAAATACTAGAAGATAAAGTGGGGAAAAGGGAAAGAAATCACATAACAATAAATGAAATTGAGATGAAATCACTTCGTGCCATGCAAAGGCCAGAAACAGGCAAAGTTGGAGGTGGCTAGCAGCTTTCTGTACTAACTGAAAAAAAGACAGAGATTAACAAGAGAAAGACCAAGGAAGGCAGAGAGCTGTCTTTTCAAAGAGAGGAAAAAAATTAGAAGGGACAGAGGAGAGCAAAAGGCAACAAAGCACTATCCTACTAGGCTAGTGCTGGGTCTGGGAGGGGCACCCTGGCTGTGGGAGACTTCACAGCTGTGAAGTTGAATGCAGAAACCAAAAACCACATCTCCCATATTTCAGTGGCTCTTTTCTCTTGTATCTTATAGAGTCTTGTCACCATGAATATTCTGAATTATTTTCCTGATATTTTAGTAAATTCCTCTGCTTTTTGCTTTTTCCATAGTTAGAGATGGATTACTGTGTTCTATTGTTGGTGATGTATTTCCTCGTTTTTTCATACTTGAGGCTCTTCTGTGATTTTTAGTCATTTTCTGATGTATTCACTTTTGGGAAATACTTTGCAGAAGATTTTTGCAGATGTGAGCTTATGTGCTTCCCTTTGCTGTGAATTACTTCTGTGCCAATTTATTTCTTCTGTAGTTTGCAATGTGGTATACACAAGAGGGGTTTTGAGTTCAGATTTATTAAGAGGAGTTTCTCCCTTTTTGCTACTGGTTCAGTGTGGGTGGGGGCAGGTTGAGGATTTCTCTGAGCATCACAATATTCAGATGTTCAGCTCTTATACATCAAAGGACCTCCTATACATACCTGTCTAGATCCTCATTAGGTGGAGGGTTTCTAGCTCTGAACATGGGAAGTGAAGTTGGAAGTCGGGACCTGTGGCTCAGTCTTGCTCAGTCCTGATCCTTATCTTTGAATGGGCAAGGTGCTTTATATGGTGATGTCTATTTAAGAGGCCTGCAATTCCCCTGTCCTTTGTACTTCTAAAACTGGGAAGTGAGGTTGGAAGTCAGAGACAGTAGTTCGGGCTTGCTCTGCCCTGACCCTGGTTTCTGAATTGTCTGTCAGAAAGCTTCAGATGGAAATGTCTGCTTGAGAGGCCTACAATTCCACTATTCTTTCTAGGTGTGAAACTGGGAGATGTGGTTAAAAGTCAGGAGCTGCGGATTGAACTTGTTCAGCTCCAACCCTGGTGCCTAAATGGGTGGGGGGTTTCAGATGGACTTCCCTTAATACTTTAAAGGGAGATTTTTATCCTCCTGCATTACAGTACTCATCACTCAAAGTTCTGTTTGATTCTTTTTTTATGTTGTCTATCCCCTCCTTCATGTCATGAAAGGACTTCCTCATCTAACTGGAGGTTGCTTTATCTTCTCTTGTGTCTCATAAAGTTTGATTATCATGAATATTCTGAATTCTTTTTCTGACATTTCAGTAAGTTCCTCTGTTTTATTTTCCATAGTTGGAGACAAGTTGCAGTGTTCCCTTGTTGGAGGCTTATTTTCCAGTTTTCTCATACTGGAGGCTCTTTGATTTTTTGTCATTTTCTGATGTATCCATTTTTTTGTTTAATTCTTTGAAGAAGGTTTCTATAGCAGTGAACTTGTGTGCTTCTCTTTTCCGTAAGTTAGTTCTGGGCCAATTTCTATCTACTACTGTGGTTTGCAATGTGGTACCCACAGAGTTTTGAGTTCAGATTTATGAAGAGGAGTTTATCCCTTTCTGCTGTTGGTTCAGTGGGGGTTGAGGATTTACTCTAGCCTCATAATGTTCAGATGTTTGGTTACTATATACCTAGACCTGTTTAGTTTCCTTGCAGGTGGAGACTAAATAGCAAAATGAGACTGTAAGGTGGAAGAGAGAAAAGAAAAAAAAAAAGAAAAGAAAACAAAAGAAAAGAAAAGAAAAGAAAAGAAAAGAAAAGAAAAGAAAAGGGAGAGTGAAGGATTAGCAAAATAAAGGAGAAAAACTGTCCTACCTTCCAGCTCTGAAATTGGGAGGTAAGATTTTTAAGTCAGGGACTGTGGTTAGGGCTTGCTCAGTCCTGACTATGGTCCCTGGGCAGGGAGGTTCAGAATGAGTTGTTTGCTTGAGAGGCCTGAAATTTGGGGTAAGGGGAGAGACAATTAGCAAAAGAGAGGGGAAACAAATGGCCTACCTTTTAGCTCTGAAACTGAGAGGTGAGGTTGAAAGTCAGAGGCTGTGTCTAGGGCTTGCTCAGCCTTGACTCTGGTCCCTGACTGAGCAGTGGACCTCAGAATTTTGGGCATGTTTGCACTTACATGAAACCCTTCTTATACAGATTTCACCTAATGGGGGTTTCTATGGTGAGTTATAATATAATTATTATAGTAATAATATTTATTTTTTATATTTCTTTATAGTATGCAAAGTCTTAATTAAATTCCCAACTCTTTCTAAGTGAGTCACATTGATATAGGCCTTACCTTTAAGAAGCAATGTTTGCATTGAGAGTATGTCTTTCCAATTTACTCATATTCATTGCCTTTTTCCTCTGTATTTTCTTGGAGATGCATAAAAATTGACTCAAAAGTATTTCAGTTGCCCCTTTAATTATTAACTTCCAAAGTGTCATTGATGGTTAAAGATAAAAATGTCAGTTCAATGTTCCATACTTTCTGCATTCCGAGGGCATGCTAGCATCTCAAGTTCCCTAGGTTCAACCAGTTTAGTTACAATGACCATAGACTGGGCTTGGAGCATAAGAGGGTCACATTCCAGCTGGATGGACCATGTACTTGGCCCTGGACTACATTTTCCATAGGTCTGACTTCTCAAAGCTATTTCCACCACACACTAGTCATTATGGGTTATTGTGGCATACTGGACATAGCCGAGCTGCCCTGGATGTAAAGTCCTGGCAGCTTTACCAGTCTGGTGGCTGCCTCCATCCATGAGCCCTTGGCACCAGGGCTCTGTGGTTGTTTGGCACAGAGAAGCAGTTGATATGTTTTGTGTAGTTTTGTGTCTCTATTTATTTATTATTACCTTCCTTGTGTGAATAAATATTTTCTGGGGATAAATTTTAATTACTGTATAATTTCTACTATCTGGGGTGCAATTTTAGTTAACTTATAATTTCTACTATTTTTTTAATTTAATGGCTATCTAGGAACTTCAATAAACATCTTAAATAATAAAAATATAGTTCAGATGAATATCAAATAAATTATAATAGTACACATGTTATACTCTAATCAGCAAAAAATAAGAAGACATCCAGACACAGTCAAATTTATTGTAATTTTATTGATTAAGCCAGCAGCATACAGAAAGATGCATGTCTCTCAAAATCCTGCAGCCTCAAATGAGAGGAGAGGGGTGTTTATAATGGTAGAAAAATTACAATATTTTCAAGGATGACATGGTGATTCACAAGAATAAAGTGTAGTGGGCTTGCAAGGGTAGGGGGTTAGAGTTTTACAGTGCGAAAACAAGTTTCAAAAGTAAAACAAGAAGGTTAATCATTTCTGAGGGTATGTTCCATTCCTACTAATCATAATGGAATCTAAAAGGTTTTCATGGCTCCAGGCAGGGGTCTGGAAATTGGTGATTATGTCTCAGGGCAACTTTAAAGAAAGGGGTTTTGGTCCAATTGATTGGTTTAGTAGATATATTAATCACTCTGTCTGCTTCAGATAAAAAGAAAGCAACTTTCCAATTATAGGAAGAAGTATAAATGTTTATAATGGAGGTGCATTACAAGATGGAGTTGCACCTGCTTCATTTCCCACTGGTTTTATGAGGCTGAGTGAAATCTTTGACTCATTATGGTGAGGGGCTTGATCATTAATCTCAGTATCATTAACAAAATAGGTAGAGTTACAAAATCGTAAATAATCAGAATTTCTAAAAGTCTAGTTTACCAAGGCATATTCCAGTGCCCTGAATATCACTTAAAGTCAAATGAGAAAAGCTGATAACACATCACTCTGTGGTGTTGTTAAGAGGCAACTCTTGTCCAACTCCCACATAGTTAAGGGAAGATGTAAACAGAGCCAAAAATCTTCCAGCATGGACTGAGAGGAGTTGAGGAGGCCATGGACTAGAGCAAGAATAGTTAGGTGAGAAGTGCCAGCAGGAGTTGTCAAGGAGTTGTCAAGGAGAGCTTAGTACCTGGTGTGTTAGGTTGCCAAGTCTGGGGCACCGGGAGTAGGATATTTTGGTCCATTACATTTTCAAAAGGTTCTTTTGGGGGCTTTTCCTGTGGTGAGATTTGCTTTTGGATTGTAAAGAATGCCCTGGGTTCTTTTCCTGTGACATAGTAGCATATTCCCCATGTGTAATCCATGAACTATTTAGGGTCCGATGGGTTTAGGATGAAAATGCTCAGAGAATCACAAGCTCTTAGAATACATTTTGATGGCATCTGGAATGTTTCTATTGCTATGTCAGGGTCAGGGTGCTTGGGTTGCCATGGTGCATTAGACCCTAGGGCCCCAGGACTAAAGACTCACAACACCAGTAGGGGCAGTAATAATCATGATTTAAAAGACAATAATCCCTTCTTTGGCCTGGACAAAGATAATATTCTCCAAAGGTCCATCCCTTATTCCCATACCCTGACAAGCAGGCCAGCTCAAAATCAGTTCCAGGCCCCCATATTGAAAGCTGGATTTAACCATAAAGAGATTGCAAAGATCAATATAAAGCGAAGTAACTTCCCTGATAGATAAGTACTATTTAACATTTTTCCAGTCCCACAGCCTGTCCTGTCCCCAGCAGCAGGCCACAGACCCAGCTGCAGGCCTTTGGCCAGCCAGCGATTCTGAGGTAGGGACATCGCTGCTCCCTCATCTCACCTGCAGATCCCCAGCCCAAGCGCCGACCCCCTAAATAGGTAGCTAGTACATTCTGTTTTTGATTTTTCAGCTTCTTTATTCTCTTGTTAATTTCCTGGTCTTCCTCCTCCCACAGCCTCTCCTGTTCCCAGCAGCAGGCCACAGACCCAGCTGCAGGCTTTTGGCGAAATCTCACACCACAACAACGCGGCAAGCAACTTTTTCTTTATTTCTCTGTTTTTTTTTTTTTGTTTTTTATTTCTTGTGTTGTTTCACCTCATACCCTCTCCTCTTCATCTTCCACCCTGCCAAAAGGACTAGACAGGTCTATGATGAGATATCTGAAATCCCCTAGTAATATAACTTTCTCTAGAATCTTCCCTTGTACTTATCCACTTGAGAAAAAGGAGATATTGCTTTTTAGACACCTCAGTAGCGTTATCCCTCTTGATACCACATTGGTAAAAACAATAGAAGAGAGACTTCGGCAAACATTAATTGGCAGCAAAAGGGAAAGTCACTTACTCCTAGTCAAAGAAACATTCCCGCAAGAGGTATTCAAAGTGAATACATCTTCCAATGGCTAGAAGTAGAAGAAGAACCTCAGGTATGAATAAACATGAAAATGCATCTCCATCAAAGGTACAGAGTAACTCTCCTCCATCTTTCGTGCTAATGGACGATGTTACCAAAATGTCAGACAAAGAATTTCAAACATTTATGGTGAACAAATTCTTTGAGTTGGAACAGAAAAGAGACAACGAACTACAGGAGATGAGGAAGTCATTCCAAAATATGAAAGAAGAAATGGACACTGAGAAAGAACCAGATGGAGCTATTAGAGATAAAGTCTGGAATAGAGGAAATCAAAAACTCCCTTGAAAGCATTAAAAGTCGATTAGACCATGCTGAAGATCAAATCTCTGATGTAGAAGATAAAACCTCTGACCTAGAAAGAACCACCAAAAAGATAGAGAAAATAACAAAAAAAACACAAGGATAATATATGAGAAATACTAGATTCCATGAGACGCCCAAATATCAGAATAATTGGAATCCCAGAAGGTGAAGAAACTATTAACAGCAAGAAAATCTATTCCATGAAATCCTGGAAGAAAATTTCCTGAGTCTAGAGAGGCACTCAACCATCAAGACCCAAGAAATACAAAGGACCTCAGTTAGAATCAACCCCAGAAGATCTTCCCCAAGGCACATCTTAGCCAGACTATTCAAGACCACAGATAAAGACAAGATACAAAAACTGGCAAGAGAAACGAGAAGTGACATACAAAGGTCATCCCATCAAGCTAACTCCCAAACTCTCAAGGGAAATAATTCAAGCAAGGAAAGAATGGGAAGATGTATTGAAAGTGCTAAGAGAGAAACAATTCCAACCAAGATTATTGTATCCTGCAAGATTATCCTTCATATGGGAAAAAAAAAGATTAAAATCTTCTCAGGCAAACAAGACCTGAAAGAATTTGCCAGCACCAGACCAGCTCTTCAAGAAACCCTGAAGAAAGTATTGTTCCAGGAAAACTAAAGAGCTAACAGACACAAACAAAAGAATAAAAGGCTGCTGTGACAATGGCCACCTTAAACGTAGGGACAGATCCAGTTACATCGATAATAACATTGAATGTGAATGGATTAAATTCCCCAATCAAGAGACAGAGACTGGCTGAATGGATAACAAAACAGAGACCCTCTATCTGTTGCCTACAGGAAACCCACCTCATCGATAAAGACATACATAGACTTGAAGTGAAGGGTTGGAAAAAGGTTTTCCATGCAAATGGGAACCGAAAGAGAGCTGGAGTTGCGATACTAATTTCTGACAAAATAGCCTTTAAAACAAAAACTGTTCAAAGAGACAAAGAAGGGCACTATATTGTAGTAAAAGGATCAAGAGATCAAGAAGATATAACTCTTATAAATATCTATGCGCCTAACACAGGAGCACCCAAATATGTGAAGGAAAGACTGTTAGATCTAAAAGGGAAGATAGACTGCAATACACTAATTGTTGGAGACCTCAACACTGCACTATCCCCTCAGGACAGATCATCTAGATGAAAAATAGATAAAGAGATAAAGTACATTTTGTTTAGGTAGGGATGGAACATACCCTCAGGAATGATTAACCTGTTTGTTTTGCTCCTGTAACTCACTTTTGCATTGTAAAACCCTAACCTCCTACCCTTCCAAGCCCACTGCACTTTGTTCTTGTGACTCTCCATATCATCCCAGAAAACATTGTGATTTTTCTGCCATTATAAGCACCCCTCTCCTCTCACTTGGGCCTGTGGGGTTTTGAGAGACATGAGTTCCCCTATATGCCACTGGCTTAATCAATAAAATGCCAATAAGTTTGGCTGAGCCTGGATATCCTCTTATTTCTCACTGATTAGACTATAACATTTGGAGGCTCCAGTGAGATTAGTATATTTCTGGTACTTGGGTGAGGCATCCTAGGGAAAGCGACCTTACTAGGGCTGACTGCCAACTATCCAGAGAGATCTCTAGGGAAGGCACACCACTTGGGTTGCCCAGGCCCTGGAATTACCCTTTGGGAGTGTTGAAAGCCAGACAAGAGGCATTGACTACTTCTCCAAAAACTTGTGGAGTTCTAGTATAAGTCCTCCAGAGGCATTTCTTTGGATATTCCTGTCCAGCTCTTTTTTGAGAAACAAATCGGTGAATATGGGGTTGGCAAAGGAAAGTCCCCTGAATCTGACCTGCTGAACTGGGGGTTCAAGTTCCTCCTAAGGCAGCTGGATTCAGGGCTGATTGGATTCAGTTATAGAGACCCTACTTAGATTCCACCAGACATCCTGGAATCAGGGAACTAGATAATCGTCAAGAATTCAAGTCCCCTGAGCCCTTAGACAGTTTGTGGTTTGTATCCCTGACACGGCTTGAGTCTCTGGGTATTCAGGATCTTTTTTCATGAGCTTCTTTTGATTTTACTGTCACTTTAATTATTTTCTTTTAATTATTTTCTCCACACCCTTATGGCAGATAATAATTGGGTTTATCCCCCTTCTTCCTCAGCAGTGGATTGTTGACCTCACTTATCAAGGGGCTTTCCAAGATTTTTATTCTGACAAGACAGATACTTTTGTTTTCCTTCTTTTCTTAATTATATAACTGGTGGGAGGGAATGTTATAGCCTCTTGTAGGAATGGTGAATGAGTGACTGCATGACTGTGTTTGTAACTCCATGCTTCAGCTACGGAGTCTGAGTGGGTCCTAAACCTGAAGTTCTGTGAAGTCCTCATAAGCCCAGAAAGTAAAATTGACGCTGGGGATAGCAGACCCTCTCTGTGCATTTAATATTACAGTGGGTTTATAGCCAGTTACCAAAGCTAAGAGGCTTTCTAAGGCCCCCACCAGGGCAGTGGCCAGACAGACACCTAAATGGTTTCCTGGGCAGAGGGGATACACACTCTTTGATTGTCCTGTGGCTACATCTGGTGGGGAAAACAAGGAAAGGTTACTTTTATTTTATGACAGGCAAGCCCCTCTGTCCCTGGAAGCTTGGTCCATTTTTTCTTGAAAAAACAATAGGAGATGTTTATGGGAAGGATGCTCTGTGAATTATTCACCATCTCTTAATCCAGCTCCAAGGGTGCCTTCTCTGTGAACAGGGAATCTGGGTAGACATTTCTGCTGAATTACTTGCTGGATTATATAAGGCATTTATCTTAACCCATTTTCTCTGTCATTGTCAGGTTGCCCCAGCTAAATTGGTCAAGGAGTCAGGGCATTACCGGGAAGAATTTGCTAGGGCTCCCGTTTATCTCCTCCTAGTAAACCTTCACTTGGATGAAAAAATACACCCTTCTTGTGCATATTCAGGTCCATATTGGATACCACCTCTGTGCTCCTGCTTCCAAGATTTTCTCAAGGTGTCAGTCCTTTGGCGTGTCACCCATTTTCTGAGGGAGGCAGTCCCCCTTACCAAGAGAAGCCCTGGTTACCTCCTGCATCTGAGCCTAGCCAGCTCGCCATCCCTGTTAAAAAAGTGGGCTAGCTGGAAAATTAGGGCTTTTGAGAATTGGCAATCCCGACAATCCCAATATTATCATCACTGACTGCCTTGCAACTGTAAAAAAAGTACAGTTGGAAACAAAGGTGTCCAGAAGCTCTCCAGAACCCAGATGCTTAGACGTTATCTGGGAATCATGGGAGGCAAGAACAGCTCTCTCTCTCTCTCTCTCTCTTATTTTATTTTATTTTTTTGAAGAGGATTTTACTATAGGGTGTGTGCTCTTACCAGAAAGATAGAGACAGAGAGACAAAAAGCAAAAAAAACATCCCCCAGGGGGAACGGCCATTCCACAATCCCTTCTCCTCCATTCTCCTCTTGGAATCTTGGGCCTGCACACACACATACCTGACGTGAGTTTAAGCCACTGGGTCTGGGACTCAAACCGTTTTCGACTATGAAGGAATACAACAACCTAGCCAGTATGCCAACTACTGGTCCCAATAACAGCTGTCTTAAAACTCCTCTGAGCTGCATGTTGCATCACCTTGATGAGGCCTTTGCGGAAGAGTGTGATTATGGCAGCAAGCCCTCAAGGCAGAAGTTAAAAACTTTACGTGGTTGAGTGGCTTGCCTTTGGGGTAGGTTGGCCAGGTACTGAAACTTTTGATGTTAGGGGAATACAAGCTGTTTGGAAAGTAGTCACAGGTGAATCAGATAGACCTGGATATCCTGACCAGTACCCATACATTGACCAGTGACTAATTTTAGTTCAGAGACCTCCACCTTGGCTACAGAGTTGTGCTTTAAAAACAGGACATCATATCTTGTAATTGGTCCACATGGAAGATCTCAGAAAGTAGAAAATAAAACCTCTGTCCGGTAGTCTGGCACCAAACAGCGCTGCCAAGGTCTGAACCTTCCTTCTCTTTATAACCCTAAGGAACAGAAGCCACAAGAGGGCAGCAGAGAACAGCAGGAGGCAGTTTCCTCCGCCCCTTTATCACAACCCCACACTTAAATAAGGTCTGGGAAGCAAGAAACAATCAGAGCTCCAATTCCTCCAGGGCCTTGCTTCCCTTAAGAGAAGCCCCTCCCAGTGCCACCCTGCCCCCAGACCCTGTAAAAGCCAGGACAGAAACCTTATAGCCACCTCCAAGTTTACCTAATTTTGGCCTCTGGCTTCAACTACACAGCTGTAAAGTTCCCCCCAGTCAGTGCCGCCCTACCTCCAGACCCTGGAGAAGCCAGGTAGGATAGCTGCTTTGCTGGATCTTGCTGTCCTCCTCTGTGCCTTCTAACTTTCCTTTCCTTTCCTTTCCTTTCCTTTCCTTTCCTTTCCTTTCCTTTCCTTTCCTTTCCTTTCCTTTCCTTTCCTTCCCTTCCCTTCCCTTCCCTCCCCTCCCCTCCCCTCCCCTCCCCTCCCCTCCCCTCCCCTTCCCTTCCCTTTTCTTTCTTTTCCTTTCCTTTCTTTCCTTTCCTTTCCTTTTCTTTTCTTTTCTTTTCTTTTCTTTTCTTTTCTTTTCTTTTCTTTTCTTTTTTCTTCTTTTCATTTCGTTTCGTTTTGTTTCTTTTCTTTTTTCTTTTCTTTTCTTTTCTTTTCTTTTTTCTTCTTTTCATTTCGTTTCGTTTTGTTTCTTTTCTTTTCTTTTCTCTTCTTTTCTTTTCTTCTTTTTTCTTTTCTCTTTTCTTTCTTTTCTCTTCTCTTCTCTTCTTTTCTTTTCTTTTTTTTTCTTTTTTTCATTTTTCTCTTTTCTTTTCTGATGTTGAAAAAACAGCTCTCTTCCCCCCCTTGGGCCTTTCTCTTTTTAATCTCTGTCTTTTTCTCCCCTAGGAAAGAAAACTGCTAACCACCTCCAAGTCTGCCTGATTTCGGCCTCTGGCTTCTATTTCATGGCTGTGAATTTGCCCACAGTCAGGGACCCCAGTCCTCGAGACCCTACAGAAGCCAGGTAGGATAGATGATTTGCTCCCTCTGGTTGTCCTCTTCTGTGCATTCTAACTTATTTTTCTTTTCTTTCCTTCTTTTCTTTCTCATTTTGAAAAGACAACTCTCTGCCCACTTGAGCCTTTGGCTTTCAATCTCTCTTTTTTTTTTTTTTTTCTCACCTAGGACAAAAACCTGCTAGCCACCTACAAATTTACCTGATTTTGACCTCTGGCTTCCACTTCATTGCTGTGAAGTCTCCCCCCGTCAGTGCCCGCCTGCTCCAGACCCTACAGAATCCAGATAGGATAGATGTTTTGTTCTCTCTTGCTATCCTCCTCTGTGCATTCTAACTTATTTTTCTTTTTTCTTTCCTTTCCTTTCCTTTCCTTTCCTTTCCTTTCCTTTCCTCTTTCCTTCTTTCTTTCTTTCTTTTCTTTTCTTTTCTTTCATTTTATTGCTGTTATTTTCTCATTTTGAATAAAACAACTCTCTACCCCCCCTTGTGCTTTTCTCTTTTTAAACTAGGTCTTTTTCTCACCTAGGACAGGAACATGCTAGCCATCTCCAAGTTTGCCTGATTTTGGCCTCTGACTTCAACTTCATGGCTATGACGTAACCCAGTCTGTGCCCTCCTGCCCCCAGACCCTTTAGAAGCCAGGTAGGATAGCTACTATGCTCCCTCTTGCTGTCCTCTTCTGTGCATTGTAACTTTTTTCTCTTCTCTTTTTTCTTCTCTTCTCTTCTCTTCTCTTCTCTTCTCTTCTCTTTTTTTCTCCTTTCTTTTTTCTTTTCTTTCTTTTATTCTCTTCTCTTTTCTTCTCCTTTCTTTTTTCTTTTCTTTCTTCTCTTCTCTTCTCTCTTCTTTTCTTTTCTTTTCTTTTCTTTTCTTTTCTTTTCTTTTCCTTTCTTTTCTTTTCTTTTCTTTCTTTTCCCTTCTTTTTTTTTCTTCTTTTCTTTTTCCCCTGCATTTTGAGAAAACTTCTGTTTTCACCTTAGTCCTTTCTCTGTTTAATCTGTGTCTTTTCCTCACCTTGGACAGAAACCTGCTAGCCACCTCCAGTTTAGCCTGATTTTGGACTCTGGCTTCAACTTCATGGCTGTGACTTCTCCCCAGTCAGTGCCCCCCTGCCCCCAGACCCTGTAGAAGCCATGTAGGATAGTTGCTTTGCTCCTTCTTGCTGTCCTCTGTGCATTCTAACTTTTTTCTTTTCTTTTCTTCTTTTTTTTTTTTTTTCTCATTTTGAAAACTCTGCTCTCTGCCCCCCTTTGGCCTTTCTCTTTTTAATCTCTGTCTTGTTCTCACCTTGGACAAAAACCTGCTAGCCATCTCCAAGTTTGCCTGATTTTGGCCTCTGAGTTCAAGTTCATGGCTGAAAAGTCCCCCAGTCAGTGCTGCCCTGCACCCAGACCTTACAGAAGCCAGGCAGTATAGCTTCTTTGCTCCATCTTGCTGTCCTCCTCTGTGCATTCTAACTTTTTATTCTTTTGTTTTCTCTTTTCCTTTTTCACATTTCTTTTCTTATTTTTTTTTTTGAGAGGTTTTCGCTATAGGGCGCATGCGCTCGCCAGACAGACAGAGAGAGACATAGAGACAGAAAGCGAGAAATCACCCCCCAGGGGGGATGGTCACGCCACAATCCCTTCTCCTCCATTCTCCTCTCGGGATCTTGGGCACGCACGCACACGCACCCGGCATGAGTTTTAAGCCACCGGGTCCGGGACGTGAACCACAGTCAACTACGTGGGAGTCCAGCGACATAGCCATTACGCTAACTGCTGGTTCCTAACATTTCTTTTCTTATTTTGAAAAATCAGCTCCCTCCCCCCTTGAGCCTTGCCCTTTTTAATCTCTGTCTTTTTCTCCCCCAGGAAAAAACCTGCTAGTTTGCCTGATTTGGGCCTCTAGCTCCGACTTCACAGCTGTGAAGTCACCTGAAGAGAGTAACCCCTGCTCCAAGACCCTGCAAAAGCCAGGACAGAAACCTGATTGCCACCTCCAAGTTTGCCTAATTTTGGCCTCTGGTTTCTACTTCAGGGCTGTGGATTCGCCTACAGTCAGTGACCACTGCCTCCAGACCCTGCAGAAGCCAAGTAGGATAGATGCTTTGCTCCCTCTTGCAGTCCTCTTCTGTGCATTCTAACTTGTTTTGCTCTTTTCTTTTCTTTTTCCTTCTTTTCTTTTCATTCTCATTTTGAAAAAACAGCTCTCTGCCCTGTTGGGCCTTTCTCTTTTTAATCTCTTTCTTGTTCTCAGGTAGGACAAAAAGCCGCTAGCCACCAACAAATTTGCGAGATTTTAGCCTCTGGCTTCCACTTCAGGGCTGTGAAGCCACCCCAAGTCAGTGCCCCATGCCCCCAAACCCTAAAGAATTCAGGCAGAATAGGTGCTTTGCACCTATCTTGCTGTCCTCTTCTATGTATTCTAACATTTTTTCTTTTTTTTTTGTTTTCTCTTTTCTTTTCTCATTTTGAAAAACACAGCTCTCTGCCCCCCTTGGGCCTTTCTCTTTTTAATCTCGGTCTTTTTCTCCCCTAGAGAAAAACCTGCTAGCCACCTCCCAAGTTTGCCTGATTTTGGCCTCTAGCTCCAACTTCAGGGCAGTGAAGTTGACTGAAGAGAGTGTCCTACTGCCCCCAGATCCTGACAAAGGCAGGACAGAAACCTGTTAGGCACCTCCAAGTTAGCCTGATTTTGGTGTCTGGCTTCAACTTCAGGCCTATGAATTCACCCACTGTCAGTGACCCCTTCCCCGAGACCCTGCAGAAGCCAGCTAGGATAGATGTGTTGCTCCCTCTTGCGGTCCTCTTCTGTGCATTCTAAATTATTTTTCTGTTTTTTCTTTTTTTTTCTTTTCTTTTCTTTTCTTTTCTTTTCTTTTCTTTTCTTTTCTTTTCTCTTTTCTTTTCTTAAAGTCACCCCCAGATGGTGCAAAAGCCAGGTAGGATAGCTGCTTTGCTCCCTCTTGCTGTCCTCTGTGCATTCTAACATTTTCTTTTCGTTTCTCCTTTCTTTTCTTTTCTTTTCTTTTTTTCTTTTCTTTTCTATTTTATTTTTTTCTTTTCTTTTTCTTTTCTTTCCTCATTTTGAATAAACACCTCTCAGCCCTCCTTGGAAATTTCTCTTTTTAATCTCTATCTTTTTCTCACCTGGGACAGAAACCTGCTAACCATCTCCAAGTTTGCCTGATTTTGGCCTCTGGCTTCAACTTCATGGCTATAAAATCGCTCCATTATGCTAACTGAATGATCCCCTCTCCTCCTCCCAGAAAAGCCCTTCTTCAAGAGACAGACAGCTCCATGGCTCCTGTGATCTAGCCAGGTTTTCTAATTTTTGAGTTTTATTGAAATTTTTTGAATATTAATTTTTCTTTTTTTAGATTTATTTAAAAGTTTTTCTCTTCTTTTTCTCTGTTTCTTGTCTTTTTTTTTTTTTTTTTTTTTTTTTTTTTTTTTTTTTTTTTTTTTTTTTTGCTGTTGTTGGTATTGTTTCCCTCTCTCTGCTTCCTTTTCTGCACACTTCTCGACCCTCCGATTGAACTTCCAAGTTTGGGAAGAAACCGACCATCCACCAGATGACTAGAAATTGCTGCAGGACCACAAGAAATATGGGGAAGCAGGAAAATAACTCTCCCACAAGGGAAACGGATAGCTCCCCTTCATCCACACACAGTTCAATGGAAATCATGGAAATATCTGATAAAGAATTCAGAACATTCATAATAGCAAAGCTAACAGAGATGGAAGAGAAGAGAGGCAAGGAACTGCTGAAGAGGTAGGAGAAAGGAGTTGAAGAGTCCCAGGAGGTGAGGAAATTCATGCAAAATCTAAAAGAGGAATTTCACACTTTACAAAAGAATCAGATGGAACTGTTAGAGATGAAGGCTATAATACAAGAAGTCAAAATCTCCCTTGAAAGTATTAAAAGCAGACTAGATCATACAGAAAATAGAATCTCTAATGTAGAGGAGAAAATGGCTGGCCTAGAAAAATCCACCATGAAGACTGAGAAAATGGCCCCAAAATTTGAGAGTAATATGTGAAAAGTACTAGATACAATTAAACGTCCAAACATCCGGATAATAGGCATCCCAGAAGGTGAAGAGACTCATAAGGGCATTGATAATCTATTCCATGAAATCCTGCAAGAAAACTTTCCAAACCTGGAGAGGCACTCAAAGATTCAGTCCCAAGAAATACAGAGGACCCCAAATAGAATCAACCCAAGAAGATCTTCTCCAAGACACATTATAGCCAGATTGACCAAAACCACAGACAAAGACAAGATACTAAGACTGGCAAGAGAAAAAAGGCAAGTTACCTACAAAGGGTATCCCATCAGACTAATGGCAGACCTCTCATCAGAACAATGCGAGCAAGGAGAGAATGGGAAAATATATTCAAAATATTAAGGGAAAAGCAATTTCAACCGAGAATTCTGTACCCAGCAAGGTTATCGTTCATTTGGGAAGAAAAGACACGAATTTTCCCAGATAAACAAAACCTGAAAGAATTTACCAGCACCAGACCAGATCTCTAAGAAATTCTTAAGGTAGTGCTATGTCAGTAAAATTAAATGCAGACACACAGAAATAAGAGTTCAAAAACTAAGAAAATGGTCAATTTAATTGTAGGGACAAAGTCTGGAGTTGAGTATTATATCCAAGAGTTCATTCTGGAAGATCATACCTCAACAGAAACAGAAGAAAGATTAAGTACATGAGTCTGAACTGATGAAATAGCATTCTGTGACTTGACTAAGATATTGCTGCTTTTCTTCTAAGCTTTGTTGGCCGATTTTAAGGATTTTTATCCTGTCTTGAGCTGTCAATAGATTCATGTACCTACTATTTGAACAAAATACAAACCTGTTTCTAGGCTTCAAATTTCAAGGAAATATCCTTACCAGTTCAAAACTGCCTTTCTTGAAACCACCAGCTGAACTTGCTATTGAAAGTAGTTAGATTCCTTATGATATGGTGTGGTCAACAAAATGTTGGGGGAAAAGGAATTGAAGACAACTGTAGACAGCAGAAATAGTGTAACAAGAGAGTGGAATAGGGCAGAGGGTCAGACATGGGGTAAAAAACATATATATATGAAAGTAGTAATGGAATTGTATGGATGATAACATGCATGATTAAGCCACTATGCAGTTTACTCTAGAGGGAAAACCACATTTAGTATGTTGTGATGATGCTCAGGGAATGAATGTAAATTAAAAAAAAAATTCAGAGAAAAAAATACCAAAACTGTTACCAAAATTTAAAGAAAAAACTGTGTATTCAATGACCACAGTAAGCTATAGAGCCCCAGCTAGGTACTATTTTATAGTATGTTCATTCTACTCAGTGAGGTTTATGCCTAACGTCAGACATGGGTTCTTGTGTATGTATATATCAGCTGTGCTTGCTATTGTAAATATTTAGACAAATTAAGTTCATTAGCAAATCAATGAAATGGGGGGATAGGCATAGAAAGCAATCATGGAATCATGGGTACTAGAGACAATGGGAGGAGGGTTGGACAGGGCAGAGGGTTAGGGATAGGGAATCAAGGATGGCCAAAAAATAAATAAATAAATAAATAAAATAAAATATACAAGACATAAGAAATGAAAAATTGTTTGTTGATAACACGTATGTTGATGTGCTTGATTGAGCCAACAGACAGTGTATTTTGGATGAAAAATTCATATTGTATACTGTAATGATGTATAGCATATTTATGTTAAAAAAATAAAAATAAATTAATAAAAAAAATCGCTCCAGTCAGTGCCCCCCTGCCCCCAGACCCTGCAGAAGCCAGGTAAGATAACTGCTTAGCTCCCTTTTCTGCCCTCCTCTGTGCATTCTAACATTTTTTTTCCTTTTCTTTTTTCTCATTTTCAAAAAACATCTCTCTGGCCCCCTTGGTTTTCTCTTTTTAATCTCTGTCTTTTTCTCATGTATGACAGAAACCTGCTAGCCACCTCAAAGTTTGCCTGTTTGGGGCATCTGACTTCAACTTCATGGCTATTATGTCACCGCTAGTCAGTTTCCCCCTTCCCACAGACCCTGCTTAAGCCCGGTAGAATAGCAGCTTTTCTCCCTCTTGCTGTCCTGCTCTGTGCATTCTTTTTTTTCTTTCCTTTTCTTTCCTTTTTACTTCTTCTCTTTTCTTTTTTTCTCATTTTGAAAAAACAGCTCTCTGCCTCCCTTGGGTCTTTCTCATTTTAATCTCTCTCTTTTTCTCACCTAGGACAGAAACCTGCAACCTACCTCCAATTTTGCCTGATTTTGGCCTCTGGCTTCAACTTTATGGCTATGAAGTTGCTCCCAGTCAGTAGACCTCTGCCACCAGACCCTGCAGAAGCCAGGAGCCAGGTATGATTGCTGCTTTGCTCCCTTTTGCTCTCCTGCTCTGTGCATTCTAACATTTTTTTCCTTTTTCTTTTCTTTCCTTTCTTTTCTTTTCTTTTTTTATTTTTCTCATTTGAAAAAAAAAACAAAAAAAAAAAAAACAAAAAACCTCTCTGCCCCCCTTGGGTCTATTTCTTTTTAACATCTGTCTTTTTCTCACCTAAGACAGAAATCTGCTAGCCACCTCCAATTTTTCCTAATTTTGGCCTCTCACTTCTACTTCATGGCTGTGAAGTAGCCCCCATTTTCATCCCAGTTTATGTTTTTGCGAAGAGATTATTTTTCCTTTTCTTCTGGTACTTTTTTTTGTTTTGTTTTTTATTGTTTTTTTTTTTTTTTCTTTCTGTTTGCCTTCTCTTTCTATTGCTATTTTCTAACTTCTTTTTCTTTACCGTACCATTCTGTTTTACTTCTCAGCTCTTACCCTCTTTATAGAGTAATTTAGGTGTAAAATACCAAACCATCTGAGCATTGTGAGTTTTGGAGAATTCTTTCTACATCACTGTAGGTGTTGAAAAATTTGTGAAATTTCTCTTCACATATTCAATTTTAAAACTCCACCTGTGATTCCCACATTTGAGGACTTAGTAAAAGAGAGAAATAGCACAGAATTACTACACAGTGTGGGAAACACATGAGTTTATAGTCACTAAATTTGTCTCTAACAAATAGACCAGAAGCCAATTACCAAATGACTTGAAATTGAAGATGAGTCTCAATGATGAGAAAATGAAGTAGTACCTTCCCTCCAAGGGAACAGTGTAACCTGTGTCCAAGAAGGGAAAATTTAGAGCATATTACCAAAATGTCAGAAAAATAATTTAGAATATTTATGGTAATAAAATTTTATGAGATGCAAGAGAAAAGAGACTTGGAGTTCCAAGATATGAGGAAGTCATTCCATGACATGAAAGGAGAATTGGACACCATAAAAAAGAATCAGTTGGAACTGTTAGACATGAAGACTGTAATACAGGAAATTAAAACATCCCTCGAAAGTATCAAAAACAGACTAGACCATGCAGAAGATCGAATTTTGGAAGTAGAAGACAAAACTAATCACCTAGAAAAAATTATCAGAAGTACTGAGAAAACAGCCAAGAAAATGAGGATAATACACAAGAAATACTATATACCATGAAACGCTCAAATATACACATAATTGCTATCCCATAAGGTGAAGAAACTAATAAGTGCATTGATAATCTATTCCACAAAATACTAGTACAAAACTTTCCAACTCTAGAGAGGCTCTCAAATATCCAGACCCAAAAAAATACAAAGAACCCCAAGTAAAATCAATCCAAGAAGATCCTCTACATGCCACATTATAGCCAGGTTGACCAAAACTACAGATAAGATAAAAAGATTGGAAAGAGAGAAACGTCAAACCACTTACAAAGGTTATCCCATCAGGCTAACACTGGAACTTTCATCAGAAACAATGCAAGCAAGGAAAGAATGGGGAAATATATTCAAAGTGTTAAATGAAAAACAATTTCAACCCAGAATACTATACCCAGCAAGATTACCCTTCATATGGGAAAAGAAAATAAAAACATTCTTGGATAAACATAATCTTATAGAATTTACCAACACCAGACCAGCTCGTCAAGAAATTCTGAAAGGAGTACTATACCAAGAAAACTAAAAGAGAGACAGACAGCAATAAAAGAAGAAAAAACAAGCAGGAATATGACCAACTTAATGGTAGGAACAAGTCTGGAATATCGATAATAATATTGAATGTCAATGCATTAAATTCTCCAATCAAGAGACAAAGACTGGCTGAGTGGATTCAAAATCAGAAGCCTTGCATCTTCTGCCTATAAGAAACCCATCTCATGGATAAAAACATATATACACTAAAAGTGAAGGGCTGGAAAAAGTCATTCCATGCAAATGGAAACCAAAAAAGAGCAGGAGTCTCTATATTAATTTCAGACAAAATAGGCTTCAAGACAAAAACTGTACGAAAAGACAAAGAAGGGTATTATGTAGTAAGCAAAGGGCTAAATCACCAAGAAGATTTAACACTTATAAATATCTATGGACCGAACTTGGGAGCATCCAAATATGTAAAGGATAGACTGTGAGATCTAAAAGGAGAGATAGACTGTAACACAATAATTGTTGGAGATCTCAACATCTCATTATCTCCTTTAAACAGGTCGGCAAGACAAAAAATAAGCACAGAGATTCAGTACTTCAATGATACCATAAGTCAGATGGACTTGATAGGCATCTATTAAAGATTCCACCCAAAAAGAAAAAAACACAAAATATACATTTTTCGCAGCCCTGCATGGTACTTTCTCAAAGACTGATCACATGATAGGGCACAAAACCAGCCTTTACAGATTCAAAGGCATAGAAACTATATCCAGCAACTTCTCTGACCACGATGGAATTAAACTTGATATTAATCTTAGGAAAAGCCCTCAAAAATATACAAATACATGGAAACTAAACCTACTTCTGAATGACTCCATGACTACTGCAGAGATTAAGACGATTATCAAAAGATTCATGGAAACTAACGATAATAAGTACACAAGTTTCCATAATCTATGGGATACTACAAAAGCGGTAATAATAGGGAAGTTCATAGCTATTAGTGCACACAAGAAAAAGATGGAAAGGTGACAAAAGGACAACCTAACATCATGCCTCAGGAAATTGGAAAAAGAAAACAAAAAAAATCCAAAAAATGCCAGGAGAAAAATAATAAAGATTTGAGCAGACATACATGAAACAGGATATAAGCAAACTATAGAGAAAATAAATAAAATCAAAAGCTGGTTCTTTGAAAAGATAAACAAGATCTTTCGACCCCTGGGCCAGAAACTCTGATGGAGGACTGCCCCCCCCCATAGCTCCAGCCCTGGAACCCCCAAGGCACAGACCCCTCTCTCTGTCAGCCAGGTACACTCTTTTTTTCTCTCTCCTTCTTTTCTTTCATTTGTAAATTTCTCTCTTCTCATTACCACATAGGAACGCCCTCAGCCCTACAGACACCCCACTCCCATCTTTCGACCCCTAGCGAAATCGCGCCCCACGCTAGTGCGCGGCATGCAACTTTTTCTTTATTCTACTAATTATTTTCTTCCCACTTATTTGGTCCTCACTTCCTTTATCTACACTATCCCTGGTGGTTTAGATAGGTCTAGAATTACAATTCTGAAATATTCTAGTATTTTAAGACTCTCTGGGATCCTCACTTTCATTGAACCACCTGCGAAGAAGGAGATACTTTTCTTTGTACACCTGAAGAGAATAATTTTCCTTGGATCACATTGCTAAACACAATAGAAGAGAGACTTTGACAGTCTTCATTCCACAGCAAAAAGGAAACACACTTGCTCCTATTCGAGGAAACTTTCTCTTAAAAGGTATTTTAAAGGGAACACATCTCCCAATGGTTAGAAGTAGAAGAAGAACCTCAGGTCTGAATAAAGCAGGAAATATGTCTCCATCAAAAGAATACAGTAACTCCCTTCCTTTCTTTGAAAAAATAGAGGACGTTACCAAAATGTCCGATATAGAATTTAGAACAGTCATGTTGAACAAATACTATGAGCTGGAACAGAAAAGAGACAATGAACTACAGTAGATGTGAAAGTCCTTCCACAATATGAAAAAAGAAATGGACACGCTAAGAAAGAATAAGATCGAACTATTAGAGGTGAAGTATATAATACAGGAAGTCAAAAACTCTCTCGAAAGTATTAAAAGGTGATTAGACCATGCTGAAGATCGAATCTCTGATGTATAAATAAAACTTCTGACCTAGAGAAAAGCACCAAAAAGATAGAGAAAATAACAAAACAAAAAATAATGAGGATAACATACGAGAAATAATAGATTCCATTAGACGTCCTAACATCTGAATAATTGGTATCCCAGAAGATGAAGAAACTAGCAAGGGTATGGCAAACCTATTCCATAAAATCTTGGAAGAAAATTTCCCAAGTCTAGAGGGGCACTCAAGCATCCAGACCCAAGAAATACAAAGGACCCCAAATAGAATTAACCCAAGAAGATCTTCCCCAACACATATCATAGCCAGACTGGCTAAGACCACAGATAAAGATAAGACACTAAAACTGGCAAGAGAGAAACGACAAATGACTTACAAAGGTCACCCCATCTGGCTAACGCCAGACTTCTCAACAGAAACAATGCAAGCAAGGAAAGAATGGGAAGATGTATTGAAAGTGCTAAGAGAGAAACAATTTCAACCAAGATTATTGTATCCTGCAAGATTATCCTTCATATGGGGGGGAAAAAAAGATTAAAATCTTCTCAGACAAACAAGACCTGAAAGAATTTATCAGCACCAGACTAGCTCTTCAAGAAACCCTGAAGAAAGTACTGTTCCAGGAAACCTAAAGAGCTAACAGACCGAAACAAAGAAATAAAAGACTGCTGTGACAATGGCCAACTTAAACGTCGGGACAGATCCAGTTACATTGATAATAATATTGAATGTGAATGGATTAAATTCTCCAATCAAGAGACAAGAGTGGCCGAATGGATAAAAAAACAGAGACCCTCTATCTGTTGCCTACAGGAAACCACCTTATCGATAAAGACATACATAGACTGAAAGTGAAGGGTTGGAAAAAGGTTTTCCATGCAAATGGGAACCAAAAAAGAGCTGGAGTTGCGATACTAATTTCTGTCAAAATAGGCTTTAAAACAAAAACTGTTTGAAGAGACAAAGAAGGGCACTATATTGTAGTAAAAGGATCAATAGATTGAGAAGATATAACTCTTATAAATATCTATGTGCCTAACACAGAAGCACCTAAATATGTGAAGGAAAGACTGTTAGATATAAAAGGGGAGATAGACTGCAATGCACTAATTGTTGGAGACCTCAACACTGCACTATCCCCTCGGGACAGATCATCTAGACAAAAAATAGATAAAGAGATAAAGGATCTGAATGATACCATAAATGAAATGGACTTAACAGATATCTATAGAATTTTCCATCCAAAAACCACGAGATACACTTTTTTCCCACCCCCACATGGAACCTTTTCAAAGATTGACCACATCATAGGGCACAAAGCAAGCCTCTACAGATTCAAAGGCATAGAAACTATTTCCAGCATATTCTCCGACCATGATGGAATTAAACTAGAGTTTAATTTTAAGAGAAATCCTCCAAAATACTCAAATACATGGAAACTTAATAACCTACTACTGAATGACTCTACAACTACAGTTGAAATAAAGTCCAAAATCAAAAGATTCATGGAAGCTAAGGACAATGAGGACATTAATATCCATAATCTTTGGGACACCAGAAAAGCAGTCATAAGAGGGAAGTTTATAGCAATTAGTGCTCATAAGAGGAAGATGGAAAGAAAGCAAATGGATCACCTAACATCATGCCTCAGAGAATTGGAGAAGCAACAACAAAATAATCAAAAAAAAAAAAAAAAGAAAAACTCCAGGAGAAAGGAAATAATAAAGATCTGAACAGAAATAAATGAAACAGAAAATAAGTGAACTATACAGAAAATAAATGAAAGTAAAAGCTGGTTCTTCAAAAAGATAAAAAAAAATCGATACACCACTAGCGAGACTTATTAAGAAGAAGAGAGAAAGAAACCAGGTGAATCAAATCTGCAATGAAGCAGGAAATATAACAACAGACAAAGTAGAAATACAGAACATCATCAGAGGATACTATGAACAACTATATGCCAAGAAACAAGACAATCTGGATGAGATGGACAAATTCCTGGACATGTATCATCTACCAAGATTGAGCCAGGAGGATATAGAAAGTCTAAATAGGCCCATAACAAGCCAGGAGATTGAATCAGTAATAAATAACCTTCCAACAAAGAAATTCCCTGGCCCAGATGGTTTCACCTCTGACTTCCATAAAACTTTCAAAGAAGAGTTAACCCCCCATTCAGCTCAAGTTATTTCTAAAGATCCAAAAGGGTGAATCTCTCCCTAATTCATTCTATGAAGCCTCTATCACCCTTATCCTCAAAACAGGTAAGGACAGGACAAGGAAGGAAAATTATAGACCAATATCTCTGATGAATATAGATGCAAAGATTCTCAACAAGATCTAGCAAACCGTATCCAACAACTTATCAAAAAGGTTATACATCATGATCAGGTAGGCTTTATTCCAGGAATGCAAGGTTGGTTCGACATATGCAAAACCATAAATGTAATACACTATATTAACAGGAAAAAAGACAAAAACCATATGGTCATATCGATTGATGCAGAAAAAGCCTTTGATAAGATACAACATCCCTTTATGATCAAGACTCTCAGCAAAATCACCATACAAGGGTCATTTCTCAACACAATAAAAGCTATCTATGAAAAACACATCACAAACATCATCCTGAATGGAGAAAAGCTGAAAGCTTTCCCACTGAAAATGGGTACAAGACAAGGATGCTCACTTTTTCCATTCCTTTTCAATATAGTACTGGAAGTCCTCGCCAACGCAACCAGAAAAGAGGAAAAAATAAGGGGTATCCAAATAGGAAAAGAAGAGGTGAAACTCTCTCTATTCGCAGATGACATGATTCTGTACATAGAAGACCCAATGAATAATATACAGAAGTCTATAGCATTTCTATATACAAACAACAGGCAGATAGAGATAGAACTGAAAAAAGTTATTCCATTTACCATAGCCACCAAAAATATAAGATACTTAAGGATAAATCTAAACAAAGAAGTTAAAGACCTCCACAAGGAAAACTATGAGAAGCTAAAAAAAGAAATCGAAAATGACACAAAAAACGTGGAAGGACATCCCATGTTCCTGGATTGGAAGAATTAATAGAACCAAAATGGAAATTCTACCCAAATTAATCTACCTATTTAAGCAATGCCAATCAAAGTACCAGACACATTCTTCACAGATCTAGAAAAGACAATCATAAAATTCGTCTGGAATAATAAAAGACCCCCATATTGCCAAATCAATTCTACACAAGAAGACTGGAGTGGGCGACATCTCACTCCCTGACCCAAAAATAAACTACAAAGCTGTAGTAATCAAAACGGCATGGTACTGCCACAGTAACAGGCATGTGGACCAATGGAACAGAATTGAGTCCACAGAAATAAATTCTCAATCATTCACTCAACTGATTTTTGACAAGGGGTACCAATCAATCCAGTGGGAAAAGGAAAACTTCTTCAGCAAATGGTGCTGGAAAAGCTGGATTTCCACCTGTAGAAAGATGAATCGGAACCCCTACCTCTCACCTTTGACTAAAATCAAGTCAAGATGGATCAAGGATCTGAATCTAAGACCCCAAACTATTAAACTGCTTCTAGAAAACACTGGGGATACTCTGGGAGACATTGGGGTAGGGAAAGACTTCTTACATAAGACCCCCAAAGCACAGTTGGTAATCCCCAAAATAGACAAGTGGGATTACATTAGACTAAGAAGTTTCTGCATGGCAAAAGACACCGTAATTAGTGTGAATCGACAGCCCTCAGCATGGGAAAATATTTTTGTAAATTATGCATCAGATAAGGGACTGATAACCAGAATACACAAGGAACTAAAGAAGCTGAGTAGAAAAAAAGATGATCAACCCTATTAAAAGATGGGAGAAGGAGTTGAAAAAAACACTCTCTAAAGATGATGTACAAATAGCCAAAAGGCATATGAAAAAATGCTCAACATCCCTCATCATAAGGGAAATGCAGATCAAAACAACAATGAGATACCACCTAACCCCAGTCAGAATGTCTAAGATTTAAAAAAAAAAAAAAATGGTAAGTGTTGGCGGGGGTGTGATGAAAGGGGAACTCTCTTACACTGTTGGTGGGAATGTAAATTGGTCCAACCACTGAGGAGAACAATTTGGAGATTCCTCAAAAGTCTACAAATAGAGCTACCATATGATCCAGCAATCCCATTCCTTGGCATCTACGCAAAGGACAGAAGAATTCTTCATTAGAAAAGTACTTGTTCATTGCTGCACTTTTCACGATTTCTAAGACATGGCACCAACCCAAATGTCCCCGTACGGATGAATGGATTGAAAAACTGTGGCACATATGTTCTATGGAATACTATTCAGCCATAAAAAAAAACAATAAAACCCTGGCTTTTGACAGAAAGTGAAAGAATATGGTAGATTTACTGCTGAGTGGAGCAAGCCAGGCTATGAAGGAAAGACACTGTATGTCCCCACTTAATATATACCGAGTGTCCACACTCTATAACTGAAGCTGATGGGCCAAAGGATGTACAAACACAAGAGATGGGTGTGAATGCCAGTTGTGGTGTGTGTGGAGGAGTGGGGCCTGGGGAAAAACATTTGGAGAAGGAATACGGAGACAGCATTGTTGAGACAGGGAGGTAGTATTGTTATATTCTGATCAACTGGACCAGCGAGAAATGTTCACATATTGAAATGATCACCTTGTAAGCTAAAAAATGTGATTGAATGTATTTAAAAAATGTAAAAAAATAAAATAAATAAATAAAAGAAAACAATGAGATACTAAGGATGTGAAAGAAGGACAAAAAACCCCTCCTTATTCTAAGATGATATAATTTTTTAAAAACTCAAAATAATTTACATAAAACTTGCAGTAATTAATAGGGTCGATATACAATATCGTTGTGTTTATATATCCTATCAACAGCAATTAGGAAGAAAGTTTTCTGAAAAAGCATTTATAACAACAATAAAGACTCTTAGGTCCTTAAAAAAAGAAAAGACATCTATAGGACTTTCCACCTGAGAAAAACGAGGTACAAATTTTTCTCACCCCCACATGAAACTTTTCCTAAAATTGACCACATGATAAGGCACAAAGCAACCCTCTACAGACTCAAAGGCATAGAATCTATACCCAACATCATCTCTAATCATGATGGAATTAAACTTGATTTTAATTTCAAGAGAAATCCTTATAATAAACAAAGATATGGAAACTAAATAACCTACTCCTGAATGACTTCACAACTACTGAAGAAATAAAGACTGAAATCAAAAGATTCATGGAAGCCAATGAAAATAAGGACACAAATTTCCATAATTTTTGGAACACAGCAAAAGCAGTCATATGAGGGACATTCATAGCAATTAGTACACATAAGAATAAGATAAAAAAAATACAAATGAATCACCTAACATCATGCCCCAGAATATTGGAAAAGCAACAGAAAAAAAATGCAAAAATCTCCAGAGAAAAATATATGAAATAGAAAACAAATGAACTCTACAGAAAATAAATGAAAGTAAAAGCTGGTTCTTTGAAAAGATAAACAAAATCGGTACACCACTAGAGAGACTTATTAAGAAGAGAAGAGTAAGAAACCAAGGAAATCAAATTTGCAATGAAGTAGGCAATATAACAACAGACATAGTAGAAATACAAAACATCATGAAAGGATACTATAAACAACTATATGCCAAGAAACAAGAAAATCTGGATAAGATGGACAAATTACTGGACACATATAATCTACCAAACTAAGCCAGTAGGATATAAAATGTCTGAATAGCCCTGTTTCAAGCCAAGAGATTCAATCAGCAATAAATAACCTCCCAATAAAGAAAAGACCTAGTCCTGATGATTTTGCCTCAGAATTCTACAAAACGTTTAAAGATATGTTAAGCCCTATTATGCTCAAGGTATTTCTAAAGATCCAAAAGTGTAAAACTCCCCCTAATTCATTCTATGAAGCCTACATCATCCTTATCTGTAAAACAGATAAGAACAGGACAAGGAAGGAAAACTATAGACCATTATTGTTGATGAATATAGACGCAGAGATTCTCAACATAGTAGCAAATCATATCCAACAACTTATAGAAGCCTACCTGATCAGGTAGGCTTTATTCCAGGAATGCAAGATTGGTTCAACATGTGCAAAACCATAAATGTAAAACACCATATTAATAGAAAGAAAGATAAAAAACAACATGATAATATCAATTGATGCAGAAAAAGTATTTTATCAGATGCACTATCTCCTCATGAATAAGACTCTCAGCAATATTGGCATAGGAGGGTCATTTCTCAACAAAATAAAAGCAATCTATAAAAAATCCATAGCAAATGTCATCCTTAATGGAGAAAAGCTGAAAGCTTTTCCACTAAAACTTGGTACAAGACAAGGATGCCCATTTTCTCCACTCCTTTTCAATATAGAACTGGAAATACACACCAATGCAATCAAAATAGAGAATAAAATAAATAGCATTTAAATAGGAAAAGAAGAGGTGAAACTCTCTATTTGCAGATGACATGATTGAATACACTGAAGACCCAATGGTATCCATGTAAAAATTCCTGGAAGTAATACATGAGTACCATACAGTTGGAGGATACAAAACAAACAGATATTTATAGCATTTCTACATATGAAAAACAGGCAGACTGAGAACTGAAAAAAATAATTACATTTACCATAGCCTCAAGAGGATAAGGTACCTAAGAATAAATCTAACTAAAGTTAAAGATCTCTACAAGGAAAACTACAAGAAGCTAAAAAAAAAAAAAAAAATCGAAAATGACACAAAAAAGTGGAAGCACATACCATGTTCTTGGGTTGAAAGAATTAATATAATCAAAATGGCGATTCTACCCTAATCAACTCACATATTTAATGCAATCCCAGTCAAAGTACCAGACACATCCTTCATAGATCTAGAAAAGTCAATCATGCAAATGGTCTGGAATAAAAATTAATTAATTAAAAATATAAAAAACACACACACACACACACAAACTCGTATTACCAAAACAATCCTGCAACAGAAGAGTGGAGTGGTTGGCATCTCACTCCCTAATCCCAAAATATTCTACAAAGCTGTGGTAATCAAAACAGCATTGTATTGCTACAGAAACAGACAGGAAAAATGGAACAGAATAGAGTCCCTGGAAATAAACTCCCAAATATACAGCCAACTGATTTTTGAGAAAGGTTATGAGTAGATCCAGTGGGAAAAGGAAAACCTCTTTAGCAAATGGTGCTGGAAAAACTGAATATCCTACTGTACAAAGATGAACTGGAACCCCTATTTGTCACCATTAACAAAAATCAACTCAAAATGGATCATACACTGTATGTGAAAGAGTAGGGTCTGAGGAAGGACATTTATAAGAAAAATAGGGAGGCAAAGCATTAATGGGACAAAGAAATATGGTATTATCTGTTGAAGATATTTTATATTTTTATTGACTGGACTAGGGAGAAATGTTCACATGTTGAAATAGTCACTTTATAAGCTAAATAATGTGATTGAATGTATAAAAGAAAATGAGACAAAGAAAGTAAAAAATAAAATCTAAACTTAAGCCCTTGAACTGTAATACTGCTGCTGGAAAACACTGGGGAAACTCTGGGAAACATTGGGGCAGGCAACGACTTCTTAAATTAAACCCACCCCCAAAGCACAGTAAATAATCCCCAAAAATAGACAAGTATGATTCCATCAGAGTAAGAAGTTTCTGCATGACAAAAGACACAATAATTAGTGTGAAACTATAGCCTTCAGTATGGGAAAATATTTTTGTAAACTATACATCAGATAAGAGACTGATAAGCAGAATACACAAAGAACTCAAGCAGCTTTCATGAAAAAATTATCAACCCTATTAAAATATGGGAAAATGAATTGAAAAAAGTCTCAAAAGTTAACATATGAATAGCCAAAAGGCATATGAAAAAATGCCCAACATCCCTCATTGTAACATCAAAACTATAATGAGATATTACCTAATCCCAGTCAGAATGACTACAATTTAGAAAACAAAAAATTGTAAGTACTGGTCGGGGTGTGGAGAAAGGGGAGCTCTCTTACACTGGTGGTGGGATTGTAAATTTGTCCAACCACTGCAGAAAACAATTTGGAGATTCCTCAAAAATCTACAAATGAAACTGCCATATAATCCAGCAATCCCATTCCTTGGTATCTACCCAAAGGACAGAAGAATTCTTAATCGGAAAAGTGCGTGCACATGGATGTTTATTGCAGAACTATTCACTATTGCTAAAACATGGAACCAATCCAAATATGCACAAACAGATGAATGGATTGAAAAACTGTGCCACATATACTCTATGGAACACTACTCACCCATAAAAAACAGCAAGAACCTGGCTTTTGACAGAAAGTGGATGAATTTGAAAGTTTTACTGCTGAGTGAAGCAAGTCAGGCTATGAAGGAGAGACATTGTATGTCTCCACTTAATATATACCAAGTGTCCACACTCTAGAATCGAAACTGAACAACTACAGGATATAGAATCATAGCTAATGGTTGTGAATAACAGATACAGTGTGGAAGGGGGTGAGTGAAGAAATAAAGTCTGAGAAAGGACGCTAAGGAGAAAAAAAGAGAGGCAAAGCATTTATTGGACAAAGAAATGGGTTATTATCTGTTGAAGGTAATTTTATAGTATTGTCAACTGGAATAGTGAGAAATGTGCATATGTTGAAACATACACTTTGCAAGCTAATTAATGTGATTGAATGTATAAAAGTAATTTAAATGAAATTTTAAAAAAAGAAAAGAATATCTGTTTCATGAAATACTTGCAGAAAACACTCCAAACTTAAGGGAACATTCAGACATCCAGACATAGGTAAAGCAAAGGACACCAAAGAGAATAAATAGAAGACGAACCTCATCCCGACATATTATACCAGAATGTCAAAACAAAAGATCAGATTCTAAAAATTATATGAGAGAAATGCCAACCTTTACTTTTAATTTACCCTGTTAGAATAACTTTACATGTTTTAACTGAAACAATAAAAGCAAGGAAGGAATGGATGGATACATTAAAAACAAAACAAAGCATAAAATCAAAACAATTTTAACCACAAATATTATACCCGACTAAATTATCCTTAAAATGGGAAAAATAAACAAAATCATTCTCAGGTAAACATAACCTGAAAGAATTTACCAACACTAAACTGGCTCTTCAAAAAGTATTGAAAGGAATACCACATCAGAAAAATTAAAGAGAGAAAACAGAAATGAAAGAAAATAAAACAACCAAGAAATGACTTAGAAAATACAGCAATAAGTGCAGAAATATTGATAATAATGTTAAATATTAATGGATTTTTTTTTTACTTAAAAGACATAGAATGGCAGAATGAATACAAAGAAAAAATCTTAGGAGCCCTCTATATATTGATAGCAAGAAACACACCTAACAGATAAACACATACATAGACTGCAATATCTTCTTGCAGCACTTCAAGAAAGATACTCTATGCAGTAGAAATCAAAAAGAGGCTAGAATCAAGATAGTGATATCAGACAAAATAAACTTTAAGACACAAATTTTATTTACAGATGACATGATTGTACACATAGAAGACCCAATGGTTTTCATGAAAAAATTCCTGGAAGTAATACATGAATAGAGTAAAGTTTCAGGATACAAAATCAATATATAGAAATCTATAGCATTTTTATATATGAATAGCAGGCAGACTGAGAGAACTAAGAAAGGTTATTCCATTTACCCTAGCCACTAAAAGTATAAGATCCTTAGGAATAAATCTAACCAAAGAAGTTAAAAACCTCCACAAGGAAAACTATGAGAAGCTAAAAAAAATATTGAAAATGACACAAAAAAGTGGAAGGATATCCCATGTTCCTAGGATTGAAAGAATTAATATAATCAAAATGGCAATTCTACCGAAATTAATCTATATATTTAATGCAATGCCAATCAAAGTACCAAACACATTCTTCATAGATATAGAAAAGGTAATCATAAAATTTGTTTGGAATCATAAAAGACTCCATATTGTCAAAACAATTCTGCACAAGAAGAATGGAGTGGGGGACATCTCACTCCCTGACCCAAAAATATACTGCGTTGCCGTGGTAATCAAAACAGTGTGGTACTGGATAGAAACCATCATGTGGACCAATGCAACAGAATAATGTTCCCAGAAATAAATTCCCAAACATACAGTCTACTGATTTTTGACAAGGGATACCAGTCAATCCAGTGGGGAAAGGAAAATCTCTTCAGCAAATGGTGCTGGAAAAACTGGATTCCCACCTGCAGAAAGATGAATCTTAACCCCTACCACAAACCTTTGAAAAAAAATCAAGTCAAGGTACATTAAAGATCTAAATCTAAGACCTCAAACTATAAAACTGCTCCTGGAAAACAGTGGGAAAACTCTGCGAGACATTGGTATAGGCAAAGACTTCTTAAATAAGACCCTCAAAGCACAGTCAATAATCCCCAAAATAGACAAGTGTGATTACATCAGACTAAGAAGTTTCTGCATGGCAAAAGACACAGTAATTAGTGTGAATAGACAACCCTTGGAATAGGAACATATTTTTGTAAACTATGCGTCACATAAGGGACTGATAACCAGAATACACAAGGAACTCAAGCAGCTGCTCCAAAAAAAGATAATCAACCCTATTAAAAGATGAGAGAATGAGTTGAAAAAAATACACTCTCTGAAGATGACATACAAATAGCCAAAAGGCATATGAAAAAATGCTCAACATACCTCATTGTAAGGGAACTGCAGATCAAAACAACAATGAGATACCACCTAACTCCAGTCAGAATGACTAAGATTTAAACAACAACAACAACAACAACAAGATAAGTGGTGGCCAGGGTATGGTGAAAGGGGAAATCTCTTACACTGCTAGTCAGAATGTAAATTGGTCCAGCCACTGTGGAGAACAATTTGGAGATTCCTCAAAAATCTACAAATAGAACTGCCATATGATCCAGCAATCTCACTCCTTGGTATCTACCCAAAGGACAGAAGAATTCTTAATCAGAAAAGTGCTTGCAAATGGATGTTTTTTTTTTGCGGCACTATCCACAATTGCTAAGACATAGAACCAACCCAAATGCTCACGAACAGATGAGTGGATAGAAAAACTGTGGCATGTATACTCTATGGAATATTATTCAGCCATAAAAAACAAGATCATGGCTTTTGACAGAAAGTGGAAGAATATGGAAGATTTACTGCTGAGTGAAGCAAGCCAGGTTATGAAGGAGAGAAATTGTACGTCCCCACTTAATATATACCAAGTTTCCACACTGTATGACAGAAACTGATTGACAAAAGGATATAGAGACACAGTACATGGATGTGAGTATCAGGTATAGTGTTTGTGAAAGGGTAGGGTCTGAGGAAGGATGTTTAGAAAAAATAGAGAGGCAAAGCATTAATGGACAAAGAAATATAGTAGTATCTGTTGAAGATATTTTATAGTTTTATCAACTGGAGTTGATTAATGTATAAAATATGATTAAATGTATAAAAGTAAATTAAATAAAATGTAAATGAAAAATAAAATAAAATAAACATAAAAAAGAAGAGAGAAAAAGGACACTATAAAAACTGCAAGGACTAATTCACTTAGAAGATATAACATTTATAATTATCTAAGCTCCCAACCAGGAACATGGAAATACATCGAAGAAAGACTGTTTGATATGAAGGGAGAGATAGACTGCATTACAAAAGTCATTGGCAATCTCAACAGCCGGGTCTCTCCTCTGGATAGATTATCTAGATAAAAATATAAGCAAAAACATATAGGACCTAAAGGATGCCATAAAGCAAATGGACATGATAGACATCTATAGAATTTTTCATCCAATAACTACAAAATATTCATTTTCTCATGATTAAATGAAACAGTTTTGAAGATCAACCACATGGTTGGGGACAGAAAATGTCTTTACATATTCAAAGGTATAGAAACTATACCCCACATCTTCTCTACCATGATAAATCAGCTTGAAATTAACTGCAAAAGAAGCAACACAGACTATGTAAAAGAGGCGTTGTATGTCCCTACTCAAAATATGTTGAATATCTGAACTCTATGTCAGAAACTGAAAAATTGTAAGATATAAAAGCATAGAGAACAAGTGTGGATAGTATAGACAGTGGAAGGAGGGTGGAAAATGAGGGAGGGTAAGAAGGGAATCGAGAAGAAAATAGAAACAAAATATTTAAGGGACACAGAATTGGAAAATTAATGATGATGATAATATTAATTAGATACACTATTCATGATGGGAAAATTAATTTTGCATTCTGCAATGATATACAGTGATTGTATAAAAATAATGAAATAATTTTAAAAATGTAAATGCATAAATAACCGTCAAAAATAAACAAAAACATGGAAACCAAGCAACCTACTCCATAGTGACTCTGCAACCACTGAATAAGACTGAAATCAAAAGATTCACTGAAATCAATGATAATGAGCATACTAGATTTCATAATCTATGAGACACAGCAAAAGCAGTTATAAGAGGGAAGTTCATAGCAATTAGTGCCCACAGGAAAAAAAAAAAAAAAAAAAAAAAAACAGAAAGGGGACAAAGAGACAACTTAAGAACACATCTTAGCAAACTGGAGGAACAAGAAAAATCCCCCAAAAACAGCAGAAAAAAAGAAATAATAAATATTATAATAGAAATATAGCAAATGAAATAGAGAATGAAAGAACTAAGCAGAAAATGAAACCAGAAGCAGGTTCTTTGAGACAATAAACAAAATTGACGCATCATTAGATAGATCAATCAAGAACAGAGGATTAAAAAAACAGATAAATCAGCAACAAAGCAGGCAATATTATAATAGATACAACAGAAATAAAAAAGATCATGAGAGAATACTATCAGCACTTATAGGCCAAGAAACAAAAAACCTAGATGAGATGGAGAAATTTCTAAACACATATAATTTACAAAGATTGAACCAGGAAGAAAGAGAAAGTCTGGATAGATCAATAAAAAGCAATAAGATTAAATCAGTAATAAACAGTCTCCCAACAAAGAAAAGTTCAGGTTACAAAGACTCCACTTCTGAATTATTTTTGTTTCTGTTTTGTTTTTTTGAAGAAGTTTTTTCTATAGGGCACGTGTGCTTGCCAGAAAGACAGAAAGAGACAGAGTGACAGAAAGCAAGAAATCACCCCCCAGGGGTGTGGTGACACCGCAATCCCTTCTCCTCCATTCTCCTCTCGGGATCTTGGGCATGCATGCACACATGCCCAGCGTAAGTTTAAGCCTCCAGGTCCGGGAATCAAACTGCGATCGACTACACCAACTGCTGGTCCCTCCACTTTTGAATTCTACAAAACTTTTAAAGAACTAAGAAGCAGGTGGTACGGTGGTTAAGGGCACTGGATTCCCACATGACTGACCGTGGTTTGAGTCCCAGACCTGGCAACTTGCTTTCTCAATTTCACCCTCTCTCTTTCCCTTTGTCCTTCTCTGGTCAAATTTAAACAAACAAACAAATAAATAAATAAATAAATAAATAAATAAATAAAACAATCAAATAAAATAATTCTTTAAGAAAAAAAGAACTCCAACCCCATGGCCAGCAAGGGAACTGAGGCAGAGTCACCACTGGCCTCAACCTCAGCTCCAGCTACCTTCTCCTACCCCATAATGCTCTCCTTCAGAAAGACTAGCCTCAGATCACTCGCCAGCAGAGCCCCAGTTCCATCTTCAGCACCGTGGCCAGGAAGAGACTCTGAGACAGGGCCACCACTGGCCACAGCCCCAGTTCCAGCTAGCTCCCCCCAGCTCATAGCACTCTCCTTCAGGAAGTTAGGCAGTTTTTTTTGCTCTTCTTTCTTTTGTTAATTTCCTATTGTTCCTTGCCCTACAGACTGGCCTCTGCTGGCTTCAACAGAGCCCCAGTTCCATTTCCATGTCCATCCCCTTAGCCACCAGCAGAGCCCCAGTTCCATCTCCAGCCCTGTGAACACCAAGAGACTCTGAAGCATGGCCACCTCTTGCTCCAGCCCCAACTACACTAGCTACCCCCACCACATAGTACTCTCCTTCAGAAAGGTAAGAGGTTTTTTTGCTCTTCTTTTTGTTTTGTTAATTTCCTACTCCTCCTTACCCAAGAGACTGGCCTCTGCTCACTCCCCAGCACAGCCCCAGTTCCATCTCTAGCCCTGTGGCCAGCAAAGGACTCTGAGGCAGGGCCACCAGTGGCTCCAGCGCCAATTCCAGCTAGCTGACCAACCACATAGTGCTCTCCTTCAGATAGGTAGGCATTTCTTTTGCTTTTCTTATTCTTTTGTTAATTACCTACTCCTCCTTGCCCCACAGACTGGCCTCTGCTCACCCACCAGCAGAGCCCCAGTTTCATCACCAGCCCCATGACCAGTAAGGGATTCTGTGGCAGGGCCACCACTGGCCTCAGCCCCTACTCCAGCTAGCCCCCCTCACCCCATAGTACTCTCCTTCAGAAAGGTAGGCAGTTTTATTTGCTCTTCTTCTTTGTTTTGTTAATTTCTGACTCCTCCTTGCCCCACAGAGTGGCCTCTGCTTGCTTGCCAGTAGAGCCCCAGTTTTATTGCCAGCCATGTGGCCAGCAAGAGACTCTGAGGTAGGACCACCAGTGGCCCCAGCCCCAGCTGCAGCTACCACCACCCACCTCATAATGCTCTCCTTCAGAAAAGTAGGCAGTTTTTTTTTTTTCCTTTTCTTCTTTCTTTTGTTAACTTTCTACTCCTCCTTGCCCCTTTTGCTTACCAGCAGAGCCCCAGTTCCATCTCTAGCCTCATGGCCAACAAGGGACTCTGAGAGCCCCAGTTCCTTCTCCACCCCCATATCCAGCAAAGAACTGTGATACAGGGCCACCACTAGCCCCAGTCACAGCTCCAGGTAACTCCCCCCACCCCAAGTAGGCAGTTTTTTTGTTGCTCTTCTATGTTGTTAATTTCCTACTCCTCCTTGCCCCACAGATTGGCCTCCTCCCTTGCCAGAAGAGCTCGAGTTCCATTCTAAGCCACGTGGCCAGCTAGGGACTCTGAGGAAGGGCCACCACTGGTCCCAACCCCAGCTCAAGCTAGCTCCCCTCATCCCATAGCTCTCTCCTTCAGCAAGATTAGGCAGCTTGTTTTCCTCTTCTTCTTTCTTTTATTAATTTCCTAGTACTGCTTGCCCCACATACTGGCCTCCACTCACTAGCCAGAAGATACCCAGTTTTATCACTAGCCCCATGGCCAGCAAAAGATTCTGAGGCAGGGCCACAAGTGGCCTCAGCTCCAGCTGTAGCTACCACCACCCACCCCATAATGCTCTCCTTCAGAAAGGTAAGCATGTTTTTTTGGTCTTCTTTTGTTAATTTTCTACTTCTCCTTGCCCCACAGACAGGCTTCCTCTTGCTCACCAGTAGAGTCCCAGTTCCATCTCTACCCTTGTAGCCAACAAGGGATTCTGAATGCCCCAGTTACATTCCTAGCCCCATGGCCAGCAAGGGACTGTGAGGCAGGGCAACCAGTGTCACCAGCCACAGCTCTAGCTAGCTGCCCCCACCCCATCCTGGTCTCCTACAGAAAGGTAGGCAGTTGTTTTTTGTTGCTCTTCTTTTTTGTTTTATTAATTTCATACTTCTCCTTGCCCCACAGACTGGTGTCCGCTTGCTCATCACCAGAGCCCCAGTTCCATCTCCAGCACTGTGGCCAGCTAGGAACTCTGAAGCAGGGCCACCACTTGTCCTAGCCCCAGATCTTGCTAGCAGCCCCCACTCCAAGTGTTCTCCTTCTGAAAGGTGGGTATTTTTTTGCTCTTCTTTATTTTGTTAGTTTCCTGCTCCTCCTTTCTTACAGTCTGGACTCTGCTTGCTCTCCAGCAGAACCCCAGTTCCATATCCAGCCCCATTGCCAGCAAGGAACTCTGAGGCAGGGCTACAATTGGCCTCAGCCTCAGCTGCAGCTAGCTCTCCCCCACCCCATAGTGCTCTCCATCAGAAATGTGAAGAAACTCAGGAACGGGAAAGGACGAAGACAGGAAGTGAGTCATCACAGACTGGGACCTCAGCCACATCTGGCCGAAATGCACGGAAGAGAGAGAGTGAGAAGTCTCTAGAAAATAAAACCCTCAGTAAAGAAGAAGACTGTAACTCTCCATCTTCTAAGCCTCCCAAACCTGATCAGCCTCAAAGGTAATGCCAGCCCCTCCACCAAAGGAGAATGCTTGGGTGAAGAGAAGTTCTAACCCTCCTGCCCGATCTCAGAGTTCAGACACAGAGCAGCAATCCCCTACCAGTGGTGGAGGAAAAGTAGCTTCAGCGCAACTCTCTGAGGAAGGACAAGCCAGGAGAGATGAAAATAAAGTAGATGGGATGAGTGTCCCCAAAGGCCAAAGCGGGAACTCCAACCGTGGTCCAGGAGATGGAGGGAACAAAGACCATTGGAAGGAGTCATAGAGGAAAGATGGCAAAAAGGATAAAGACTCCAGATCTGCACCTGTGCCAAAGAAACCTGAAGAAAACCCAGCCTCCAAGTTCAATTCTGCAAGCAAGTACGCTGCTCTGTCCTTTGATGGTGAAGATGAAAACGAAGATTACACCAAATAGACCTCTTTGTCCTATGCTTTCTCTTTGTCTCTCTCCACCCTGGGACACTCAAGAACAAATCAAACCTCTATCCAGACAAGACAAAATAAAACTCACCATCTCCTGGAGATCTTTAAAAAAAAAAAAAAAGAAAGAAATGTAGGCAATTTTTTTGCTCTTCTTTTTTTGTTAACTTCCTACTCTTCCTTGCCTTACCACTGATCTCTGCTTGCTTCTCAGCAGAACCCCGTTCCATCTTTATCCTCATGGTGAAATCATGCTCTACGCTCTCCTGTGGCATGCAAAATTTTCTTTATTCTCTTTGTACTTTATTCCCTCTTATATTGTCCTCTCCTCCTCATCTTCCACCCTCCTGGAGGGAATAGACAGGTCTAGATTCACAGTTATGAAATACCATAATATTGTAAGGTTCCCTGGGATTCTCTCTTTTATTGAACCGCCTGTGAAAAATGAGATACTGCTCCTCAGACACATGAATAGAATGCTTTTCATGAGATCACATTGCTAAACACAACAGATGAGAGATTTTGGCATACATGAGTCCACATCACAAGGGAAACACAATTACTCCTAGTTGAAGAAACGTTCTCTTTTCTTTTTTCTTTTTTTCTTTTTTTTTTCAAAAAAAAAGAAAGAAAAAAATCAGAAACCCACTATCTGTTGCTTACAAAATCCCATCTCATGGATAAAAACATACAGAGACTAAAAGTGAAGGGTTGGAAAAAAGTTTTTCATGCAAATGAGAACAAAACAAAAGCTGGAGTCACGATAACAATCTCTGACAAAAGAGCCATTAAAATCAAAGGGACTTAAGAGACATGTATAGAAATTTCCACCCAAAAACCACAAGATACACATTTTTCTCATCCCCACATGGAATGTTTTCAAAGACTGACCACATGATAGGGCACAAGGCAAGCCTCTACAGATTCAAAGGCATAGAAACTGTACCCAGCATCTTCTCTCACCATGATGGAATTAAATTTCAAGAGAAATCCTCAAAAATATTCAAACACATGGAAACAACAACAACAACAAAAAAACTAATCCTGAATGACTTCACAACTTCTAGAGAAATAAAGACTGAAATCAAAAGATTCATGGAAGCCAATGACAATGAGGACACAAGTTTTCATAATCTGTGGGACACTGCAAAAGCAATCATAAGAGGGATAACAATTAGTGTACGTAAGAGGAAGACGGAAAGAAGACAAATACATCAGGTAACATCGTGCCTCAGAGAACTGGAAAAGCAACATCATAAAACCCAAATAAACTCCAAAAGAAAGGAAATAATAAAGATATAATCAGAAATGAATGAAATAGAAACTAAATAAATTATACAGAAAATAAATGCTGGTTCTCTGAAAAGATAAACAAAATCCAAACATCACTAGTGAGACTTATTAAGAAGAAGAGAGAAAGGAACCAGGTAAATCAAATCTGCAATGAAGCAGGCAATATCACAACAGACATAGTAGAAATACAAAACATCATGAGAGGATACTTTGAACAACTGTATGCCAAAAATAAATAAATAAGTAACAATCTGAATGAGATGGACAAATATCTGGACACACATAATGTACCAAGATTGAGCCAGGAGGATATAGAAAATCTGAATAGGTCCATCACAAGCCAGGCAATTGAATCAGTAATAAATAATCTCCCAACAAAGAAAAGCCCTGGCCCTGACGGCTTCACCAATTACTAGTCATGTAGACAAAGTCTCTGCCTCTTGCTCTTTTCTGTTTCTTCTAACTTTTTTTCTCTTTTAAAAAGCAGCTCTCTGCGCCTTGTGCCTTTGTCTTACGGTTTTCCATTTTTAATAAATTTTATTTTCCATGACGTGTTTTCTGCTTTTTTCTCCTCTTTTTGTTCTAGTTCTTTTCTTCTGTTTCCCTTTTTTTCTTGTTATTTATATTTCCTATGTTCCCTTTCTTTTACCTTACTTTCTAATTTTACTGCTCGGCCCTTATGCACTGCCTCAAAAAGACTAGGTACATAGTAGCTAAACATCTGAATATTGTGATATTTAGAGAATTCTTTGCCCCTCACAGTACTGGTTGTAAAAAGAGTGGAACTCCCCTTCATAGATCCAATTTCAAAACTTCTCCTGTGATTACTACACTGGAAGACACATAGAAGGAATAAAATAATTCTGAATTACTTTGCAGCAAAGGGAAACAAACAAGCTCACAATTTCAGAATCTTTATCCTACAAACTAGTCAAAAGCAAATACATTACCAAATGAATAAAAACTGGAGAAAGGCTTCAAGGATGAGCAAATCAAGTAATAAATCTCCAGCAAGGAAACACTCTAACTTGTCTTCTAGTAGGGAAAAATTAGAGGACATTACTGAAATGTCAGAAAAAGAATATAGAATATTTATGGTAGCAAAACTCTATGAGATGCAAGAGAAAAGAGATATTGAGCTCCAAGAGATGAGGAAGTCTTTCCACCAACAGTGTGAATACCTGACCCAGTGAAATTATCCTTCAAACAGGAAACAAAAACCATTCTCAAATTAACAAAACCTGAAAGAATGTACCAACTCTAGACCAGTTCCTCAAGAAGTACTGAAGGGAGTATTGTACCAGGAAAATGAAAGAGTGACAAAAAGAAATAAGAGAAAAAAAAAAAAGAAAATGGCTAACAAAATGGCAGGGACATGTGCACAAATATTGATAATAAGATTGGATGTTCAAGGGCTAAATTCTTTAATCAAAAGACACAAACCAGATGAATGAATTAAAAAAAAAAAAAACAGAAACCCTTTATTTACTGCCTACAAAAAAATGCATTTCATGAATAAAGACTTGGATAGACTGAACAGGAAGAGCTGAAAAATGATATTTCATGAAAAAGGAAATTAAAAAAAGGCTGGTGTCATGACACTAATATCAAACAGAATAGGCTTCAATACAAAAACAGTTAAGAGACCAAAGACATTATATAGTACTAAAAGGGCTAATTCACCAAGAATATATAAAACATAAATAGTTTTGCACCAACTTGGGAGAACCAAAATGAAGAAAAGAAAGACCACTTGGTCTAAAATGAGAGATAGATCAGCTTTTCCTGTTCAGTCTATCCAAGTCTTTATTCATGAAGTGCATTTTTTTTTGTAGGCAGCAAATAAAAGGTTTCTGTTTTTTGTTTGTTTGTTTTTAATTCATTCATCTGATCTGTGTCTTTTGATTAAAAAGAATTTAACCCTTGAACATCCAATCTTATTATTAATATTTGTGCACATGTCCCTGCCATTTTGTTAGCCATTTTCTTGGCTTTTCTTTCTTTTTTTTTTTTTTTTTTTTTTTTTTTTTTTTTTTTTTTTTTTTGGAGAGGTTTTTGCTATAGGGCGCATGCGCTCGCCAGACAGACAGAGAGAGACAGAGAGATAGAAAGCAGGAAATCACCCCCCAGGGGGGATGGCCACGCCGCAATCCCTTCTCCTCCATTCTCCTCTCGGGATCTTGGGCACGCACGCACACGCGCCCGGCGTGAGTTTTAAGCCGCCGGGTCCGGGACTCGAACCGCGGTCGACTACGTGGGAGTCCAGCGACATAGCCATTACGCTAACTGCTGGTCCCCCCATTTTCTTGGCTTTTAACACACTAATTGTTAGAGATCTCAGTATCTCCCTCAGACAGATCTTCCAGATGAAAAATAAGCAGACAGAGAATCGAAATGATACCATAAATCAAAAGGACTTGACACACATCTAAAATACCTTCCATCCAACAACAAAAAAAATATATACGTGGAAACTTTTCAAAGATTCACCACATGATAGGGCACAAATTTCTCACTGCCTGACCTGAAAATACATTACAAAGCTGTGATAATCAAAACAGAATAATATTGGCACAAAACAGGCATGTGGACCAATGGAAAGTAGGAGAGACCACAGACATAAATCCCCAAACATATGTCAACTGAATTTTGTTAAAGGCCACCAGTCAATCCAGTGGGGAAAAGAAACTCTCTTTGGTGAATGTTTCTTGGAAAACTGGGTATTCACTTGCAAAATGATAAAACTGGAACCCTGTCTCTCACTACTAACAAAAATCAACTCAAAAGTGATCAAAGATCTAAACCTAGGATCCCCAAAGTATAAAACCACTGGTGGAAAATACAGGGGAAAGTCTTGGAGACATCGGAGTAGGCAAAGGCATCTTAAATAAGACCTACAAAGCACAGGCAATAATCCCCCAAAAAGAAAAGTGGGATTATATCAGCTTAAAAAGCTTCTTGTTTTTTTAATATTAGACAATCTGACTGGGGTTAGGTGGTACCTCATTGTTGTTTTTATCTGCATTTCCCTTACGATGAGGGAGGTTGAACATTTTTTCATATGCCTTTTGGCCATTCGTATGTCATCTTTAGAGAGTGTTTTCTTCATCTCCTTCTCCCATCTTTTAATAGGGTTGCTCATCTTTTTTCCAAACACCTTTTTTAGTTCCTTGTGTATTCTGGTTATCAGTCCCTTATCTGATGCAACATTTACAAAAATATTTTCCCATTCTGAGGGCTGTCGATTCACACTAACTACTGTGTCTTTGGCCATGCAGAAACTTCTTAGTCTGATGTAATCCCACTTGTCTATTTTGTGGACGATGGACTCTGCTTTGAGGGTCTTCTTTAGGAAGTCTTTCCCTACACCAATGTCTCCCAGAGTTTCCCCAGCATTCTCCAGGAGCAGCTTTATAGTTTGAGGTCTTAGATTGGCGGGGGTGTGGTGAAAGGGGAACTCTTTTACACTGCTGGTGGGAATGTAGATTGGTCCAACCACTGTGGAGAATAATTTGGAGATTCCTCAAAAATCTACAGATAGATCTGCCATATGATCCAGAGATCCCACTCCTCGGTATCTACCCAAAGGACAGAAGAATCCTTCATTGGAAAAGTGCTTGCACATCGATGTTTATTGCGGCACTATTCACAATTGCTAAGTCATGGAACCAACCCAGATGTCCCCGTATGGAGGAATGGATTGAAAAACTGTGGCACATATACTCTATGGAATACTACTCAGCCATAAAAACCAACAGAGCCCTGGCTTTTGACAGAAAGTGGAAGAATATGGAAGATGTACTGCTGAGTGAGGCAAGCCAGGCTATGAAGGAGAGACATTGTATGTCCCCACTTAACATATACCGTTTGTCTGCATTCTATGTCTGAAACTGATTGACTAACAGTTGAACAAACACAAGAGATGGGTGTGAATGTCAGATGAGGTGTATGTGGAGGAGTGGGGCCCAACGAAAGACATTTGGAGAAGGGATACAGAGGTAGAGCATTGACGGGATGGGGAGGTGTGGTGTTATCTGTTGAAGATATTTCGATCAACGGGTCTGGGGAGAAATGTTCACATATCGAAATGGTCTCACTGTAAGCCAAACAATATGATTGAAAGTATATACAAAAATAAATAAAGTAATAAAAAAAAGCTTCTTCACAGCAAAAGAAACAATAATTAGAGTGGATTGACAGCTTCAAAGTGGGAGAATATATTTTCAAACTATGCCTCAGACAAGGGGCTGATAACTGGAATACACAGGGAAATCAAGCAACTTACCAGAGAAGAAAAAAAAAACAAAAGATCAACTCAATTAAAAGAAGAGTTGAACAGACAACTTTCTAAGGGAGACATATGAACAGCCAAAAAACATATGCAAAAATGTTCAACATCTCTTACCATAAGGGAGACACAAATCAATACCACAGTGTGATACCACCTAACCCTAGTCAGAATGACTAAGATGAAAAAAGTAAATAATGATATGTACTGGCGAGGCTGTGGAGAAAAGAAAACTCTCCTACACTGTTGGTGGAAATGTAAATTAGTCCGGCCACTGTGGAGAACAATATGGAGAGTCCTCAAAGATCCACGAATATAACTGCCATATGATTCCTCAATTGCTCTTCTGGGTATCTACCCAAAAGATAGGAATGCACTCAGTCAGCAGAACACTTGCACATGCACCTTTTCTGTGGAAGTATTCACAATTGCCAAAGTTTGGAACCAACCCAAATGTCCAAAACAGACGAATGAATTGAAAAAGTGTGGCACGTATACACTATGGAATACTACTCAGCCATCTAAAACAGTGAGAACCTGTTATTTGATAGACAATGGATAAACATAGAATATCTCTTGTTTAGTGAAACAAGCCAGTCTATGAAAGAGAGCCATTGTATATCCACACTCAATAATAAATAAATAAATAAATAAAGAAAGAAAGAAAGAAAGAAAGGTCTGCACTCTATGGAAGAAACTTAAAGACTGGGGAAAAAAATTTAGAGATTTTTCCTTTAGGGCACATGTGTTCACCAGAGAGACACAGAGAGACAGACAGAAAAAAATCACCCCTGATGAAGAATAGCCATGCCGCATTCCCTTCTCCATTCTCCTCTCGGGATTTTGGGCATGCATGCACACGCGCCTGGCATGACTTTTAGGTTGCAGGGTCCAGGACTGAAACCATGTCGACCACGTGGGAGTCCAGCGACATGATCATTATGCCATCTAGTGGTTCCAATATTGGAATTGTTAAAGGCATTGAGAGCAACCGTGGATACTAGAGACAGTATGGGAGGAGGCTAAGAAGTTGTGGAAAATGAGATGGAAGGAATCAATTGGAAAAGGTAAGAAGTAAGACATCTAAGAGACACAAAAGTGGAAAATCATCTGTTGATGATAATGTCTATGATAGTATCTTTGACTGGACTAATACGCAGTGTATTCATGATGGGAGAATTCATTTGGTGTACCATAATGACACAGTGATTGTATGTAACTACAATAATTATAATTTTTTTAAAAAGTCCCTTATCTGAGACATAGTTTGGAAATGTATTCTCCGATTTTGAAGGTTGTCTCCTCACCCTATTTATTGTTTCTTTTGCTGTGAAGATTTTTTAAACTGATGTTTTCCAATTTTTTTCATCTTTGGGACCTCCCTGTGATTTGAGGGCATTATTTAAACTCTTTGCCTGCTCCAATATCTCAAAGAGTTTTCCGTGTGCTTTTTTTTTTTTTTTTTTTTTTTTTTTTTTGGAGAGGTTTTTGCTATAGGGCGCGTGCGCTCGCCAGACAGACAGAGAGAGACAGAGAGAGAGAAAGCAGGAAATCACCCCCCAGGGGGGATGGCCACGCCGCAATCCCTTCTCCTCCATTCTCCTCTCGGGATCTTGGGCACGCACGCACACGCGCCCGGCGTGAGTTTAAGCCGCCGGGTCCGGGACTCGAACCGCGGTCGACTACGTGGGAGTCCAGCGACATAGCCATTACGCTAACTGCTGGTCCCTCCGTGTGCTTTTAATCAGTAGTTTTGTAGTTTCAGGTTTTATGTTTAGACCATTTGCTTTCTCCTCACTGAATTGTCTTGTGTCCATTGTCAAAAATTAAATGGCTGTATGTTTTGGAGTTTATTTATAGGTTCTCTATTCTATTTCATTGGCCTACATGCGTGTTTTTGCATCGATACTATGGTGTTTTGATTAGCACTGATTAGTAATATATTTTGAAATCACAAGTGAGCTGTCTCCCACTTTATTCTTTTTCCACATATTGCCTGGGAGATACTGGGCAGTTTATGCTTCCAGACAAATTTTCTGATTGTTTAAAAAAAATTTTTTTAGTCATATCTCTGGAAGTTTTATTTGAATTGTAGGGAATTTATAGATTATTCTGTGTAGGTTTGATATTTGATTATATCTGTTCTTTCAATCCATGATCGAGGGATGTTTTTTCACATTTTTGTGTCATTTTCTATTTCTTTTTAAAGTTTTTTAGACTTTTCCTTGCAGAGGTCCTTGAGATCTTTGGTTAGGTTTATTCCCAGACATCTTAAAAAATTTTGTGACTATTGTAAATGGAGTTGATTTATTCGATTCTACCTCAGTTTGTTCATTGTTGGTGTATAGACATACTATTGGTTTTTGTATATTGATTTTGTATCCTGCAACATTACTGTATTCATTTATCATTTCCAAGAGATTGTGTGTGTGTATGTGTATTCTTTTGGACTTGTATGTGTATAATTTTATCATATGCAAATAGAAATAATTTCACTTCTTTTCCTATTTCAATGACTTTTTCCCCCTCTCTTGTCTAATTACATTGGCTAGAACTATGTTCTATGTTCAGTACTATGTTGAAAAGGGGTGAAGAAAGTGGCAGCCTTGTCTTGTTCCAGTTTAGTGGGAAAGATTTCAACTATTCCCTATTCAATATGATGTTAACTATGGGTTTATTATATGTGGCTTCTATTGTGCTGAAGAATGTCCCTTGTCTTCTGATTTTGCTGAGAGACTTAATCATGAGGGGATTATTGTATTTTATCAACTGATATTTTGTCATGGCTTTTTTTCATTAATGTGAAATATTACATCTATTGTTTTGTGTAAGTTTGATCACCATTTCAACCCTGCAATAAAGCCTACCTGGTCATGGTGTATAATCATTTTAACGTGTTACTGCATATGGTTTTATAGTTTCTTGTTAAAAACTTTTGCACCTGTATTCATCAGGAATATTCATCTGCAGTTTTGTTTTATTATTATCACTATTTATTTTACATTCAGTCACTGTGTATCATTTCAGGATACCAGATAAATTTTTCCATTGTGAAAACACTGGGTATTGGTTTAAAGATATTACCATACACAGTATAAGCAACAGAATTCTTCCCATTTGGAGTTTATTAGATGGTTTGTTTCATTCTTTTTCTCCTTGATTCCTTCATTCTCACTTTTTTTTGTCCCACCCTTTTCCCACAGTCTTCAGTATCACCATTGCTCTCCATGATTTTATTATACCTTCTAATCTGTAGTTTTAAGTTATTCTTATTTTATGGACTATATGGCTCTGTTTATAAAACAAGGGTGATGGAGGCTTCATAAAATAAATTTTGGAAGATTCTCTCATGAATATTTATAAATAGTTTGAGGAGAATCTGAGTTTTTAAAAAATTATCTTTATTTTATTTATTTTTTATTTCAAGTTCCTTTATACATTCAATCATGTTGTTTAGCTTGCAAAGTGAATATTCCAACATGTGTACATTTATCCCTAATCCAGTTAATAATACTATAAAGTTATCTTCAATAGATAATACCCCATTTCTTCGTCCCATTACTGCTTTGCCTCTCAATTTTTCTTCTAAACGTCCTTTCTCAGCCTCTACTCTTTCACCCACCCTCTTCCCACACTGTATCTGGCATTCACAACCATTTACTGAGTTTCTATATCCTTTAGTCAATCAGTTTCAGTCATACAGTACAGTCACTTGGTTTATATTAAGTGGGGACATACAATGTCTCTCCTTCAGAGCCTGGCTTGCTTCACTCAGCAGTAAATCTTCCATATTCTTCCACTTTCTGTCAGAAGCCAGGATCCTGTTTTTTTTTTTTTTTCCTTTTTTATGGCTGAGTAGTATTCCATAGAGTATATGTGCCACAGTTTTTCAATCCATTCATCTGTTTGAGGGCATTTGTGTTGGTTCCATGTCTTAGCAATTGTGAATTATGCTGCAATAAACATCGAGGTGCAAGTACTTTTCTGATTAAAAATTCTGTCCTTTGGGTAAATACCAAGGAGATGGATTGCTGGATCATATGGTAGTTGTATTTGTAGATTTTTAAGGAATCTCCAAATTGTTCTCCACAGTGGCTGGACCAATGCACATTCCCACCAGCAGTGTAAGAGAGTTCCCCTTTCACCACACTCACGCCAGCATTTATCATTTTTTTTTTTTAAGTCTTAGTCATTCTGACTGGGGTTAGGTGGTATTTCAATGTGGTTTTGATCTGCATTTCCCTTACAATTAAAGATGTTGAGCATTTTTTCATATGCCTTTTGGCTATTTGTACGTCATCCTTAGAGAGTGATTTTTTGAACTAATTCTCCAATCTTTTAATAGGGTTGGTCATCTTTTTTCAGAACAGCTGCTTGAGTTCCTTTTGTATTCTGGTTATCAGAATTTATCTGATGCATAGTTTACAAAAATATTTTCCCATTCTGAGTGCTGTCTATTCACACTAATTTTGTATCTTTTTCCATGCAAAAACTTTTTAATCTGATGTAATCCCACTTGTTATTTTTGGGATTATTGACTGTACTTTGGGGGTCTTATTTAAGATGACTTTGCCTACTCCAATGTGTCCTATAGTTTCCCCAGTGTTTTCCAGGAGCAGTTTTATAGTTTAAGGTCATAATTTTTGATCTTTGATCTACCTTGATATGATTTTTTTGTTAATGTTGAGAGGTAACGGTTCAGATTCTTCTTTCTGCAGATGGATATCCAGTTTTTCCAGGATCATTTTCTGAAGATGTTTTCCTTTTCCCACTGGATTGACTGGTACCCTTTGCCAAAAATCAGTTGACTGGGACCAGCAGTTAGCATAATGGCTATGTCACTGGACTCCCATGTAGTCGACCTTGGTTCGAGTCCTGGACCCTATGGCTTAACCTCACACCGGGTGTGTATGCGTGCATTCCCAAGATCCTGAGAGGAGAAAGGATGTGAAGAGATTGCAGCATGGGCATCCCCCTGTGTGGTGATTTCTCACTTTCTGTCTCTCTGTCTCTCTCTGTCTTTCTGATGAATGCACGCACCCTATAGCAAAAACCTCTAAAAAAATATCAGTTGACGGTATCTTTGGGACTTTATTTCTGGGGACTCCATTCTGTTCTATTTGTCCACCTGTCTGTTTCTGTGTCAGTACCGTGCTATTTTGATTACCACACTTTTGTGGTATATTTTTTGGTCTGGAAGTGAGATGCCGCCTATTCCACTCTTGTGCTGGATTGCTTTGGCAATACGAGGTTTTGTTGTTGTTGTTGTTGTTGTTTATTTTCAGAAAAATTGTATAATTGAAATTGTGTAATTGACTTTTCTAGATCTGTGAAAAATGTGTCTGATACTTTGACTGGGATTACATTAAATATGTAGATTGATTTTGTTAGAATAGCCATTTTGATTATATTAATTCTTCCAATCCAGGATCCTGGGACGTTCTTCCACTTTTTTATGTCATTTTCAATTTGATTTTTTTAGCTTCTGGTAGTTTTCCTTGTTGAGGTCTTTAACTCCTTTGGTTAATGCCTAGGTGTCTTATCCTTTTGTGGCTATGATAAATTGAATTAGTTTTTTTCAGTCTTCAGTTTGCATGTTTTTCATATATAGAAATGGTATAAATTTCTGTTTGTATCCTGCAACATTACGGTACTCATGTATTACTTCCAGGAAATTTTACATGGATAATATTAGGCCTTCAATGTATGCAATCATGTCATCTGCAGATAGAGTTTCACCTTTTCTTTTCCTATTTGAACTCCATTTATTTTATTCTCTTTTCTGATTGCGTTGGCATGTACTTCCAGTACTATATTGAAAAGGAGTGGAAAGGGACCAGCAGTTAGCATAATGGCTATGTCGCTGAACTCCCATGTAGTCAACCACAGTTCAAGTCCTTGACCTGGTGACTTAAACTCACGCCAGGTGCATGTGTGTGCGTGCCCAAGATCCTGAGAGGAGAATGGAGGAGAAAGAATTGTGGCATGGCCATCCCCCATGGGGGGTGATTTCTTATTTCTGTCTCTCTCTGTCTTTCTGGTGAGCACATGCACCCTATAGCAAGAACCTCTCCAAAAAAAAAAAGAAAAAAGAAAAAAAGAAAGAAAGAAAAGAAAAAAAGAAAAGGAGTGGAGAAAGTGGTCATCCTGTCTTGTACCAGTTTCTACTGGAAATATTTTCAGCTTTTCTCCATTCAAGATGACTTTGCTATTGGTTTTTTATAGGTAGCTTCTATTGTGTTGAGAAATGACCCTTGTATGCCGATATTGATGAGAGTCTTGATCATGAGGAGATGTTGTATGTTATCAAATGCTTTTTCTGCATCAGTTGATATGACCATATAGTTTTTATCTTTCTTTCTGTTAATATAGTGTATTACATTTATTGTTTTGCATACATTGAACCATGGTAGCATTCCTGGAATAAAGCCTACCTGAGCGTGATGTATGATCTATTTTATGAGTTGTTGTATTCTATTTGCTAGTATCGTGTTGAGATTCTTTACATCTATATTAATCAGAGATATCGATCTATAGTTTTCCTTCCTTGTCCTGTCCTTATCTGTTTTAAGGACAAGGGTGATGGAGGCTTCATAGAATGAATTAGGGAGTGATTCACCCTTTTGGATCTTTAGAAATAACTTGAGCAATATGGGGTTAACTCTTCTTTGAATGTTTTGTAGAATTCAGAGTTGAAGCCATCAGGGCGAGGTCTTTTCTTTTTTGGGAGTTTATTTATTACTGATTCAATCTCCTGGCTTTTTGTGGGCCTATTCAGACTTTCTATACCCTCCTGTCTTAATCTTGATAGATTATATGTATCCAGGAGTTTTTTCATCTCATCTAGATTTTCTTGTTTCTTGGCATATAGTTGTTCATAGTATCCTCTAATGATCTTTTTTTTATTTCTACTATGTCTGTTGTTATAGTTCCTGTTTCATTGCTGATTTGATTTACCTAGTTCCTTTCTTTCTTCTTCTTAATACGTCTCATTAGTGGTGTATAGGTTTTGTGTAACTTTATAAAGAACCAGCTTTTACTTTCATATTTTCTGTAGAGTTCATTTATTTTCTATTTTATTTAATTCTGCTAGGATATTTTTTGTTATTAGTTTCCATGAATGTTTTTATTTCAGTCTTTTTTCTTCAGTAGTTGCAGAGTCATTCAGGATTAGGTTATTTAGTTTGTTTGTATTTGTGTATTTTTGAGGATTTCTGTTCAAAATAAAGTCAAGTTTAATTTCATCATGTTCGGAGAATGTGTTTGATATAGTTTCTATGACTTTGAATCTGTAGAGGCTTTTCTTGAGTTCTACCATGTGGTCAATCATTGAAAAGGTTCCGTGTGGTGATGAGAAAAATTGTACCTCGTGGATTTTTTGGTGTAAAGTTGTACAGATGTCTGTTAAGTTCATTTTATTTATTGTATCATTTAGATCATTTTTCTCTTTACTTATTTTTTGTCTAGACAATTTGTCCAGAGGAGATATTGGGGTTTTGTTGTCTCCAACAATTAGTGTGTTTCAGTCTATCTATCCTTTATATCTAACAGTCTTTCCTTCACGTATTTGTGTGTTCCTGTGTTAGGTGCGTAGATATTTATAAGCGTTGTATCTTCTTGATCAATTTATCCTTTTACTAAAATATAGTACCCTTCTTTGTCTCTTCAAACAGCATTTGTTTTAAAGCCTATTTTGTCAGAAATTAGTATTTTGTAATATTATGATGCCATTTGCATGGAATACCTTTTTCAGCCCTTCACTTTTAGTCTATGTTTGTCATTATCAATGAGATACATTTCTTGTAGGCAACAGATAGAAGATTTCTGTGTTTTTTTTTTTTTTTTTTTTTTTTTTTTTTTTTTTTTTTTTTTTTGCCCCATTCAGCCTGTGTGTGTCTCTTGATGGAGAATGTAACCCATTAACCCTCAATGTTATTATCAATATTTCCGATCTTGTCCCAACATTTAAGGTGGCCATTGTCTTGGTTTCCTTTTATTCCTTTATTTCTTGTTGTTCACTTTTTAGTTTCCCTGGAATAGTACTTTCTTCAGTGTTTCTTGAAGAGCTTGTCTGGTGTTTGTAAATTCTTTCAGGTTTTGTTTGCCTGAGAAGATTTTAACCTTTTTTTCCCCATAGGAAGTGTAATCTTGCCAGATATAATAATTTTGGTTGAAGTTGTTTCTCTCTCAATGCTTTCAATATGTCTTCCCATTCTTTCCTTGATTGCGTGTTTCCTTTTAACGATGTGGTGTTAGCCTGATGGGATGGCCTTTGTAAATTACTAGTCTTTTCTCTGTTGCCAATTTTAGTATCTTTTCTTTATTTGTGGTCTTGGCCAGTCTGGCTAAGATGTGCCTTGGGGAAGATATTCTTGGGTTGATTCTCTTTGTGGTCCTTGGTATTTCTTGGGTCTGGACGTTTGAGTGTTTCTCTAGTCTTGGGAAGTTTTCTTCCAGGATTTCATGGAATAAATTCTCAATGCCCTTATTAGTTTCTTCACCTCCTGGGATACCAATTATTCGGATGTTTGGACATTTAACGGAATCTAGTATGTCTAGTATAGTATCTTCATGATATTTTGTCATTTTAATCTTCTTGGTGTTTTTTTCTTGATCTAAGGTTTTATTTTCTACATTAGAGATTCGATTTTCAGCATGGTCTAATCAACTTTTAATACTTTCAAGAGAGTTTTTGATTTCCTGTATATCAGACTTCATCTCTAATAGTTCCATCTGATTCTTTCTTATAGTGTCCATTTCTTCTTTCATATCGTGAAAGAACTTCCTAATCTCCTGTAGTGCATTGTCTCTTTTCTTTTCTGGCTCATGAAGCTTTGTCACCATGACTGTTCTAAATTCTTCGTTGACATTTTGGTAATTTCCTCTGTTTTTTTAAGGGATGGAGGGAAGTTACTGTGTTCTTTTGATGGAAACGTATTTTCTGGTTTATTCAGACCTGAGGCTTTTCTTCTACTTCTAGCCATTGGGAGATGTATCCCCTTTTGGATACCTTTTAGGAGAATGTTTCTTCAACTGGGAATAAGTATGTTTCCCTTTTGCTGTGGGCTGTTGTGTGCTGAAGTCTCTCTTCTGCTTAGCAATGTGGTCCCCACTGAAGGAGCCTTCTATTCAGGTGTCTGAGGAGTAGTATCTCCTTTTTCTCATGTGGTTTAATAAAAGGGAGGAACCCAGGGAGCCTCACAATACTAGGGTATGTTAGAACTGTGATTCTAGACTTGTCTAGTCCCTCTGGGAAGGTGGAGGATGAGGATGAAATGACAATATAAGAGGGAAGAAAAGAGTATTAAAGAGAATAAAGAAAAAATGTTGTGCATTACATTTGTTTGATTTCACCAGGGATCTGGAGTTGGAACTAGGGCTCTGCTGTAGGGCTGAGGTCTGTCCTATGGGGTAAGGAGGAGTAGGAAACTAACAAAAGAAAAAAGAAGAGGAAAAAAAGCTTCCTACCTTCCTGAGAGGGGTGTCTCTGGGGTTGAGGAAGCTGGACTTTGGGCTGTGGAAAGAGATTGTCTCTGCCTCAGGGTCCCTTGCTGGCCAGGAGTCTGGGGATGGAACTGAGACTCTGCTAGAGAGCTGAGGCCTGTCCTGTGGGGTAAGGAGGAATAAAAAATTAACAAGATAAATAAGAGAAAAAAACCTGCTTACCTTCCTTAGAGGATTGTCTCTGAGGTTGGGGGATCTGGACCTGGGGCTCTGGCCAGAGACTGGCCCTGCCTCAGGGACCCTTGTTGGTCAGGAGTCTGGGGATGGAACTGGGGATCTGCTCATGAAATAGATTTTCTATGCCTTTATCAGATTGTACTCTTTCTGAAAACCAATTATTTGGATATTAAGATATTTAAAGGTATCTACTATTTTTCATATGTCTTCTTCATTTTTAAAAATTGATTGTAAAAATTGGTGGCTTTGTTAAAATCAGAGGCTTTGTCTTCTAGATAAGAGATCCTATCTTCTGCATGGTCTAATCTTCTATTAATACTGTTGAGAGAGGTTTTGATTTTTTGTATTACAGTCTTCATAATTGTGTTTAATTCTTTTTTATAGTGTCTATCTCTCTAGAGTTTTTCATTAAAGTCATGGAATAATCTTCTCATCCCCCAGAATTGGTGTGTGTTTTCTTTTGCATCTCATTACTTTTAGTTGTGACTCTTATGCCTGAAATGTGAAAAATAACTACTCAAGACATAGAAGATTGAGTCAAGAGGGAGAGGGAGAGGCTATACAAGATATGCACTTCCTGAATCTCTCTAATCTTCTGTATTTATTAGAAAGAGGAAGGTATGTATTGTTTTTTTTTTAAATAAGACAACAATAAATGTTATTTCTTTGGAGCATGTTGGTTATAAAGGGAAGTATTATCAGGAGATCCTTGGAATTTGTAAACACAAACCATCAAATAACACATTCAGCCAACAAACTCCTGTTTACAAGCAGGAAGGTATGAGCTAAGGATTTGTTCCAACTTCCCTAAGCAAGCATTAACTCATATATTTAAAGTATTTAAATCCTTGGTGTTCTGGAAGCATAGGGTTTCTATTGTTCCTTTTCCTTTTAATCTTTTTTTTTTTTTTTTACCAGAAATTCATCTTTATTGCTATAACCTTCCTTTCAAAATCTTTATTTACTATGATTTTCCTTGCTTTTATCCTTTTATAAGTTTATTTTCAGAAATTACCTTAACATCTTATCTAGACAAAAATTTGTATCTTAAAGAACATAGTTTTATTTGTTACTTCAAGATTTATCTGAGGCTTGTTTGGTGAGATTTCCAAATGTCCAAGGGGATCTGTCCAAGGGGTTTTGGGCCTTAATCTCAATTTCAGAGGCTAGCATGGATTTAGAAGTCCTGGGTTCCCTTAGAGCTTAGGGCATTTGTGTCTCTAGTGACCAGCTCCTCCGTATTGGAGACAAGGCCCCAGTGGGGCAGGAGCCTATCAGTTATGTGCATTGGAAATATTTAGACTCTTTCAAGGCAGAGGTGCTGACCTAGACTTTTTCCAGATCCTGCCCTTGGGTAGAAGATGTCCATAGTTTAGGAATACCCTGAGTGACTATGTCTATAGGTAATTAGGTAGCTATGGCCATAGGCAATTAGTCCTTTTTTCCCCCTAGTTTAATCAAAGGTTAAGATAAAGTTTTATTGAAGATAAAACAGAGAGAGTATTGGAAGAAGACAGCCAAGAGCTGTGGCCTTAACCTGTCTTATCCTGAGTTTTGATTTTTTTACCTTATCAGGTCCTTGGACAGGAGATTCCTTAGTCTCTATTTTTTTTTTTTTTTTTAATACTGAAGCCTAATGCTAGTCTTGTAAGTTTTACTACAAGGCTGCCAAGATGTTTGTCTCAGATAGAGGTGGTGACTCACTAGTCTAAATTGGCCTTCTGCTGCATGGTAAGCAAGCATGTCAAGGGAATTTTTTTTCCAGTTTAATAATTAGATTATTTAAAACCTGTACTATTTCCATCCTCTTCATGAAATTCTTTAAATACATAGCATTTCAGGATTATAGTCACTTGGAGAAAGCTTTTACAGAGACATCAAATAGAGCAATAAACTATGAACAATAAGACGAACCAACCGTAGCTAAAGATCTGACAAGAATTTACAGCGGACAAAGAAATTTTGTGATATTTGTGACATACATCGGTTTAACATAATAATATACAACATGTCTGATAAATATTGCATTATAGATTCCTGGGAACCTCAACTTGTTTCGGAACACAGCATGTATGTAAATATAAAAAAATATACATACACAAAAATGTTAACAATATATTTATACATATAACTCAAATGTAATGTAAAGAAAATTAAAATTACTCAATTTGACAATGTTCTCCATATCATTTAACATACTAAAATAAGCCTTATTGGTTCTAACATTTCTTTTTTCAATGTGTCACAGCCTCTCTGTAAACATCCAAAAGTTATTTGAGGTCAAAGAAATTAATTTAGAATTAGATTTTTGGGGGGAGACCTTGTCAAAGATAGTGAAAAGCTTAAATACTTTATTTTACTATAAACTCTTGTTTTTACCATATTTGAAGTTAGCTTATTTGTCAAAGATTTTAAGTCACATGAACTTGAAAAGCATTTAAATTAATTTATATAACAGCTCATTTTATACATCAAATTGAATGGAATACCTTAAGGCCTTTGACCACATAGACACACAGCATGTAATACATGATAGCATATGCATACACACATGTAAACATACACAAGCAAAAGATTTCATATTTGTCTGAAAAATTATTTGTCTCTTATTTTAAAAGTTTGAGAGATTAATACTTAGATGTTTTTCTCTTATCTCAGGCTTTTTGAGAAAGCAAACACAGTTTTTAAGCAAACGTGAATACTCTTAGCAAGCAGGAGGGATCCTGCAGAGCTGAGAATGTTTTACATTTTAACCCTATAACGATAGGTCTTGAATGTGTTAACAATGATCAAAGATTTTTTAAAATTCGTGTAAAGGCAGGAAAGTTTAAAAGAACAGATTATAATATAGTTAGAAAAATGGTTTGTCATGGAACACCCTAGAATTTTTAGTTTTATTTATTTAGTAATATTTAGGCCAGATTTCACTTGTTTCCAACTTATATTGGGGCCAAGCATATTTTACAAAGGGAAATGAGCTTCTTCTTCTTTTAGCAGTTTGATGGGCCGAACATTCCCAGTGAGAGAGGATGTGCTCCAGTGGGGAGTCTCTTTGAATCAAAGGAAGATTTTCTCTTCTATATCAGATTTAATGGAAAGGGATATATATGATGGGGTTTCCTGTTGTTACGGGGAAGCATCAGGTGTATGTAAAGGAGCCAAGTCAGTTCTAACAAAGCTGTAAGAGGTCAGGACAGAAACAAAAAATAGGCTTTTAAAAAGAAAAAACAGAAAGACAAATAGGCTGTTTTTAATCATGCCTTCTTTTTCGCAAATGTCCTGCCTGTTCCCAAAACTAAAAATCTAAATTTTCCTCATCAGGAGACTGTTAGTAACTAGTGAGGTAAAGCTTTAGTTTGTAAAAAACAATGAATGGCTTTAAGAAGCTCTAAGATTCTTAAATAAACCTTCTGGGGGGTTGGTTAATTCTTTTTCTTTTCCTTTTTTTTTTTTTGGAGAGGGTTTGCTACAGGGCATGTGCGCTCATCAGAAATACAGAGAGAGACAGAGAGACAGAAAGTGAGAAATCATTCTTCAGCAAAGATGGCCACGCTGCAATCCCTTCCCCTCCATTCTCCTCTCAGGATCTTGGGCACGGACACACATGTGCCCTTTGTGAGTTTAAGCCACCAGGTCCAGGATTCACTGTGGTGGACTACATGGTCATCCAGAGACATAGCCATTATGCCAACAGCTGGTCCCATGAGGTCTGGTTAATTCTTGCCCCATGTTAGAAATCCCTCTCTAAGGGACCAGCAGATAGCATCATAGATATGTCATTAGACTCCCATGTAGTCGACTGTGGATCAAGTCCTGGAACTAGTGGCTTAAAATTCAGGCCAGGTCAGGATTCTTGAGTTGGATCTGGTCAGGTCTTTAGAGTGAGTCTGAGCTCCGGGTCTGGAAGCCACTTAAGAAATTTTGGACTCCATCAATGACCCAGCAACCTGGGTTCACTCTACTCACCCACCAGCTGGGATTCATGAGCCTGGTCTGGGCAGGCCTTTAGGGTGAGTCCACCTTAGAGCCACTTTAGAACTTATGGACTCCAATCAAAATGGCAATTCTACTCAAATTAATCTACATGTTTAATGCAATTCCAATCGAAATACCAGAGATATTCTTCAGAGATCTAGAAAGGGCAATCATAGAATTTGTCTGGAACCATAAAAGACCTCGTATTGCAAAAGCAATCCTGCGCAAGAAGAGTGGAGTAGGAGGCATATCACTCCCTGATCCCAAGATATACTATAAAGCTGTGGTCATCAAAACAGCATGGTATTGGCATAAAAACAGACATGTGGACCAATGGAAGAGAATAGAGACCCCAGAAATAACCCCCAAAGCTTACAGCCAACTGATCTTTGACAAAGGATATCAGTCAATCCATTGGGAAAAGGAAAACATCTTTAGTAAATGGTGCTGGAAAAACTGGGTATCCACCTGCAGAAAGATGAAACTGAACCCCCATCTTTCACCACTAACAACAGTCAACTCAAAATGGATCAAAGATCTTAACCTAAAACCTCAAACAATAAAACTACTGGTGGAAAATGCTGGGGAAACTCTGGGGGACATTGGAGTAGGCAAAGACTTCTTAAATAAGACTCCCAAGGCACAGGCAATAATCCCTAAAATAGACAAGGGGGACTATATTAGACTAAGAAGTTTCTGCACAGCAAAGGACACAGTAACAAGTGTGAACCGACAACCCTCAGAATGGGAAAATATTTTTGTTAAATATGCCTCAGACAAGGGACTGATAACCAGAATACATAGGGAACTCAAGTGCCTTATGCGAAAAAAAATGATTAACCCAATTAAAAGGTGGGAAAATGAGCTGAACAAAAGTCTCTCTAAGGAAGACATACGAATAGCCAAAAAGCATATGAGGAAATGCTCAACATCCCTCATCATAAGGGAGATGCAGATAAAAACTACAATGAGATACCACCTAACCCCTGTCAGAATGGCAAAGATTAAGAATATAAAAAGTGATAAGTGTTCGCGGGGATGTGGTGAAAAGGGAACCCTCCTACACTGTTGGTGGGAATGTAAACTAGTTCAACCACTGTGGAGAACAATATGGAGGTTCCTCAAAGATCTACAAATAGAACTACCATTTGATCCAGTAATCCCACTTCTGGGTATTTACCCAAAAGACAGGAGAACGCTCAGTCAGAAAAGTGCTTGCACATCAATGTTTATTGCAGCATTATTCACAATTGCCAAGACATGGAACCAACCTAAATGTCCACAAACTGATGAATGGATTGGAAAAGTGTGGTATATATACTCTATGGAATACTACTCAGCCATAAAAAATAACAAGGCCCTGGAATTTGATAGAAAGTGGTCAGATACGGAGGATATATTGCTGAGTGAAGTAAGCCAGGATATGAAAGAAAGATATTTTATGTATCCACTCAATATATACCGACTATCAGCATTCTATGATAGTGAAAAAAAATTGGAGGACATAAAAGCAGTGAAGGTACTTAATGAGAATAAGACAGTGTGGAATGGGGGAAGTGAAGAGAAGAGGATAGAGAAAGATAACAAATGAACAATAGAGAGGCAGAACATTAGTGAGAAACAGATATGGCTTATTAACTGTTGATGTTGACATGTATAGTATTCTCAACTGGATTTGTCTGAGAAGTATTTCATGATGGGCAAAGTATTTGTACAAGCAACATGAGAAATAGCGATGGACTGTCTTAAAAAATAATTAGAATAATAATAATGATTGGGGAAAACATAGAAAAGATATTGAATGTTGAAGCGGGGAGATTAATGTCTCTGTACTGACTGACATGCATGGCATTCCCTTTTGAAAAAGTAATGTAATACAATGTAAAGTTATATGTAATTCAATGTAATATAAAGAAGAATATGATGATAATAAAAAAAGGGATGTAGTGATAAAAAAAATAAAAATAAAAATTATAAAAAAGAAAAAAAAAAAAAAAAAAGAACTTATGGACTCCATAACCCACCATCTTAGCAACCTGAGCTACCCCTACCTGCCTGACCACTGGGATTCTTTTTTTTTTTTTTTTGAGAGGTTTTCGCTATAGGGCGCGTGTGCTCGCCAGACAGACAGAGAGAGACAGAAAGTGAGAAATCAGCCCCAGGGGGGATGGTCACGCCGCAATCCCTTCTCCTCCATTCTCCTCTCGGGATCTTGGGCATGCACGCACACACACCCGGCATGAGTTTCAAGCCACCGGGTCCAGGACGCAAACCGCAGTAGGCTACATGGGAGTCCAGCGACATAGCCAATACGCTAACTGCTGGTTTCCATCCTACTGGGATTCTTTTTTTTATTTATTTATTTTTATTTTATTTTTACATTTAATCATTGCATCTCTTTACCGTGTACAACATGGTTTTTCCCAGCATGAATACAGTGCACATTAGTCAAAACAATGATATTACCATATACATTATCATCAACAGACAACTTTTCATTTTTGTGTCTATTAAGTGTGTTGTTTGTTCCCTGAATCCCTCCCTTCCGCCCTCGATTACTCATACCCATTACCTCTCCCATACTGTCTCTAGTATCTGCAGTTGCCTTCCCTTCTATTATACCTTCCAGTTCTTTTACTTTTTTTTTTTCAATTATCAGCTCATAAAGTTTTTAACAATAGGGAGCATAGATTCTATTCAGGGTTGGATTAAGGGTGGGTCTCGTGCAGTTCCGCAATTGTAGGTGAATCTCCATGGAATACAGTTTCAGGAAAGCAGTTCTGGAAAGCAGAGATGATTATCAGTTGATGCGGCACAGCATCCATCTTGTGATTACCAGGAATGGTGTTGTGGGGATCTGCAGCGTGAGTCATCCTCGGGTATCTGGCTTCCTTAAGAATGGTAGAGTAATTCTTGTTTTTCCCTGAGGTAATGCAGGACTGGTAACCATCATCTTCTCACTGTCCATAGGCAGAGAAAATCCTCCTATACAATATATTTCTCAATTGGTTTAAGACAGCTAAAGTTTCTTTCTGTTGCTTGTAGTTGCAAGTTCTTAGTCCTAGTTTTCGGCTTCAGTTTGCCGCCTGTGGCCAGCAGCCACGCGCAGGCACAGGCCCAGGGGCCACGCGCAGGCCCGGGAGCCACGCGCAGGCCCGGCGGACACATGCAGGCCTGGGGGCCACGCGCAGGCCCAGGGGCCACGCACAGGCCCGGCGGCCACACGACAGCCCCGAGCGCGCGAATGTACGCCACCTCCCGCTCACCCGCCTGGCCAGAGAAAGGAAGGACTGCGAGCTCAGCCCGTCTGCGCCACTGGCCCGCGTTGGCGCCGAGCGCGGGACACACCCAGCGCTGGAGAGGCAGTGGGGGCCGGGCGGTCCGGGCCACGGCACGTGAAGCAGAGCCCCGGCCGTGGCACGTGAAGCAGAGTCCCGGCCGTGCAGACCCGGCCGCGCAGGCCCGGCCACGAAGGCCCGGCCGCGAGGCAGAGCCCCGGCCTTGGCACACAAGGCAGAACCCCGGCCGTGCAGGCAGAGCCCTGGCCGCGGCACACGAGGCCGAGCCCCGGCTGCGCAGGTCCGGCCGCGCAGGCCTGGCCCATCCCACTGGGATTCTTGAGCCTGGTCAGGACAGGCTTTTACGATGAGTCCGTGCTCGGGGCCTGTAACCACTTTGTAACTTTTGAACTGCAATCCAACATCCCAGGAAACTATTCTTGCCCTGCTGCAAGCCTGCCAGGTATATTGAGCTCAATCTGGACAGTCATTTAGGATGAGTTTGTACTAGGGGCCTGGGAGCTACTTTAGAATTTATGGACTCTATAGCCCACCATCCCATTAGCTGGAGCTCTCCCCACAAGCCTGCCCACCTGGAGTCTTGAGGCCTGTCTGGGAATCTGGGTAGGCCTTTAAAGTGAGATTGTGCTCAGGGTCTGGGAACCAATTCAGAAATTTTGGACTCATTTGCTCACCAACCCAGAACCCCAGGGTCACCCCAACCACACACCCACTGGGAGCCTTAAGCCTGGTCTGGGAAGGTCTTTAGGGTGAGTCCATGGTCAGAGCCTGGGAGCCACTTCAGACTTTTGGACTCCATCACTCACCATCCCAGAAGCTTGGACTTGCCCCACCCACCTGCCCCTTGGGAGTCTTGAGCCTGGTCTGTGCAGGCCTTTAGCATGAACCCTTGCTCAAGATCTATGAGCCACTTCAAAACTTTTGGACTCCATTGCCATCTCAGCAGCCCATGCATGTCCTCACATCTGCCTGCTAGGATTCTTGAGCCCAGTCTGAGCTGGGCTTTAGGATGAGTCTGTGGCCTGGGAGCCACTTTAGAACTTTTGAACTCCATTGCCTACTGTTCCAGCAGCTTGGGCTTGCCCCACCAGCCTGCCTACCGGGAGTCTTGAGTCTGGTCATGTCAGGCCTTTAGGGTGAGTTTGTGCTTGAGGCCTGGAAGCCAATTCAAAACTTTGGACTCCATCACCTACTGTACCAGCAGCCTGGGTTCACCACACCTGCCTGCCAGCTGGGAGTCTTGAGTCCTTTCTGGGCAGGCCTTTAGTGTGAGTCCATGCTCAGTGCCTGGGAGTCACTTTGGAACTTTTGGACTGAATCGTCCACTGCCCCAGCTGCCTGGTCTTGCCTCACCTGCTTGTCCACTGGAACTTTTTTTTTTTTTTTTTGGAGAGGTTTTTGCTATAGAGCGCATGTGCTCGCCAGAAAGACAGAGAGAGATATAGAGACAGAAAGCGAGAAATCACCCCCCAGAGGGGATGGTCACGCCGAAATCCCTTCTCCTCCATTCTCCTCTCAGGATCTTGGGCACGCATGCACACACGCCCAGCGTGAGTTTTAAGCCACTGGGTCTGGGACGTAAACCGCGGTCGACTATGTGGGAGTTCAGTGACATAGCCATTACGCTAACTGCTAGTTCCCCCACTGGAACTTTTGAGTCTGGTCTAGTCAGGCCATTAGGATGAGTTCTTGCTAGGGTCTTGGGAGCCACTTCGGAACTTTTGGACTCCATTGCTCATTGTTGCAGCAGCCTGGGCTCATCCCACCCACCTGCCCTTATGAAATCTTCAGCCTCATCTGGGCAGACCTTTAGGGTGAGTTCATGCTCTGGGCCTGTGAGCCACCTTAGAACTTCTGGAGTTCATTGGCATCCCTGCAGTCAAGGCTAACCCCCTCGCACTTCTGATAGGATTCTTGAGTCTGATATAAGCAGGCCTTTATGATGATTCTGTGTTCGGAGCCTGAGAGCCACTTTGGAACTTTTGGACTCTGTCACCCACAGTCCCAGCAGACTGGGATTGCTCATTTATAAACCCTCTGGGAGTCTTGAACCTGGTCTTGGCAGGCATTTAGGATAAGTTTATGATCTACCCTGGAAGCTACGTCACTAATTATGGACTCCATCACTCCCTGTCCCAGCAGCCTGGTCTTGCCCCATCCACCTGCTCACCATGAGTCTTGAGGTCAATCCTGGAGACCTTATGGTGAGTTTTTGCTAGGGGCCTGGGAGTCATGTTGGAACTTTTGGACTCCATAGCCCACCATCCCAGCAGCCTGGGTTCTCATCACTAGCCCACCAACTGGGTGTCTTGAGCTCGGTATGGGCAGGTCTTTAGGGTAAAGTCATGCTCAGAGCCTGGGAGCAACTTTGGAAATTTTGACTCCATCAGAGTCCCTGTAAACTGAGTTCACGACACGTCCACCTGCCAAGATTCTTGAGGCTGGTTAAGGTAGGCCTTTAGGGTAAGTCCATGCTTGGGCCTGAGATCCACGTCAGAAGTTTTGGAATCTGTTGCCTGCCAACCCAGTAGCATGGACTTGTCGCACCCACAAAGCCACTGGGAGTCTTGAGCCTGGACTGGGTGGGCCCTTAGGGTGAGTCTGTGCTCGGGCCTGAGAGTCACTTCAGAACTTTTGAATCCATTGCCTACCATCCCAGCAGCCTGGGCTCAACACATCCACCTTCCCACTGGTATTTGTGAGCCTGGTCTTGGCCGACATTTCAGGTGAGTCTGCGCTAGGTGTCTGGGAGACACTTTGGCACTTTGGAACTTTTTAAAAATTTATTTATTTTACATTCTTTCACTGAACATCACCACAGCATACAAAATAAGATTTTCCAGACAAAATACACTGCGAAAATGGCTTATTCACACATGTTGTCGTCAACAAATAATTTTCCATTTCTTTTTTCTTGTATATATATATATATATATATATATATATATATATATTCACCCCTCCCCCCATTTCTCACCCTCTGCCATTTCCCAGCCTCCTCCCACCCTGTCTCTGGTATCTGCAGTTGCTTTCCATTCCTTTATTCTTTCCCACAATTCATTGATTCACAAAATATCTAAATTAATCTAAATACTTTCAATAGTAAGTTCAGCTGATATATACATATCTGTGAACAAAACTTGACTTTAGGTATAAAACTCTGTAAATAGAATGAATATACTATAAAGTAGCACCTAGCTGAGACTATATAGCTTACTATGGTCATTCAAAAGGTATTTTTAAATTTTGTTTTTAATTTCAGGAAAGGCAGTTTTAGCTTTAATAAATCAAAATTTAAAAATGTTAAGAGAACTTTGCCTAATACTTAAAGCCAGGAAATAGGTTAGGATTCTGTTCGAATAGTAGATACAAGAATCTATCCTTACCTTTGGAAAACAAAGTATAAAAGGTAAGTAATGTCTTAGTCAAAAAGTCATAAAATTCTATTTCACCAGTTCAAGCTCATGTACTTTATCTTTTATTGTAGTCTGATCTTCCCATTTAAATTCTGGAAGATAACGTTCAACTCTGGACTTGTCCCTACCATTAAGCTGGCCATTTTCATAGTTATTTTAGAACTCTTACTTTTGTGTCTCTGACTTTAATTTTCCTGGGATAGCACTCCCTTCATAACTTCTTGGAGAACTGGTCTGGTGTTGGTAAATTCTTTCAGGTTTTGTTTATCTGAGAATGTACTTGTCTTCTCTTCCCTTATGAAGGATAATCTTGCCAGATATAGTATTCTTGGTTGAAATTGTTCTCCATTCTTTCTTTGCTGGCATTGTTTCTGATGAGAGGTCCGCTGTTAGCCTGATGAGATATCGTTTGTAGGTAAATTGACATTTCTCTCTTGCCAGTCTTAGTATCTTGTCTTTGTGGTTTTGGTCATTCTGGCTATAATATGACTTGGAGAAGATCTTCTTGGGTTGATCCTATATGAGATCCTCTGTATTTCTTGGGTCTGAATCTTCTAATGCCTCTCTAGGTTTGGGAAGTTTTCATCCAGGATTTCATGGAATATATTGTCAATGCCCTTATGAATCTCTTCACCTTCTGAGAAACTGATTGTCTGGATGTTTGGATGTTTAATGGGATCTAGTATTTCTCATATATTATTCTCAGTTGTTTTTGGCTATTTTCTCAGTCTTTGTGGTGGATTTTACTAGTCCAGCAATTCTGTCTTCTACATCTGAGATTTGATTTTCTGTGTAATTTAGTCTGCGTTTAATACTTTCAAAGGTGGTTTTGACTTCTTGTATTATAGCCTTCATCTCCAACAGTTCCATTTGATTCTTTTTTTATAGTGTGTGTATATCCTCTTTCAGCTCTTGGAGAAACTTCTTCACCTCTGGGACCAATAGTTGGCATAATGGCTATGTCACTGGACTACCGTGTAGTCGACCATGGTTTGAGTCCTGGACCTGGGGTCTTAAACTCATGTCGAGCCTGTGTGCATGCATGCCCAAGATCCCAAGAGGAGAATGGAGAGAAGGGACTACAGTGTGACCCTCCTCCTGGGGGGCGATTTCTTGCTTTCTGTCTTTCTATCTCTATCATTCTGGCGAGTGCACGCATCCTATAGCAAAAACCTCTTAAAAAAATCTTCCTCACCTGCTGGAATGAATCGATTTTTTTTCTTCTGTTGTTCATTGTCTCTCTTCTCTTCCATCTCTGTTAGCTTAGTCACTATGAATAGTCTAAATTCTTTATCAGATATTTTCATGAGTTCCATTGTACTGTCTATGAATGAAAAGGAGTTATTCTTTTCCCTTGGAAGAGAGGTGTTTTGTTTTGTCTTGTTTTGTTTTGTTTCTCATATTTCTTATGCCTCTGCAGTGATTTCTAGTTATCAGAGGGATTATTCATTTCTTCCTAATTTCTAGAAGTTCAATTTGAATGATTAGAAGAGCACAGGAGGAGGTGGTCTGCAAACTCTTTGGTGTTCTGTTTTTCTCCCTTTGTGTTGTATATTCAGTGGGAATTGAGGAAAATGAGGACCCTAATAGTATTCTTATGCTTGGCTACTCTTCACTTAGACCTGTATAGACATTCAGCGCATGGAGGTTGAGCAGCACAGTGATGAGGTAGAAGAAAAAGAATAAGAAAACAGAGAGAGAAAGAAAGAAACAAGAGAAAAAAGGATAAAGCAAACAAACAAAAAATATTTCTTTGTTAATTTTAAAAAACAGAAAATAAAAACCACATTGCATGCAAGCATGCCACCCAAAAGCACTAGATCTCAGCTCCCATGGTTGACTCAGTCCTCTTTTGCCCTGCCCTTAATGCTTTTCCTAGAAGGGAGGGAGTAAGGAGAGGGGATTATTACCAAGATAAAAGAGAATTTCAGAGACAATAAAATACTTTTCCTTTAAATTTTTTTAAAAATTAAAAGAGACAGAAAGAGACAGAGAGAGACAGATAAAAGGACAGAAGATGCTCTACCAGGGTGACTTCTCAGTAGAACATCTTTATTGCTCTTTATCCCTGGAGGCAGTTGATCTCAGCTCTCATGGTGGACTCAGTCTTCTTCTGGCCTGCCCTTTATGCTTTTCCAGGGTCACTTCTCAGCAGAACATCTTCATTGCTCTTATCCCTGAAAACACTAGATTTCAGCTCTCATGGTGGTGCCACTTTGGAACTTTGGACTCCATCACCCACCATCTCAGAAGCCTGGATATGCCCCATCCATATGCCCACCAGATGTCTTGAGCCTGATCTTGGCAGACTTTTTGGGTGAGTCCATTTTGGGGGTTGGGAGCCCCTTTGAAACATTTGAACTCTATTGGAGTCCCCACAGACTGGGCATGCCCCACACTTCTGCCTGCCAGGAGTCTTCATCCCGGTCTGGGCAGGCCTTTAAGGTGAGTACGTGACTCTAGGGGCCTGAGAGTCACTTCAGAATATTTGGACTCCATTTCCCACTATCCCTGCATGCTGAGCTCACCCAACCCTCATGCCTGCCAAATGTCATCATCCTGATCTGGGCAGACATTTAGGATCAGTTTGTTCTCAGGGATGGGAACTACTTTACTTTGTTTTGGACTCCATTGGTGTCCCAGAAGACTGGGCATGCCACATGCGCCTGCCCATTGGGTATCTTGAGCTTGATCTGTGCAGCCTTTTAGGGTGAGTCTCTGCTCAGGGCCTGGGAGTAAATATGGAACTTTTTGACTCCCATGCCCACCTTCCAAGCAGCCTGGCTCACTTCACTCAACTGCCTGCCAGGAGGCCTGAGCCCAGTCTGGGTGGGCCTTTTCAGGTGAGTTTGTGCTCACAGCCTAAGAGACACTTTGAAACTTTTGGACTCCATTGCCCACCGTCCCAGCAGCATGGTCTCACCCAACTAGCTTGTCTGCTTGGAAGCTTGAGCCTGTTGTGGGGCAGGACTTTTAGGTGAACCTGTACTTGGGGCCTGACAGCCACTTTGGAACTTTTGGACTTCCTCGGCATCCCAGTAGAATGTGCTCATCCCCATGTTCACCCAGTGGGATTCTTGAGCCTGGTCTAAGCAGGTCTTTAGGGTGAGTCCATACTTGGTGCCTAGAAGCCACTTCAGAACTTTTGATTCCATCGCCTGTAAAAATAAAATTAAACTGTATCTATCCTGTTTTGTAAAGATAAAGTTTAACCTTTGCCTTTTTCGCTTCTGTACTAAAACTGATACAGCCCTCATAATAAACTGCTGAAGTTGTGGAAGCCCGAGACAATTTGCTAGCTCCCTGTAAAAAGCCCCTTATCTTACTTCCTCATTCTTTCCTCCCCTCACACGCTGACTTGTGTCTATATAACTTGAATGCCCCTATGTTCGGGGCTTCACTCACTGTCGTGTCTTGTACGACCGAGAGTGGAGTCCTAGTGCGCTAGAAATAAAGCCTCTTGTATTTTGCATCAAGATCCGACTTTGTGGTTGATTGGGGTCGCCGTAGTACTCCCTGGACAAGGAGGTTCAGCCGGCTGCCAGCTGAAACCTTTCACGCCTACCATCCCAGCAGCCTGGACTTGAGCCTCCCTACCTTTTCAGTGGGAGTTGTGAGCCTGATTTGGGCAGGCCTTTTGGGTGAGTCTGTGCTCAGGGTCTGAGAGCCACATGAGAACATTTTGACTCCATTGCCTACCATCACTGCAGCCTGGGCTCTCCCAGCCCATCTGCCTCCTGGGAGTCTTTACCCTGGTCTGGACAGGCCTTTAGGTTGAGTCTGTACTTGGGGCCTGGGAGCCACTTTGAAACTTTTGGACTCTATCAGTGTTCCTGCAGCCTGGGCTCGCCAAACCCCCACCCACCAGGAGTCTTGAGATTAGATCAGGCAGATCTTTAAGCTGAGTCCATGTTCAGGCTTGAGATCCACTTTCAAACTTTTGGAATCTGTCACCCACCATCCCAGCAGCCTGGATTTGCCCCACCCACAAACCCACCAGGAGTCTTGAGCCTGGTCTGGGCAGGCATTCATGGTGAGTCTGTGCTCAAGTCTGGGAGTCACTTTGGAACTTATGGACTCCATTGTCTACCATCACAGCAGTCTGGGGTCACCTCACCTATATGCTCACCATGTGTATTGAGGCTGGTCAGGGCAGTCCTTTAAGGTGATTTTGTACTTGAGGACTGAAAGCTAATTTGGATGTTTTGGATTTTATTGCCCATCATCCAAGCAGATTTAGGTCACCCATCCAGCCATCCGGCCAGCCTGCCAGGAGTCTTGAACTTGGTCTGGGCAGACCTTTAAGGTAAGTCTATGCTTGGAGCCTAGGAACAACTTCAGAAATTTTGGACTCAAATGTTCACCATCCCAGCCACCTGGGCTCGCCTCACACAACTGCCACTAGGAAGCTTGAGCCTGGTCTGGGCAGGATTTTAAGGTGAATCCATGCTCATGGTCTGGGAGACACTTCGGATCTCCTGCACTCCTTCACCCACTGTACAAATAGCCTTGGCTTGCCCAACCTGCCTGTCTGCTGGGAGTCCTGAGCCTGGTCTGGGTAGGATTTTAGGGTGAGTCTGTGCTTGGGGCCTAGGAGCCACTTCAGAACTTCTGGACTCCACCAGTGTCCCAGCAGCCTCGGGTAATCCCCCACGCCCCCTAGCCAGAAGTCTTGAGCCCAGCGTGGGCAGGCCTTTAGGGTGAGTCTGTGCTCAGGGCCTGGGAACAACTTTGTAATTTTATGAAACCATCGCCTACCATTCCAGCAGCCTGGGTTCACCTCATACACCTGCCCGCCAGAAGTCCTGAGCCTGGTCTTGGTAAGCCTTTATGGTGAGTCCATGCTCAGAGTCTGAGAGTCACTTCAGAAATTTTGGACTCCATGGCTCACTGTCCCAACAGCCTGAGTCACCCCACTGCCTACTGGCCGGAGGTCTTGAGCCTGGTCTGGGCAGGCCTTTAGGGTGAGTTCATAATTGGGGCCTGAGAGACACCTTGAAAAAATTGGAATCCGTTACCCACTATCCCAGCAGCCTGGGCTTGCTCTGCCCACAAACCCACCAGGATTCTTGAGCTCAGTCAGCATTTAGGGTGAGTCCATATTAGAGCCTGGGAGCCACCTTGGAATTATGGGTACCATCGCCAAATGTCCCAGCAGGCTTTTTGGGTGAGTCTGTGCTCGGGGTCTGAGAGCCACATCAGAACAGGCTCATCTCGCCCCAACTGCCTGCCACCATGAGTCTTGAGACCAGTCTTGGACGGGTTTAAGGTAAGATTTTGCTCAGAGCCTGGGAGCCACTTTGGAATGTTTGACCTCCACTGGGGTCCCAGTAGCCTGGACATGTCCCCTCTGTTCATCCCCCAGCGATCTTGAGCATGGTCTTGACAGGCTTTTATGGTGAATCCTTGCTTGGGGCCTGGAAGCCACTTCAGAACTTTTGGACTCTATCACCAACCACCCCAGCAGCCTGTGTGGGCCTCACCTGCCTGTCTGCCAGGAATCTTGAGCCTGGTCTGGGCAGGCCTTTAAGATGAGTCCATGCTAGGGGCCTGGTAGCCACTTCATAATTTTGAACTGTATCGCCACCATCCCAGCTGCCTGGGCCCGCCACACCTGCCTGTTGACTTGGAGTCTTGTGCCCAGTCTGGGCAGGCCTTTAGGGTGTGTCCATGCTCAGGGCCTGTGAGCCACTTTGGAACTTTTGTATTCAATTGCCCACTGCCTCAGTTGACTGGCCTCAACTCACCTGCCTCCCAGCCAGGAGTATTAAGTCTGGTCTGTGCAGACCTTTAAGGTAAGTCTGTGCATGGAGCCTAGGAACCACTTTGGAAATTTTGGACTCCATCACCCATCATCCCAGCAATCTGAGCTCGCTGCACCCACCTGCCTGCTGAGAGTCTTGAGAGTTGTCTGGGGCAGGACTTTAGTGAGAATTTGTGCATCTGCTCTGGGAGCAACTTTAAAATTTTTGAACTCTTATTGCCATCTCAGCAGTTTGGGCATACCCTTCATGCCTGCCGACTGGGTGTCTTGAGCCCAGTCTGGTCAGGCCTTGAGGGTGAATCCCTCAAAGTTCCACTTTGGAACTTTTGGACTCCATCGCCCACTGTCCCAGCAGCCTGGCTCGCCACACCTGCCTACCTACCTGAAGTCTTGAGCCCTGTCTAGGCTTGCCTTTAGGGTGAATCCATGCTTGGGTCCTGGGAGCCACTTTGGAACTTTTGGATTCAGGTTCCCACACCCCCAGCTGACTAGGCTCAACTCACCTGCCTCCCTGCTGGGAGTCTTAAGCCTGGTCTGGGCAGGCCTTTAGGGTTAGTCTTTGCTGGGGGCCTGGGAGCCACTTTAGAGCTTTTGGACTCCATCACCAACTGTCCCAGAAGCCTGGGCTAGCCACATCCACCTGCCCTCTGGGAATCTTACACCTTGTCTAGACAAGCCTTTAGGGTGAGTTCATGTTCAGAGCTTGTGAGTCACTTCAGAACTTATGGCATTCATTGCCATCCCTGAAGCCAAGGCTCACCCCCACTCTCACTCTCTGGAGTCTTAAGACTGGTCTAAGCAGGCGTTTTGGGTGAGTCTGTGCTTAAGGCCTAAAAACCACTTTGGAACTTTTGTACTCTGTCATCCATCATCCCAGCAGCTTGGACTAGTCCTGCTTGCAAGTACATTGGGAATCTTGAGCCTGATCTGAGCAGGCACATAGGACAAGTCTGTGCTTGGGCCTGGGAGTCACTTTGAGAGGTTTTTGCTATAGGGTGCATGTGCTCGCCAGAAAGACAGAGAGATAGAAAGCGAGAAATCACCCCCCAGGGGGGATGGCCAAGACGCAATCCCTTGTCCTCCATTCTCCTCTTGGGATCTTGGGCATGCACACACACACACGCCCGGTTTGAGTCTAAGCCACTGGGTCCGGGACTTGAACCGTGGTTGACTACGTGGAAGTCCAGCAACATAGCCATTATGCCAACTGCTGGTCGGCAGGCCTAGGAGTCACTTTGGAAATTATGGACTCCTGGTCCCAGGCCTAGGAGTCACTTTGGAAATTATAGACTCCATCACCCACCATCCCAGCAGCCTGAACTTGCTCCACCTGATTGCACCATGAATCTGGAAGCTGATCTTGGAGGTCTAATGGTGAGTTTGTGCTCAGAGCCTGATAGCCACTTTGGAACTTTTAGACTCCATCATATACCATTGCAGCAGCTGGGGTTCGCCCCACCTGCCTGCCTTCCAGGCGTTTTCAGCCTGGTCTGGGCAGGCCTTTATGGTAAGTCCATGCTCCTGGTCTGGGAGTCACTTTGGAACATTTGGACTCCATCATCCACAGTCCCAGTAGCCTTGGTTCACCCCATCTGCCTGCCCACTGGGTCTTTTGAACTCTTTATGGGCAGCTCTTTTGGGTGAGTTCATCCTCAGGGCCTGAGAGCTCCTTTGGAACTTTGGACTCCATCGAGCACTGTCCCAGTGACCCCAGATCAACCTGTCCTTCAGGTCGCCAGGAGTCTTGAGGGTGGTTGGGGAAAGTCTTTACTGTGAGTTCATGCTGGGGACCTGGGAACAACTTCGGAACTTTTGGACTCCAATACCAAGCGGCCTGGGCTCACCTTACCTGACTGCCCACTAGAAGACTAGAGCCTTGTCTGTGAAGTACTTTAGAGTGAATCTGTGCTCGTAGTCTGGGAGCCACATTGAATCTTTAGGACTTCTTTGTTCACCATCCCAGCTGCTTAGGCTCGCCCTGCCCACCAGCCCTCTGAGAGTCTTAAACTCACTCAGTCTGGGATGTCCTTTAGCATGAGTCCATGCTCAGAGCCTGGGAGCCACTTGGCACTTTTGGACTCCATCACCTAACATCCCAGCAAGCTGGGCTTGCCTTGCCCTCAAATCTGCCCAGAGTCTTGAGCCTGGTCTAGGCAGGCCTTCAGGGTAAGTCTGTGTCTGGGCCTGGAAGTCACATCAGAACTTTAGGATTCCTTCACCCACTGTTCCAACAGCCTGGGGTTGGCCCACCTAACTGCCCAACAGAAATTTTGAGCTTCATTTGGACAGTCCTTTAGTGTGAGCTCATGCTTGGGGCCTGCAAGTCATTTCAGAACTTTCGGAGTCCATCAGCATCCCTATAGCCAGGGCTCACCCCCACACCCACCCTATGGGAATCCTGAGACTGTTCTAAGCAGACTTTTAGGGTGAGTCCATGCTTCGGGCCTGAGAGCCACTTTGGAACTTTTGGACTCCATCGTATACCATCCCAGCAGCCTGGGCTTGCCCGACTTGCAAACCCACTGGGAGTCTTGATCCTGGTCTGGCCAGGCATTTAGGGTGAATCCTTGTTCGAGCCTGTGAGCCCCTTTGGAAATTATGGACTCCATCACCCACCGTGCCAGCAGCCTAGTCTCACTGCACCCACCTACCCACCCAGAGTCTTGAAACTGGTCTTGGATCCTGGGCCTGCCCCACCAGCCTGCCTGCCAGGATTCTTGAGCCTGGTCTGGGCAGGCCTTTAGGGTAAGTCCAAGCTCCTGACCTGGGAACCACTTTGGAACTTTTAAATTCCATTGTCCACCATCCCAGCAGCCTGGGCATGCCTCACCTGCCCGCCCACTGGGTGTATTGAGGTTGATCTGGGCAGGCCTTTAGGGTGAGTCCATACTTAGGGCCTGGGAGCTACTTTGGAACTTTGGACTACATCACCCTCCATCCCAACTGCCTTGGTTTGCCCCACCTACCAGCCTGCCAGGAGTCTTCGGCATATTCTGTGCAGACCTTTTGGATGAATTTGTGCTCATGGCCTAGAAGACACTTCAGAACTTTTGGATTTTATCACTCATGGTCCCAGTAGCCTGTGCTCATCCCATCAGCCTGCTGGCCAGGAATCTTAAGCCTTATCTGGGCAGGCCTTTAGGGTATGTCAGTGCTAGGGGCCTGGGAGTCACTTCTGAACTTTTGGACTCCGTCTGCATCCCAACAGCTCGGCATCATTCCCATGCTGGCCTTCCAGGAATCTTGAATCTGGTCTGAGTATACCTTTAGGTTGAGTCCATTCTCAGGGCCTAGGAGCCACTTTGGAACACTTGGACTCCATTGGCATGCCAACAGACTAGGCTCATCCCAACTGCCCACCTGCTTGAATTCTTGAGTCCTGTCTTGGCAGTCCTTTAGGTTGAGTTCATGCTCGGATTCTAAGAGTGTTTCAGAACTTTTTGACTCCAAAATTCTAGGCTCACCCCACATAGCTGCCTTCCTGGAGTCTCTAGTCTGGTCTGGGGAGGCCTTGAGGACAAGTCCATGGTTGGGGCTTGAGAGCTACTTCCAAACTTTTGTTCTCCTTTGCATGCCAGCATAATGGGCTCACTCCCTTTGACTGACCGCTGGGAGTCTTGAGCTTGGTCTGCACAGGCCTTTACTGTGAGTTCCTGCTCAGGTTCTGGGAGCCACATCAGAACTTTTGAACTTCATTGCCCAGAATCCCAGCAGCCTTGGCTTACCCTGATGTCCACCTGTCTTACCTGTCTGCCCACCTGCCAGGAGTGTTGAGCCTGGTTTGGGCAGGCATTTTTTTATGAAACCATGCTTGCGATATGAGAGCTCTTTTGGATCTTTTGTACTCCTTAGGCCACTGTCCCAGCAGCCTGGGCTCAGCCAATCCACCAGCCCGCCTGGAATCTTGAGTCCAGTCTGGGCAGTCCTTTTATTTATTTATTTATTTATTTATTTATTTATTTATTTATTTATAGAGGTGTATTGCTATAGGGCTCGTGTGCTCTCCAGAAAAAGAGAGAGAGACAGAGAGACAGAAAGCAAGAAATCACCCTCCAGGGTCTATGGTCATGCCACAATCCCTTCTCCTTCATTCTCCTCTCGGGATCTTGGGCACACATGCATGTGCGTCCAGCATGAATTTAAGCCACCGAGTCCGGGACTTGGACCACAGTTGACTACATGGGTGTCCAGTGACATAGCCATTACGTCAACTGCTGGTCCCTGGGCAGGCCTTTAGGTAAGTTTGTGCTTAGGGCCTAGGAGCCACTTCAGAACTTTCGTACTATATGGCCCACCATCTCAGCAGCATAGTTTTGTCCTGGTTGCCTGCCTGCTGGGAGACTTGAGCCCAGTCTGGACAGGCCTTTAAGGTAAGTCTATGTTCAGGGCCTTGGAGCCTCTTCAGACCTACTGGACTCCATCTGCCTCCATCCAAGCAGCCAGGGCTCGCCCCACCTGCCTTCCCACCAGGAGTTTTGAGCCCAGTCCTGGCAGGCTTTTAGGGTGAGTCTGTGCTTGGGACTCAGGAGCTACTTCAGAACTTTTGGACTCCATTGTCCACCATTGTAGCAGCTTGGGCTCGCCCACCTATCCACCACCTAAACTCTTGTGCCTGTTCTGGGAAGGAATTTAGGGTGAAATCATACCAAACTTTTGGACACCATTGTCCACAGTTCCAGCAGCCTGAGATCATTCTACCCATCTACCCACTATGAGTCTTCAGCCCGGTCTGGGCAGGCTTTTAGGGTGAATCTGTGCTCAGGGCCTGAGAGCCACTATTGAACTTTTGGACTCCATTGCACACTGTCCTAGAATCCTGGACTTGTCTAATCTGCCTGTGCACCAGGAGTCTTGAGCCTGATCTGGACAGGCCTTTAGTGTGAGTCCATGCTTGGGGCCTGGGAGGCTTTTTGTAAATTTTGGGCTCCATCACCTATCATCCCAACAGCCTGTGCTTGCCCCATCCGCCTGTCTGACTTGAGTATTGAGCCTGGTCTGGGCAGGCCTTTAAAATGAGTTCATGCTCATGGTCTCAGATCCACACCAAACTTTTGGACTCAATCACCCACCATCTCAGCAGCCTGGGCTCACTCCACCCACCTGTCCACTGGGAGTCTTGAGCCTGGTTTGATCAGACCTTTAGTGTGATTCTGTTCTTGGGGCCTGGGAGCCACTTTAGAACTTTTGGACTTCTTCACCCACCATCCCAGCAGCTTGAGCTCAACCCACCCTCCTGCCTCCTCCAGGAGTCTTGAGCTTGGTCTAGACAAGGCTTTAGGGTGAGTTCCTGTTGTGAATATTTTCTTGGCAGGAAAGGAACAATTTCTTAGTGTGGAGGCTTAAATTGAGAATTTACAACCACAAAAATTTCAGAATTTATACCTGCTGTTCAAGGGTAGCAGGGTGCACATATAATTTGGGAGACACTGCTCAGGTAACCAGATTAGCACAAATGTTATTCCAGAGCAAAAATCTCTCTCTCAGAGGCAAGGGCCTTTCGAATAGATTTATTTGGGGAAAAACTTACAAATTCCGTGGGACAAAAATGGACCAAAGGTGTCTATGATTTGATAGGTGGGGTAACCAGATGCGGGGAAGAAACATGTTCCATGAAGAATGCAGCGGTGGCTCAAGGCTATGGTGAGGCGAATGTTGACCACAAGGTCCTAGTGGTTGGATGAGAAACTCATCCGAGGTTGACTCACAGGAAACAGACTTGAATGCGAAGACAGCTTGACCATGGTGCAGAGGCAGAGTGGCTATTAGTCGATCAGTCCAAGTGTTGATAGTAGCATCATCTGTACACAACCACAGATGTTCCCATTTTGAGGTCATGGCTGGCTTGATGTGATATTTTTTTTTTAGGCAAAAAGATGTGGTATTTTTATGTCCATTGTGTATGCATGATGAGGGAATGTCAAATATTTTGGTTTGGTCAGTCTTGGTCAAAACAACTTTTAGCAAAACAACTTTTGATCAAAACAAAAATAATTTAGTCAAAACAACTTGAGATAAACAACTTTCAAAATAGCTTAGTCAAAAACAACTTAACATAAGCAGTTGCATTTTTTTTTCCTTCTTTTCTGGAGAGGTTTTTGCTATAGGGCACATGCGCTCGCCAGACAGACAGAGAAAGACAGAGAGATAGAAAGTGAGAAATCACCCCCCAGAGGGGATGGCCATGCCACAATCCCTTCTCCTCCATTCTCCTCTCGGGATCTTGGGCACGTACGCACACGTGCCCGGCGTGAGTTTAAGCCACCGGGTCCGGGACTCAAACCATGGTCGACTACGTGGGAGTCCAGCGACATAGCCATTATGCTAACTGCTGGTCCCAGCAGTTGCATTTTGATTTCAGCGTATGCGACTCCATTTTAGGAGAGCATATTACAATTTGTGTTCCTGGCCTATAAAACTCTTCAGAACTTTTGGACTCTATCAGCATGCCAGCAGCATAGTCTCACCCCCATGACCTGCCCAGAGTCTTAAGCCTGGTCTGGGCAGGCCGTTAGGGTGAGTCCATGCTTGGGGCCTGAGAGTCACTTCAGAACTTTTGGACTCCATCACCTACCATCCCAGTTGCATGAGCTCATCCTGCCTGCCTGCCTACTAGGAATCTTGAGCCTGGTCTATGCAGGCCTTTAGAGTGAATATGTGCTCTGGACCTGGGAGCCACTTTGAAACTTTTGGACAATTACAGTGCCCCAGAAGCATTGGCTCTCCCCCCACACCAGCCCTCCAGGATTCATGAGCCCAGTATGAGCAGGCATTTAAGTGTGAAGCCATGCTCAGAGCCTGAAGCCATTTTGGAACTTTTGGACTCCATCGTCCATCATCCCAGCAGCCTGGGCTCACCCAGTCCACCTTTCCACCAGGAATCTTGAGTTCAGTCTGGGCAGGCTTTTAGGGTGAGCCTATGTTCTGGGCTTGAGAGCCACTTCTGAACTTTTGGTCTCCATCATCCACTGTCCCAGCATCTTGAACTCATCCAATTTGCCTGCCCACCAAAGGTCTAGAGCCTAGTCTGGGCAGGCCTTTATGGTGAGCCCATTCTCGGGACTTGGGAGGCCCTTTGTAAATTTTGAACTCCTTTTCCCATCATCCCAGCAGTCTGGGCTCATCCCACCCACCTGCCCACCTGGTGTCTTGAGCCTGGTATGGGTAGGCCTTTAGGATGAGTCTGTGCTCACAGCCTGGAAGCCACATTAAACATTTGGACTCCATCACCCACCACCTCAGCAGCTTAGGCTCACACCAACCACCTGCCTGCCAGGAACTTGAACTTGGTCTGGTCAGGCCTTTAGGGTGAGTCTGTTCTCTGTGTCTGGGAGGCACTTCAGAACATTGGGACTCCATTGACATCACAGCAGACTGGGCTTACCCCAACCACCCACATGCTCTGATTCTTGAGGCTGGTCTTAGCAGCCCTTTAGGTTGAGTTCATGCTTGGGTTCTTGGAGCCCCTTCAGGATTTGGGGGCTCCATCATCCACCATCCCAGCATTCTGGACTCATCTAACATGCCTGCCTGCCTTCAGTCTTGAGCCTGGTCTTGGTAGGCCTTTAGGGTTATTCCATGCTTAGGAACTGGGAGCCACTCAGAACTTTTGAATTCCATCATGCACTATTCCAGCATCCTCAGCTCACCAAACCTGTCTCCCACCTGGAATCTTGAGCCTGTTCTGGGCAAGCCTTTAAGGTGAGTCCATGCTCATGGCCTGGGAGCCACTTTGAAAACTGTGGACTTCATCACCCGCTTTCCCAGCAGCTTAGGCTAGATGCACCCACCTACCCCCAGGGTTTCTTAAGCCTAGTCTGTGTGGGCCTTTAGGGTAAGTCTGTGGTCAGGGCCTGGGAGCCACTTTGGAACTTTTGAAGTCTATTGCCCACTGTCCTGGCAGCTTGGGCTTGCACCACTCGCCTGACCACTAGGAGTCTTGAGCCTGTTCTGGGCAGGCCTTTAGGGTGCGTTCACGCTCAGGGCCTGAGAGCCACTTCAAAACTTATGGACTCCATCCACTATCATCCCAGCAGCCTGAGCTAGCCCCACCTATCTCCCCACTGAATGTCTAGAGACTGGTCTGGTCAGACTTTTAGAGTGAGCCTGTGCTCAGGTCTTGAGAGCTGCTTCAGAACTTTTGTACTACATAACCCACTGTCCTAGTATCCTGGGCTCACCCAATTCACCTGCTCACCAGGAGTATTGAGCCTAGTCTGGGCAGGCCTTTAGGATGAGTCCATGCTAGTGGCCTGGAAGGCACTTCATACATTTTGGACTCTATCTCCCATTATCCCAGCATCCTGGGCTCACCCCACTGGCCTATTCACCTGGATCTTGAGCCTGATATGGGCAGGCCTTAAGGATGAGTCTGTCTTCATCCTTAAGAGAAACTTTCAGACTCCATCACCAACCATCCCAGAAGCCTGCACCACACCACTGCCCTTCCCGCTGGGAATATTGAGCCTGGTCTGGCAGGCCTTTATGGTAAGTTTGGGAGCCACTTTGAAACTTTGGGACTCCATCAGAGTCTCAGCAGCCTGGGCTCACCCCACCTTCCTATGCACCCAGATTCTTGAGCCTGGTCTTGGCAGATCTTTAGGCTGAGTTTATGCTTGGGTTCTGGGAGCCAGTACAGAATTTTTGAAATCTATCATCCACTGTCCCAGCAACCTGGACTTGCCCAACATACCTGCCCACCTGGAGTCTTGAACCTGGTCTGGTCGGATCTTTTGGTGAGTCCCCGCTCTTGTGGGAGCCATTTCAGAATTTTTGACTCCATCACTCACTGTCCCAGCAACCTTGGCTTGCCCCACCTGCTTGCCTGCAGGGAGTCTTGAGCTTGGACTGTGCAGTTTTTTGGGTTGAGTCTGTGCTCAGGACCCACCATCCTGGCAGCCTTGGCTCACCCCACCTGTCTGCCCTCCAGGATTCTTGAGCAGGTCTGGGCAGGACTTTAGGGTGAGTTTATGCTCAGGTTTTGTGAATCACTTAGGAACTCTTGGACGTTATTGTCCAGCATACCAGTAGCCTGGAATGGCCCCACCTGCCTGCCCACCATAAGTCTTGGGCCTGGTTTGGTCAGGCCTTTAGGGTGAGTCCATGCTCAGGGCCCTGGAGCAAGTTTGGAACTTTTACACTCCATTGCTCACTCTACCAGCAGTCTGGGCTAGCCCCATCTACCTGCCTGCCTAGAGTTCTGAGCATGGTCTCCTTAATTTTGTGCCCTATCTTCAAAGGGTTCCATGCAGGTTTGAGAAAAATGTATACTTTTTGGTTATTAGGTAGAAGTTTTATAGATGTTTGTCAGGTCCATTTCATTCATTTTAAAATTTAGATCCTGTATCTCTATCTCTCTCTCTCTCTCTCTCTCTCTCTCTCTCTCTCTTTTTTTCTAGATGACCTGTCCAAAGGTGCTAGAGGTGAGTTGAGATCCCCAGTGATTATCATGTTGCAGTCTATCTCTCCCTTTAGATCTTACAGTCTGTCTTTCATGTATTTGGGGGCTCCTGAGTTGGGTGCATAGATATTTATAAGTGTTATATTTTTGATGAATTAGCCCTTTTAGTATTGTGTCTTTTTCTCCTACAATTTTTTAGAGAGATTTTTCCTATAGGGCATGTAGCTCAACAGAAAGACAGAGGTAGACAGAAAGGCAGAAAGCAAGAAATCCCCCCCCCCAGGGGGATGGTCACACTGCAATCCCTTTTTATTCTCTTCTTGGGATTTCGGGCAAGAATGTACACATGCTCGATGTGAGTTTCAAGGTGCCCGGTCCAGGACTTGAACCACACACAGTTGACTTTGGGAATCCAACAATGTAATCATTATGCCATCTGCTGGGCCCTCTCACAATTTTTGTCTTAAATCCTCTTTTGTCTGATATCAATATCACAATTCTAACCATTTTCTGATTTCCATTTGCATGGAATAGCTTTCTTCAGCCCTTCAGTTTTAGTCTATGTATGTCCTTATACATGAAGTGCATTTTTTATAGGCAGCAGCAGGTTTATTTTTTTATACATTCAGCTAGTCTGTGTCTTTTGATTGAGGGATTTAATCCCTTAACATTCAATGTTATTATCTATATTTGCCAGTTTGTCCCTGCTAATTTGTTAGCCATTTTCTCTTGTTCTCTTATCTATCTGCCTCTCTTTAGTTTTACTGATATAGTACTCCCTTCAGCACTTCTTGAAGAGCTGCTCTAGTACTAATGAATTCTCAGTTTCTGTTTGGCTATGAATGACATTATTTGTTCTTTCCATTTGAAGTATAATCTTGCTTGATATAATATGCTTGGCTGAAATTATTTTTCTTTTGGTATTTTGAATATGTCTTCACATTGTTTTCTTGCCTGCATTGTTTCAGACTAGAGGTCTGATGTTAGCCTAATAAGGTAACCTGTGTAAATGACTTCACATTTCTCTCTTGCCGTTTTTGAAATCTTTGTGATTTTTTTATTCTGGTTATGATGTGCCTTGAAGAGGATCTTCTTATGTTGATTCTATTTGGGGTCCTTTATTTCTGGATGTTTGAATGCTTCTTTAGGTTTGGGAAGTTTTCTGTGAATATTTTATGGTATAGATCTTCTATGTTATTGTCCAGTTCTTTACCATCTGAAATACCTATTATTATATTTGAGTGTTTTATAGAAATACTATTTCTTGGGACCAGCAGATGGCGTAATGGCTTTGTCGTGGGACTCTCATGTAGTAGACCACCGTTTGAGTCTCAGACCAGGTGGCTTAAAGGCACATGTGCATGCTTGCCCAAGATCCCTAGAGGAGAATGGATAAGGGATTGCAGCATAGCAATCTCCCCTGGGGAGTGTGATTTCTTGCTTTCAGTCTCTTCCTGGTGAGTGCACTCACCTTATAGCAAAAAATCTCTCATAAAACAAAAAAAAGAAAAGAAAGAAATACTATTTCTCATATGGTGTCCACATTTAAAAAATAATTCATTGATGGGGCCGGCAGGTGGCATGTTGATTAAGGGCACTGAACTCCCACATGGCTTACTGGTTTGAGTCCCAGACCTGGCAGCTTGCTTTCTCACTTCCTTTCTCTCTCTCTCTCTTTCTCTCCCCCCCTCAGGTCAAATTAAAATAAGTAAATAAATAAATAAAGTTAAATAAAATAATTCCTTAAAAAATAATTCATTATTTTTGTTGGTTTTATATAAATCAAAGGATTTGTCTTCCACTTGAGATTTTGTCTCTCTTTCTTCTTCTTCTTCTTCTTTTTTAAAATTTTTTTGAGAGAGATTTTGCTATAGGGTGCATGCACTCCCCAGATGTGAGGACACGTTTAGAGAGAGAACCTGAGATGTGGGGACATGCTCTGAGCAAATACCACCTGTCCTTTGGAGGTTTGGCAGAACCTTGTAACTTGTCTTTTCCTTGACCTTCGCTGCAGACAGAGCAAGGGTGGAAATTGCTAGGGGCGTGCCAACAGACACATCTGATGGACTTCAAGAAGCATCTTGACCCCAATTAGCAAAGTCCAATCCCTGCTCTGCATCGGAAAGGTCCTTTAGCCTTCTCTGGGTGTGGTGGTGCACTCCTTATGGAGAAGTTCTTTAGCTTCTTCCCCACACCTACAGCTAGATTTCTCTGCATTAGAAAAGAAGATGAGACTTTCTCTTGATGAGATTATCTCCAAGGGATACACCTGGCCCATTATGACTAAGCCCTTATAGATTTGTTAACTTCTTCTTATTGTCTGTAACCTGTCAACGAATCTATGAAGTGTCATGAAACATATATGTGTAATGTCTCCTTGTACTATAAATAAAGAGGCCCAGTTTGTATGGGTGGCTCAAGCAGCAGCTCAAGCGCAGCACAAGTTGCTTGAGCTACCTAGGCTCAGGCTGCCTGTGTCCACTTCTACTCTGTCTCTTTGTCTCATTCTTTCCAATTCCCCGGTCCACACAAGATGGAGGGTTTTCTGGTTCTCGTCCTCTTTCTCTTCCTCACCAGCAGCCCCCTGATCATGATTCAGCTAGACCCAAGCCCTGGGGCAGATGCCAACACCAGAGAGACAGAAACAGAGACAGAGATAAATTTCCCCCAAGGGGAGATGGCCATGCCACAATCTGTTCTCCTCCATTTTTGTCTTGGGATTTTTGAGCACGTATACACATGCACCCGGCTTGAGTTTTTTAAAGCCGCCAGGTCTGGGACTTGAACCACAGTGGGAGTGCAGTGACATAATCATTATGCCATCTACTGGTCCTGAGATTCTGTCTTTTGAGTGGTCCAGTCTACTATTAATATTTTCAAGGGAGTCTTTATTTCTCGTATTACTGTCTTCATCTCTGGGAGTATTGACTGATTTTTTTTTTAATGGTGTCTTTCTCCTTCAAATCCTGGAAATACTTCCTCATTTTTGTCATCATAAATATTTTGAACTCTATTTATGACATTCCTGCAAATTTTTTGTACTGCCCATGTTTGAAGAAGAGTTGTTCTGGTCCATCAGAGAAGCAGTATTTCGTTCTTTTCTCATACTTTTTGTTCCTCTGCACTGGTCACTATTCATCTGAATTATATACTATTTCCTTGTGTTGATTCTATACTCTGCGGGGGGAGAAGAGCTCTACTTCTCAGACATGTTCTTGGTAAAGACCTTGTTTTTCAGTCATAGATATGTGCAAATGGCCACTTTTAGGTGTTAATTTCTTTTCCATTCTCTTGAGAATAGGTGCATCTGTGGCTAACCTGAAGAGTTTCAAATAGTAGAGAGATCAGAAAACTATGAAGTCTCAAAATATTCCTAGGTGGACAGAAGGTAGCTGATGATCTGAGGTGGTCTTCCTGCCTCAGTTGCCCTTACAGGGTGCCACCACTTCCTGGTCTGCAGCAGCACAGGCTTTAGCAGTAATGGCGGGAGACAGATATACCTGGGACAAGTTGAGAGGCAGGACAAAGCCTGAAGCAGTCTACTGCCTCAGTTGCCTTCACTGGCTGCCACCACATCCTGGTCTACAGCAGCACAGGCTCCAGGGGTAATGGTGGTGGGTAACTGTACCTGCTACACACATTTCAATCATCAAATATGGAACTGTGAGGTATTCTTTTATTTATTTATTTGTTTGTTTGTTTATTTGTTTTTAATTTTTACATTCAATTTAAGCATACCAAATGAATTTTCTCATCATGAATACACATATTGGTTCAATCAAAGATATTGCCATACACATTATCAACAGATTTCCCTTAAGTGTTTTGCTTCTTTCTTGTTCTACTTGATTACCTGTTCTTCTCACACCATCTCCAGTATCACCATTGCTCTCTATGCTTTAATGTCTTCCAATCTTTCAGTTTCTGCCATAGAGTGCAGACATTTGAGTGGGGACATAGAATAACTCCGTTTTACAGTCTGGCTTGCTTTCCTTAATGTCATATCTGGAACAGGCCAAGGATGTGAAGCCAAACGTTGAAAGGGATAGGAAAGAAATTTATTAGGAGGTGAAGCCCCGACACTCAAGTGAGGGTCTGGTGCCCCTCAGCGGGGCAGCAGGGTTTTTATACAGGCAAGTAAACAAGTTACATAAGGCACACCTAACAGAGGGATTGCTAGGTACTCAATCACAATGGCAGGGTCATAAGTGCATATACCTCGAAAGAATAGCTTGTGGCTAGGAAACAGGGCCACATCTTGGTTTCTGTTTGACTCTCAGTGCTGGTTGCCTAGGCTGACATTAAGATGGCTGCCAGTACAGAGAAAATGGAGGAACAGTTGTCAGGATAGTCTCAACACTTAGCAGTAAATCTTCCATATTAGTCCATTTTCTATCAAATGTCAGGGTCTTAATGTTTTTATGGCTGAGTAGTATTCCATAGTTTATATGAGCCACACTTTTTCAATCTATTTGTCTCTTTATGGACATTTGGGTTGGTTCCATGTCTGAGCAAATGTGAATAAAGCTGAAATAAATATGAATGTGCGAGCACTTTTCTGACTGAGCATTTTCCTATCCTTTGGGTAGATACCCAGGAGTGGAAATGCTGGATAATATAGTAGTTCTATTTGTAGTTCTTTGAGAAATTTCCATATTGTTCCCCTTAGTGGCTGTACTAATTTACATTCACACCAACAGTGTAGGAGAGTTCTCTTTTTCCATAGTCTTGCCAGCACTTATTCTTTATTTTTTCAATCTTAGCCATTCTGACCGGGGTTAGGGAATATCTCATTGTGATTTTGGTTTGCATCTTCCTTCTAATAAGGGATGTTAAAAACATTTTCTCTGGTCATTCGTATGTCTTCCATAAAGATTTGTCTGTTCAGCTTATTGGCCCATCTTTTAACTGGTGTAAGCTTTTATTTTTTTCAGGTAAGCTGTTTGAGTTCCCTGTATATTCTGATTATCAGTTGCTTATGTGAGGTATAGTTTGCAGTTTGTTTTATAGCTTTCTTTTTTCCCCCTCTCTCACTCTCTGCCCTTTCCTACCCTCCACCCACAGTGCCTCTGTTGTCTATGCTTTTATATTGTCTTATGTTTCAGTTTTTGCCATAGCATGCAGACATTCAGTATATATTAAGTGGGAAGATACAATGCTTCTCTTTCATACTCTGACTTGCTTCATTTAAGAGTAAGTCTTCCTGGAACCAACAGATGGCGTAATGTCTACATCGCTGGACTCCCTTGTAGTCCACCCTGGTTTGAGTCCTGGACCCGGTGGTTTAAACTCATGCTGGATGCGTGTGCATGCATGCCCAAGATCCTGGGAGGAGAATGGAGGAGAAGGGGTTGCATTGTGGTCATCTCCCCTGGGGTTAAGTTTTCACTTTCTTTCTCTCTGTCTCTCTCTGTCTTTCTGGTGTGCGCACACAACCTATACCAAAAACCTCTCCAGAAAAAGAAAAAAAGAGTAAATCTTCCATATTTGTCCACTTTCTATCAAATGATAGGATTTCCTTGCTCTTTTGTGGCTAAGTAATATTCTACACTTTTCCAATCCATTCGTCTGTTCATGGACATTTGGGTTGGTTCCATGTCTTAAGAATTATGAATAATGCCACTATAAACATGGATACACAAGTGTTTTTCCAAGTGAATGCATTCCTATTTTTTGGGTAGCTACCCAGGAATGGATTTGTATTCTTTGGGTATATACCCAGGAGTGGAATTGCTGGATCATATGTTAGTTTTATTTGTACGTCTTTGAAGAATCTCCATATTGTTCTCCACAGTGGCTGTACTAATCTATATTCCCACCAACAATGTAGGAGGGTTCTCTTTTCTCCACAGCCTTACCAGCACTTATCATACTTTATTTTTTCAATTTTGTCCATTCTGACTAGGATGAAATCATATCTCATTGAGGTTTTGATTGTCATCTCCCTTATGATAAGGAATGTTGAACAATTTTTCATATGCTTTTGGCTGTTTGTATGTCTTCCTTAGAGAGCTGTTGGTTGAGCTCATTTTCCCTTCTTTTAATTGGGTTGGTCGTTTTTCTTTTGTTGAGAGAGCTGCTTGAGTTCCCTGTTAATTCTGGTTATCAGTCCCTAGTCTGAGGTATAGTTCGCAAATATATTATCCCATTCTTTTTTTTTTTTTTTTTTTTTTTTTTTTTTGAGAGGTTTTTGCTATAGGGCACATGTGCTTGCCAGAAAGACAGAGAAAGACAGAGAGACAGAAAGTGAGAAATCATCCCCCCCCCCCAAGGGGGATGGCCACACCAAAATCCCTTCTCCTCCATTCTCCTCTTGGGATCCTGCACATGTACACACACGTGCCCTGCGTGAGTTTAAGCCACCGGGTCCGGGACACAAACCACGATAGACTACATGGGAGTCCAGCGACATAGACATTACACTAATTGCTGGTCCCTATATTATCCCATTCTGAGGATTGTTGAATCAATCTAATTATTGTTTCTTTTTCTGTACAGGCACTTTTTAAATTGCTGTAATGCCACTTGTCTATTTTTTGCTTTATTTCCTATGCTCTAAGGGTCTGATTTAACAAGTCTTTGCCTAACCCTATGTCTCCAAGAGCTTCCTCTGTGTTTTCCACCAGCAGTTTTATAGTTTGAGGTCTTAGGTTCAAATCTTTCTTTGATCCATTTTTAGTTTTTTTTTTTTTTTTTTTTTTTTTTTTTTTTTAATGGTTAGAGATTGGGTTCTAGCTGCTTCTTTCTGCAGGTGGATACTCAGTTTTTCCAGCACCATTTGCTGAAGAGATTTTCTTTCAACACTGAATAGTCTGGTTCCCTTTGTCAAAAATCAGTTGGTTAAGGTACCAGCACATGGCATGGCATAATGGTTACATTCCTGGACTTCCATGTAGTCAACTGTGGTTTGAGTTCCAGACCCAACGACTTAACACTTACACCAGGCACATGTGCATGTGTGCCCAAAACCCTGAGAGGAGAATGGAGAAGAGTTGTAGGTGGCCATCCCCCACAGGGAGGTGATTTCTCATTCTCTGTCTCTCTATCTCCCTGGCAAGTACACACACCCAATAGCAAAAATCTCTGCAAAAAATAAGTTGGTTAAATGTTTCAGGGTTATTTCTGGTGTTCTGATTCTGTTCCATTGGTCTACATAGCCATTTTTGTGCCATTACCATGCTTCTTTGATTGCCACAGCTTTGTAATATATTATGGGGTCAGGGTGTGAGATGCCAGCTACTTCACTCTTCTTGTGCAGCATTGCTTTTGCATTACATGATGTTTTATGATTGCAAACAAATTCTGTGATGTCCTAAGTCTATGTAGAATGCCCCCAGTGATTTGATTGAACTTGCATTAAATATGTAGATTAATTTGGGTAGAATTGACATTTGATTATATTAATTATTATTTATTATTATTATATTAATTATTCCAATATGAGAACATGAGATATTTTTCCACTTTTTTGCGTCATTTTCAATTTCTTTTTTTATTTTATTTTAGTTTAGTTTTGTTTTGTTTATATAGTTTTCTTTGTAGAGTTCTTTGACTTCTTAGGTTAAGTTTATTCTTAAATACCTTATACTTTTTATGGTTTTTGTTAACAAGATTGTTTTCTTCAATTCTAACTCAGTCTGCTTGGTATTGGTGTATAGAACTGCTATAGATTTCTGTATGTCGATTTTGGATCCTTCCACTATACTGTATTTATTTGTCACTTTCGGGAGTTTTTTTGGATTCTTTTGGTTTTTCTATATACATAATCATGTCATCTGCAAATAGAGATAATTTTACTTCTCCCTTCCCTATACAAATGCCTTTTATTTTTCTTCTCTTCTCTGGTTGCATTGGAAAGCACTTCCAGTACTATGTTGAAGAGGAGTGGAGAAAGTGGGCAGCCTTGTCTTATTCCAGGTTTTTTTTTTTTTTTTTTTGGAGAGGTTTTTGCTATAGGGCGCGTGCGCTCGCCAGACAGACAGAGAGAGACAGAGAGATAGAAAGCAGGAAATCACCCCCCAGGGGGGATGGCCACGCCGCAATCCCTTCTCCTCCATTCTCCTCTCGGGATCTTGGGCACGCACGCACACGCGCCCGGCGTGAGTTTAAGCCGCCGGGTCCGGGACTCGAACCGCGGTCGACTACGTGGGAGTCCAGCGACATAGCCATTACGCTAACTGCTGGTCCCGTTATTCCAGGTTTTTGTGTAAAAACTTTTAGTTTTCCTCCATAATGTATAATGTTAGCTATGTTAGAGGAACATTTTCTACTTGTCTTGATGAGATTTCTCTTCACCATCATTTAGAAACCTCTAGAAGGGATCAGGGCCACTGAAGACCCTCTGCGTAGACTTCACCCTTCTGCCCCCAGACCTAGCCAAGGAGCCAGGATAAGCCAATCAACAACCATCTATATTTGAATATTGAGTGGTCCCATTGACGTATCAGGACTACCAAAGACTCTCTGCCCAGATGTCACCCTCCTGCCCCTGAGACCTAGCCACGAACCCAGGTTAGAGCACCCTACATAAACTCTTTGTCTTCCTCCACCTCTCTTTATATATTTTTAATTTATTTAAAATGTTAAACTTCTTAGCTCTCTGCTGTTCTTTTTAATTCTTACCTTTCTCCTTGCCCTCATAAGATAAGCCAATCAGCAGCCATCTATATTTGAGTTCTGAGAGGCCCCATTTTAATTTTTTGTCAAAAATTATTTTCCTGTTTTTTGCCTTTTTTTTTCTTTGATTTTATTTTTTCCTATTCCTTTTACTTTCACCTTTCTCACTTTTGTGATCATCCTCCACAAGGTCTAGGTGCTCAGTGGGCAAATATCTGAATACTTTTAGGGTCAGATAAATCCTCAATTTTCATTGAATCAGCTGTGCAAACAGAGAAAAATGGTACTTCTCAGAGACTGCACATCACCTCCCCCTGCACTTCTCTGAAATCTCAGATTTAACTCCCAAAACTAGGAAAACATGTATAATCCAGCAGATAACCAGATACCACCACAGAGGCACAACAAAAATGAGAAACCAAGAAAATTTCTCTCCTGTAAGGGAAAAGAATAAGTCCTGACAAAAACTGCCAGTTTTATCTTGATTTAGTCCTGTGACATTTTGAAATTTATCCCTTGGGAAAGTGGGCAGGGCTGACAAGATCTAGGCTTTCCAATACCTTAAATCACTATCTAATGTCGAGCTAAAATTTTCTAGCACACAACAATTTTCATGTGAACAAGTGCCCAGAGATACTCAATTTCAAATTTTTGGAGGAAGCATTTTAAAGGTGAGGCAGTCCATAAAAAAGTATTCCTGATTTGCCTAAATGAGCATTTGTCTTTATTCTACATTTTTCTGAGCTGGTTGCAAAAAGATTACATTCATTGTATAGCAATAGCATATTTAAAACAGTGAATATATTTTTTTCAGATAAGTTTTTTATCCTGTAATAACATAGACTTACTAAAAGTTACAAAAATCGCACAGAAAGTATACCCTCACCCTATTTCCTCCAATGTTATCATCTTAGGTAACCATGGTACACTGGTCAGAACTAAGACTGACATTAATCACTACTATTAGGACATTCTAAAATTTATTCACATTTCACCAGTTTCCCACTAATGTCCTTTATCCATTTAGGATAAAAATCTGATTTTATTGCATTTAGTTGTCATGTCTCCTTTATCTCTCTGGTCAGCGACAAGTTCTCAGTCTTTCCTTGTTTTTCATGACTTTGAAAATATCAACCAGGAGTTTCATAGGCTATCCTTCGACTTCAGGGAGAAAAGAAAAGAACCTTTAGATTTAAAGGTCAAACTATGTAGTTCCATCAGTGCTTAGTACAGGAATATTGTGAACATCAAAACATAAAGCATGTAGGATCAGCAGATGGCATAAAGGTTATGTCCCTGGACTCGTACATGGCTGATCGCAGCTTGAGTCCCAGACCTGAAGGCTTAAAACTCATGCCGCGCACATTTCCATGCATGCCCACAATTCCAAGTGGAGAATGGTGGAGAAGGGATTGTGGCATGACCATGCCCCTGGAGAGGGATTTCTTGCTTTCTCTGTCTGTCTCTTCATTGAGCACATGCACCCTATAGTAAAAATTTCTCTCTGAAAATAAACTTAAAATGTGGAAAGAAAGGTCAGAAGATTATTAACAAGTAGACTAATGGAAGGTAGGACTTTGCTTCCTCAGCCCCTCTATAAAGGGCTTGTAGTTGACTCTTGAATTTGAGTCCCCCTGAGACCTTTGTACTTGATCTCAGCATTCTTTGTCTTTTTTTATTTCCAGTCCAGAGGAAGAGTTTATTATATAATATTTAGGTTTACAGTTGAGCCTTGGTCCACAAGCATTCCCACTGTCTATAAACTATGATTCCAATCATCTTGGCAACTTCTTGTACAACTTGTTTATCATAGCAAAGCTCTAGGAGGTCCACAGCTTCTCTGACAGACACATTGTGGCCACTCTTTACTGACTGGAACCAAATGAATCCTAGTAAGCTCTGGTTTGCCAGGATAAGTGTATTTATTCCTTGCCACCTAGCCCTGGCTGGCTAAGGTGAAGTTCACGACAATGTGGTTATGTGGTTCAAAGTCCCAGGAGATCACCAGTTTATTAAGTCAGTTGTGGGATAACTGCATCCTGAGCTCTTAGAGCTTGCAGCCCCCTGGGTTGGCTATGATCTTTGATTATACAATATGGTATAATGGTATGAAATTTTCCTGTGGGGAGTGTTGAAAGACTTGGCATGGGGAAGGGGGAGGCAGTATGCCACCAATGGTGACATCCATTGCCATGCATGGACAGAACCATACCAATTAATTGCTGAAGTACATCCAGTCTGGATGGAAAACAGGCACTACCTTAAGCTTACCCAAGTGTCCTCTAGGCTTGCCCATGATCAGGAGCTAAAAGGCTTTGTGTGTGTGTGTGTGTGTGTGTGTGTGTGTGTGTGTCTGTGAGAGAGAGAGAGAGAGAGAGAGAGAGAGAGAGAGAGAGAGATTCTTGTGGCAACTTTAATAGAAAAGGAAGAGAATCACTCTTAACTCTCCCAGACAAAAGGTCGCTGGCACAAAAAAGTTCTCATGTTATTCAGAATTAATACACGCATGCCCAGCATCTTTATGCTGGCAATTTGTTTTTATTTTATTTATTTCCTTTTTAAATTTAAATTTATTTATTTATATTCATTCACTTTACATCATTACAGCATACAAAATTGTCCCGACCAGGTTCGGGTGCCATGTGTCCCGACCTGGGGGGATAGTCGAACAGGTTTCCTGAGGGAAGGAGTGAGAGCCGGGACAAGTGGTGCAGTGTCACAGCATGGAGACTACACAGTGTCGTCTGTTTATTGTGGGCAGCACGGTACAGCATGGAGACGACACAGTGTTACAACTCTTTAGGGTCGCGTTGTCTGTTGTGAGCAGCACGGAGACAACGCGGTGTCACAGCTCTTCAGGGTCATCTGGAGACAATGTAGTGTTACAACTCTTCAGGGTCGTCTGGAGACTGTGCGATGTTTCAACTCTTCAGGCTCTCCAGGGTCGTCATCTTCCTGGTCTTCTGTGTCGTCTTCGTTGTTTTCCTGGTCATCTGGCTATTGTGGGCCAGGCATGGTGGTTATATACACGTTGGTGGATCGTAAAAGGTGGGTTATGATTGGTTGTAAACAGTGGGCCATGATTGGTTGTAAACGGTGGGTTATGATTGGTTGCTTTTGGACCAATCATGAGGTGCCAGATATGCAAATCTGAGGGATTCTAGTGGCCAATCAGAGCAAAGTTTCGAAGGTCAGGTTTTATGAAGAGAACCAATCATGGCAATTGTTTGCTCTCTGAGAAACCTCGGCAGACTTGCTGGTGCACAGCCTCCCACACAAAATGAGATTTTCTATCCAGAATATACTGTATATTGGCTCAATCAAGCACATCAACATATGTGTTATGGTCAACAAATAATTTTTCATTTCTTGTTTCCTGTATATTTTGCTTTTTTTCCCATCCTTGATTCCTTCTCTCTCACCTTCCGCCATCTTCCACCCTCCTCCCACACTGTCTCTGGTATCCCATGGCTGCTTTCTATGCCTTCACACACCCCACATTTTACTGATTCACTAAGGATCTTGATTAATATAAATATTTTCAATAGCAAGCACAGCTGATATATACATGACCATGAACACAAGTCTGACTTTAGGCATAAACCTCAGTGAGTAGAATGAACATACTATAAAGTAGCACCTACCTGGGGCTATATGGCCTACTGTAGTCATCAAATTAGTATATTTAATGCATTTTTTTTCTTAATTTCAAGAAAAACAGTTTTAGATTTTTTCTGAAACAGTTTTTAAAATTAATTAATTTATATTCATTCACTAAGCACTGCCCATCTAGAATATACTGCATAGTGGCTTAATCATGCATGTTATCTTTAATAATTTTCCATTTCTAGTTTTATATATGTATAGATGTAGATATATATGTGTGTGTATATATATATAATTCCTATTTATGACCTTCTGCCCTTTCCCACCCTCTTCTCACACTATCTGGTGTCTACAGTTGTCTTCCATTCCTTCCCCCCCCACATTTTATTGATAACACAATTTCTTAAATAATCTAACTACTTTCAATAGCAAGTTCAGCTGGTAATTTAAAGAAAAACAGTTTAAACTTTAATAAACCAAAGAAATGGTAAGAAACTTTGTTCAAAACTTAAGGCCAGGAAACAAGTTAAGATTCTGTTCAAATACTAGGTACATGAACCTATCGACAGGTCAAGACAGGACAAAAATCCTTAAAACTGGACAACAAAGCCTAGAAGGAAATCAGCAATGTTTTAGTCAAAAGTCATAAAATGCTATTTCACCAGTTCATTCTCATGTACTTAATCTACTTTCTGTTGTGGTTTGATCTTCCTGATTGAATTCTGGGATATAATATTCAACTCCAGACTTGTCCTTATGATTAACTTGACCATTTTCTTAGGTTTTGAACTCTTATTTCTGTTTGTCTGCATTTAATTTTCCTGATGTAGCACTCTTTCGAGAACTTCTTGGAGCTCTGGTCTGGTGCTGGCAAATTCTTTCAGGTTTTGTTTATCTGAGAATGTTCTTGTCTTTTCTTCCCATATGAAGGATAATCTTGCCAGGTACAGTATTCTTGGTTGAAATCACGTTTTCCTTAACGCTTTGAATATATTTTTCCATTCTTTCCTTGCTCGCATTGTTTCTGATGAGAGGTCTGCTCTTAGCCTGATGACATATCCTTTGTAAGTAACTTGCCCTTTCTCTCTTGCCAAACTTAGTATCTTGTCTCTGTCTGTGGTTTTGGTCAATCTTGCTATAATGTGTCTTGGAGAAGATCTTCTTGGGTTGATTCTATTTGGGATCCTTTGTATTTCTTGGAACAGGATTTTCGAATGCCTCTCTAGGTTTGGAAAGTTTTCTTGCAAGATTTCATGGAATAGATTATCAATGCCCTTATTTGTGTCTTTGTCTTCTGGGATACCAATTATCCAGATGTTTGGACTTTTGATGGTATCTAGCATTTTATTTTTAAAACCAACATCCTGGTTATCACATTATCTTTGTTGACCATCATTTCCTTTCACAGAAGAAAGAAAAAAAGAAACTGGCGGGGGGGAATATATTATCTTTGCAGACAAATCTAATTAAAATGATTCAGTGCTCTCCAGTAGAGTCTAGTTCCATCTCCAGTCCCCTGGCCTGTAAGGGACACTGAGGCAGGGCCAGTCATTGGCTCCAGCTCTAGCTCCAACTCCAGCTACAGCCCAGCTCCCCCAATCACAGAGCTACCCTTGGTAAGTAAGGACAGTCCCAAGCTCTCCAGAAGAACCTAATTTCATCTCCAGTCTCCTGGCCAGTAGGGGACACTGAAGTAGGGCCAGTCACTGGCTATGGCCCCAATGCAGCTCCAGCACCAGCCTATCTTCCCCAACCCCAGAGGCCCCCACTGTCAGTAAGGTAGGCTTTTTTTTCTCTTCTTTTTCTCTCTTTTGTTAATTTCCTACTTCTCTTTATCCCACAGGACAGCCCTCACCTCTCCAGCAGAGCCCACTTCCATCTCCAGTACTCTGGCACTGGCTGGTGCATGACACATTATTATTTCTTTATTCTCTTTCATACTCTTTTTTTTCCATCTTACATTGTCATATCGTCCTCATCCTCCACACATCCAGAGGGATTATACAGGTCTAGAATCACAGATTTCAAATACCTTAGTATTATGAGACTCTCTGGGATCCTCCCTTTTACTGAACCACCTGCAAGAAAGGAGAAACTGCTCTACAGAAGCCTGAAGAGAACACTCCGCCTGTGGAGACAACATTGCTAAACACATCAGAAGAGAGACTTTCTCACACATCAGTCCACAGCAAAAGAAAAGCATATTAGTTCCCAGTCAAAGACAAATTCTCCAAAAAGGTATCCAACAGTGAGTACATCTCCCAATGGCTAGAAGAAGAGCCTCAGATCTGAATAAACCAGGAAGTATGTCTTCATCAAAAGAACATAGTAACCCCCATTCATCTCTTAAAAAAAAAAAAAAAAAAAAAAAAAGAAGTTACCAAAACGTTAGAGAAAGAATTTAGAACATTCATGGTGACAAAAATCTATGCATTATAACAGAAAAGAGATAATAAACTACAGGAGATAAAGAAGTCTTACCAGAATATGAAAGCAGAAATGGACAGTATAAGAAATGATCAGATGGAACAATTGGAGATGAGGTCTGTAATACAGGAAATCAAAAAACTCTCTCAAAAGTATTGAAGGTTGATTAGATAAAATATCTAAACTCTGACATAGAAGATAAAACCTCTGACCTACCAAAAAAAAAACAAACACCAAAAAGATAGAAAAATAAAAAAAGAAGAGAATAATATATGAGAAATATTGGATTCCATTAAACGTCCAAACATCTGAATAGTTGGAATCCCTGAAGGTGGACAAAACTAATAAGGGCATAAAAAAATCTATTCCCTGAAATCCTGGAAGAAAACTTCCCAAGTATAGAGAAGCACTCACACGTCCATACCCAAGAAATACAAAAGACCCCAAATAGAATCAACCCAAGAAGATCTTCCCTAAGGCACATCTTAGTCAGACTGGTGATGACCACAGATGAAGACAAGATACTAAGACTGGCAACGGAGAAATGACAAGTGACTTATAAAGGGCATCTCATCAGGCTAACATCAGACCATTCAATGTGAACAATGCAAGCAAGGAAAGAATGGAAAGACATATTGAAAGTGTTAAGAAAGAAACTATTTCAACCAAGATTATTATATCCAGTAAGACTATCCTTCATATGGAAAAACAAAAAAGATTAAAATCTTCTCAGGCAAACAAAACCTGAAAGAATTTGCAAACACCAGATCAGCTCGTCAAGAAACTCTGAAGAGAGTCTTGTTCTGGGACCAGCAGTTTGCCTAATGGCTATGTCGCTGGACTCCCATGTAGTTGACAGCGGTTCCAGTCCTGGACCTGGTGGCTTAAACTGATGCCAGGCGCATACGGGTGTGTGCCCAAGATACCAAGAGGAGAATGGAGGAAAAGGGATTGTGGCATGGGCATCCCCCCTGGGGGGTGATTTCTCACTTTCTGTCTCTCTGTCTCTCTCTGTCTTTCTGGCTAGCGCACGCACCCTATAGAAAAAGAGAGAGAGAAAGAGAGAGAGAGAGTCCTGTTCCAGGAAAACTAAAGAATGAACAATCAGAAAAAAAGAGAATAAAAGACAATCAAGACAATGGCCAACTTAAAGGTAGGAACAAATCCAGAAATATCAATAACATTCAATGTTAGTGGATTAAATTTTCCAATCAAGAGACACAGACTGCGTTAATGGATAAAAAAAAAAAAAAAAAAAAAAAACAGAAACCCTCTACCTGTTGCCTACGAGAAACACATTTCGTGGATAAAGACATACATAGAGTAAAAGTGATGTGTTGGAAAGAGGTAGTCCATGCAAATGGAAACCAAAAAAGAGCTGGAGTCGCGATACTAATTTCTGACAAAATAGGCTTTAAAACAATAACTGTTTGAAGAGACAAAGAAGGGCACTACATTGTTGTAAAAGGATTAATCCATCAAAAAGATATAACTCTTATAAATATCTATGCAACTAACACAGGATCACCCAAATACATGAAGGAAAGATCAAAAACAAGAGATTGACTGCAACATACTTATTGTTGGAGATGTCAACAGCCCACTATTTCCTCTGGACAGATCATTTAGACAAAAAATAACTAAAGCAATAAAGGATCTAAATGATAGCATGAATCAAATGGACTTAACTGACATCTACAGATAAATATCCACCCCAAAAACACAATATACACTTTTCTATTTCTTATTTTGCTATAGGGCATGTGAACTCACCAGAAAGACAGAGAGAGACAGAGAGACAGAAAGTGAGAAATCACCCGCCAGCGGGGATGGACACGCCACAATCCCTTCTCCTCCATTCTCCTCTTGGGATCTTGAACACACACGCACATGCGCCTGGCATGAGTTTAAGCCACTGGGTCTGGGACTCAAACCGCAGTTGACTACATGGTAGTCCAGTGACATAGACATTACGCCAATTGCTGGTCCGAAGGAACCTTTTTGAAGAATGACCACACGATAGAGCTCAAAGCAAGCCTTTACAGATTCAAAGGCATAGAATCTATATCCAGCATCTTCTCTGACCATGCTGGGATTAAACTTGATTTTAATTTCAAGAGAAATCCTCAAGAATATGCAAATACAAGGAAACTAAATAACCTACTCCTGAAAGACTTAACATCTACTGAATAAATAAATACTGAAATAAAATGATTCATAGAAGCCAATGACAATGAGAGCAGGAGTTTCCATAATCTTTGGGACATTGCAAAAGCAGTCATAAGACGGAAGTTCATAGCAATTAGTGCACATAATAAGAGGATGGAAAGAAGGCAAATGGGTCACCTAACATCTTGCCTTAGAAAATTGGAAAAGCAATAGCAAAAAAATCCAAAAATCATTAACAGAATGGAAATAATAAAGATCCAAGCAGAAATAAATGAAAGAAAAAATATACAAACTCTGCAGAAAATAAATGAAAGGAAAAGCCAGTTCTTTGAAAAGATAAACAAATCGATACTCCACTAGCGAGACTTACTAAGAAGAGAGAAAGGAACCAAGTAGTCAAATTTGCAAAGAAGCAGGCAACATAACAAGAGACATAATAGAAATGAAAAATATCATGAGAGGATACTATGAAAATTATATGCCAAGAAACAAAATCTGGATGAGATGGACAAATTCTTGGACACATATAACCTACCAAGGTTGAGACGGGAGGATATAGAAAGTGTGAATAGGCCCATAAACAGTCAGAAGATTGAATCAGTAATATATAAACTCCCAACAAAGAAAAGCCCTGGCCTGGAAGGCTTCACCTCTGAATTCTACAAAACTTTAAAAGAAGAGTTAACCTCCATTAAGATCCAAAAGGGTGAATCTCTCCCTAATTCATTCTATGAAGCTTTCATCACCCTTTTCCTTAAAATAGATAAGGACAGGACAAGGAAAGAAAACTATAGATCAATATCTCTGATGAATACAGATATAAAAATTCTCAACCAGATACTAGCAAATAGTATCCAACAACTTATAAAAAAATTACATATCATGACCAGGTAGACTTTATCCCAGAGATTCAAGGTTGGTTCAACATATGTAAAAACAAATATATAATACACTGTATTAACAGAAAGAAAGATAAAAACCATATGATCATATAAATTGATACAGAAAAAGCACTTGATAAGATACAACATCCCTTCATGATCAAGACTCTCAGCAAAATCGACACAAAAGGGTCATTTCTCAACACAATAAAAGCTATCTATGAAAAACTCATAGCTAACATCATCTTGAATGAATGATGGTACAAGTCAAGGATGCCCAATTTCTTCACACCTTTTCAATATAGTACTGGAAGCCCTCCCCAATGCAGTCAGAAAACAGAATAAAATAAATGGCATTGAAATAGAAAAAGAAGAGGTGAAACGTTATTTGGAGGTGATATGATTGTGTACATAAAAGACCCAATGATATCCATGAAAATATTCCTGTAAATAATACATGAATACAGTAAAGTTGCACCATACAAAATAAAGATGCTGAAATCTATAGCATTTCTATATACCAACATCAGGCAGAGTGTGATAGAACTGAGAAAAGTCATTACGTTTACCATAGCCACAAAAAGCACAATATACCTAGGAATAAATCTAACCAAAGAAGTTAAAGACCTCCACAAGAAAAACTGTGAGAAACCAAAAAAAGAAGTTGAAAAAGACACAAAAAAGAGGAAGGATATCCCATATTCCTTGATGGGAAGAATTAATATAATCAAAATGACAATTCTACCCAAATTAATCTATATATTTAATATAATCCCAATCAAATTGCCAGTGACTTTCTTCACAGATTTAGAAAAGACAATCATACAATTTGTCTGGAATCATAAAAAAACCTTGTATGGGCAAAGCAATCCTGCACAAGAATAGTGGAGTTGGTAGCATTTCACTCCCAAAGCCAAAAATATACTACAAAGCTGTGGTAAACAAAACAGCATGGTATTGACACAGAAACAGGCAGGTGGAACAATGGAATAGAATAGAGTCTACAGAAATAAAAGCCAAAAATACAGCGAACTGATTTTTGGCAAAGGGTACCAGTCAATCCAGTAGGAAAAGGAAAACCTCTTTAGCAAATGGTGCTGAAAAAACTGGATATCCACCAGCAGAAAGATGAATCTAAACCCCTACCTCTTGCCATTGACAAAAATCAAATAAAATGGATCAAAGATTTAAACCTAAGACTTCAAACTGTAAAAGTGGATGAATAGGGAAGATTTACTGCTGAGTAAGCAAGCCAGGCTATGAAGAAGAAACATTGTGTGTCTCTACTTAATATATATAAAGTGTCCACACTCTATGGCCAAAACTGAATGACTACAGGATACAGAAACATAGTAAATTGTTGTGAACACCAGATACAGTGTGGGAAGAGGGTGGGTGAAGGAGTAGAGTCTGAGGAAGGACATTAAGGAGAAATGTAGAGAAGCATGTAATTTATGAGAGAAAGAGATGGGTTATTATCTATCAAAGATAACTTTATAGTATTGTTAACTGGACTGGTGAGAAATACACACATTGGAATATTTACTTTGTAAGCTAAGTAACATGTGATTTAAGGTATAAAAGAAATTGAAATTAAAGAATTAAAGGTAAAAAAATAAATAAAATGATTCAAAAGCTCGTAGTTTAACTCTTGAATTAGGCAAAGAGTAAATGACAATGTAAGAACACATTTTGCGTACAACATCATAATATAATATTGAGTTATTACAGTACAGTGGTTGTGATTAAGTTTACAAAGAAATATTGTTATCCCAAATATCAGACAAACCAATATCACTTGTCTGCTTACAAACCAGAATGATCAGTGCAAGCACTTGTTTTAATAGTAAAAACCAAAATCGGTAAGCCTTTTCCAGCAGTGAATCTACGACATGAACAGCCCCTGTCTGCACCAGCACCTTCAACTTTAAGTCTTGGTCTTTCTTTTCATACAAGACAGAAGAGTGAATCCCCGGCTTTTAAAGATCTTTCACCAGGTCCCCATTCTGGTGCATCTGCAGAAGAATGTCTCAGCCCCCACAGACTTACTATTAAGATACACCTGTGGGATGATGGGCCAGTTGGAACAGTCTTTAATGCATGTCAGAACCCAGATTGATCCAGCACATTGTAGACAGGCTAGTAGAGGATGCCATGAAGTCACAGGATATGAATCTCTGTGTTGCTGAAGCCACATTGGGACTGCTTCAGCATCCCTTTGTGGAAGACCACCACCTTGTACTTCATCACCAGTGCGCACGTCCAGCTGTTTGGAAGAGCTGCCACCTACACACACCAGAGCCTCCTGCCAGCCCAATACACCCGAGCCTGCTGTCTACCCCATAGGCCACCTCCTGTGCTGGGTTCCCAGTGGAGCAGAGGTAGTGTAGCTCAGCCCAAGGATCCACTCATCCCCACACCCTGGCCTAAGACCTGGACTGCTGGGTAAGTCTGGCAGGGATTCTCAAGGACCCCGCACAGTCTCCAGCCAGTGCCTTGTTAAATACTTTGACATCATCCCCCGGACATACTAATAAAGGGAAAAAACAGATGAATTGTGTGGTAACTCTGAATTACCATCCTCTGTTCCAAAGAATGCAGGTGTCATCCAGACACACAACAGAGCTCATGGCTACCAGAAAAGCCTTTTTGGTACTTCTGAGAAGGTAAATACACATCTGAATCCAAAAAAGTTCTGGCCCTTGATTATGTATCAAAGCTGTCCATAGATGTGATTTTTCTGAATGACAGGCAGGCACAGCTATGCTTTACCCCAGTGAAAGATATATTTACCTTGTCCTAAGGCTAGGAGGGGGCCAGGAAGAAGCCACTGTGTGTGTGTCTGGTTGTTCTTCTGGGTGTCTCCTGCAGGGCTAGGATGCTCCTGAGAGCAGATCTCAAGGTGGAAAGACTTTAAGTCTTGTGCCAAGGAAGGAATGCATTATTTCATCCTTGGATTTCCCTTGGCCAAGAGAGCTTAACAATCATGCAGAAGAGGCTTACATGACAGTTAGAGTTCATATCCTTCAGTCTCTGAAAATGAATCCTCTCTTTTTATTTTGCATGTGCATGTCCAGTTCAGAACAATTTGTTGAAAACACTATATCTTATCTAGTATGTTGTCTTTACTCCTTTGTCAAAGATCAGTTAACTATACTTATGTGAGTGTATTTATGGTCTCTCTGCTCCATCAATCTATTTGTCTGTTCTTTCACCAATATCACAGTTATGATTACTGTAGTTTTATAGTAAGTCTTTAAGTCATGTAGTGTTAGTTGCCTGATTTTATTTTCTTTAATATTGTGTTAGGTATTCTGAATCTTTTGCCTTTATATATAAACTTTAGAACCAATTTGTCAGTGTTCACAAAATAACTTGACAGGATATTGGATATTGATTGGGATTGCAGTGGATCTACATATCAAGTTATAAGAACTAGCAGGTTGACAATACTGCATCTTCCTGTATCTCCATTTATTTTGTTCTGTGACTTCTTGTTATTTGTTTATTGCTGTAGGGAGCATGTGCTCACCAGAGAAAGAGATGTGTGTGTGTGTGTGTGTGTGTGTGTGAAAGAGAGAGAAAGTGAGAGAGAGAATCACACCCCAGGTGGAAAGCCATGCTGCAATCCCTTCTCCTACAGTCTTCTCTAGGAATTTTGGGTACTTGTGCACACATGCCTGGTGTGTTTTCCAACCTACTTGGTCTGGGACTCAAACTCTGAAGTCAGCAATGTGAGATCCAGTGCCTCAACAACCATGCTACCTACTGGCCCTCCTTTAAAAAATGCCAGAACATATATACACTCGCTAGAGAGAGACAAGAGAAGGAAAGTAAGAAAGCACCCCCTTGATGGGAAATTGTCATACCACAATCCCTTCTCCTCTATTTATCCTGCCTTTTCAGGATTTTGAGTATGCACACACATGTACCTGGCATACTTCTGAAGTCCAGTTCTGGTATCTAAACTATGAAGTTGGCCATGTGGAATTCAGCCATTTTAACCATCATGCCATAGGTCAGTCCCTTTGACTTATCAGAGTTTTTTCATTTTCCTCATATAGTTCTTGTACATATTTTGCTACATATTTTTGAGAGGTTTTTGCTCTAGGGTGCGTGCACTCACCAGAAAGACACAAGAGAGACAGAGAGACAGAAAGTGAAAAATCACCCCCCGGGGGGATGGCCACAATGCACCCGCAATCTCTTTTCTATTCTCCTCTTGGGATCTTGGGTGTGTATGCACATGTGCCCAGCATGAGTTTAAGCCACTGGGTCTGGGACTCGAACTGTGGTCAACTACATGGGAGTTCAGTGACATAGCCATTACACCAATTACTGGTCCCAATATATTTTGTTAGATTTATACTTAAGTATTTTACTTTGGATGTTGCAAATGTAGATAATAATGTGCTTTTAATTTCAAAATGCACTTGTTCACTGCTACATGTAGGGAAGTGACTGACATTGGTACTTTTGTATTTCTGCCGTGTAACCTTGCTATAATCACTTGTCAGTTCTTGAAGTTGTTTTGTTTTGTTTTTGCTTTTGTCTATTCTTTCAGATATTCAACATAGACAATTATGTCATCTGTGAACAGTTTCATTTCTTCTTTTCAATATGCACGACATTTATTTCCTTTTCTTATGGTCTATTTACCTTCAGACAGACACAAGTCTGTATCTTTCCAAACTGGAAGCCTAATTTATATTTTTAAATCATCACTTTTCTATGTGAAGTATCAATTACATGGGGTGAGAAAGAATATGAGGGAAGTAAACAGAAGGGTACTATAGTAGGTAACAAATAACTGTGTTCTAAATGGGGTGGTAGCAATGGAGATGGAAGCAAATGAATAAAGATATTTTGGAGGTTAAAAAAATAAGAATATTTAGGCCAGCTGGAGCCATGGTGGTTAAGGCAGCTGGATCCCACTGGTTGACTGTGTAGTTTGAGTGGCTTCAAAAACATTTGCATGTCTTCCCAGAGTCCTGAGAGGAGGAGAATAGAGAAGAGAGGATTGTGAAATGGCCATACTCCTTGGGGAGTGCTTTCTCTCTCTCTCTCACTCTGGGGAGGACAAATACTCTATAGCAACCTAAAAAGATGGCATTAAAATTAAAAAGAAGAAACAAACTCAATGATATATTGACTGGAGATTTCCATCTTGAACAATTGAATGGACAGTAGTGCCACTTAGGTGTCAAAAATGTCTCCTTATATCTGCACCTGGAGCAAATATATATATATATAATCTTAAACACATAGGCTCTGAGCTCCTTGATTTGGAATTGAATCATACACTCAGAAAAAATACATTTCATCTCATCTGCCACTACCAGTCTCTCAGATTTGTAACTGGGAGCAAACTAAGGACTTTGTATTTGTGTGCAAATTATAGCCATTAATTAAATGGAATCCCCAGAGTGCACCTAACCATCACAACAGGCCAAAAGGGTTCTGCTACTGGGTTCATTTATTTAGCAATAGCTTAAACACTATGCTAACTCTTGTATAACTAGCAATTCAATCACTTTCCCCATTCACAGATGTCCCATAAAGATCTCCAGAAACTCAGTAATCATCGAAAAACAGGATGAATGATAGGCTGTGGCAGATGTTTCTCCCTCCAAACTTCAACATTTTATGGCAACTGATCAGTAGTCGTGTAGCTTTCTATAGTTCATCTACAAGGGGTTGCTAACTAGTCAGATAGATTGCTGGGCAGACAGGAAAGTTGGAAACAAATTGGCTGAAGTGTAGATTTCTATAATACAGGAGGGTAAACCAGGTATTTGTAGTCAAGTAGATAAAGACATGAATCCCTGCTCAATTTCTAGCTGAGGTAGAAAGGTAAAACCACTTAATCTCCAGGAGCCTTTGTTTATTCAAATGTAGAATATAGAGTATCACCATAATAGTACTGCGGTAAATCAAATACAATCTGAAATTAAAATGCTTTGTAAAGGCAAAGCACTATGTATTTTGGCTGTCATTTTTACTCTCCATGATGCTTCTTCTGTTTTCCACTTATCATGTGGTATAGTATTATGGATAATGTAAAGGAAATAGAATACCTTACATCATCCTTATCTCTCCTCTCTGTGCTCTCTGAACAAAGTTTCACAGAGGTTGAACTTGCAGGCACCAAAGGAATGTTACTGTGATGCACAAAGGCGATGATTCAGTTCTCTAAAGTGTCCCCAAAAGTTACAAGTAGAACTCTCATAGCTCCACTGCCACTGCCAAAAAGAGTCCAGCAGATATGTGCCTCTCTCCTTATACAGTGGACAGTTTCAATTCTAATCTCAGTCTTTTAGTTCCATCTGGCAACTTTTCTTGGCATCTAGAAAATTTTTATCACCTATAAGATAGGTCTTTTTCTTTTCTTTTTCTTTTTTTTTTTTTTGGAGAGGTTTTTGTTATAGGGCATGTGCGCTCGCCAGACAGGCAGAGAGAGACAGAGAGACAGAAAGCAAGAAATCACCCCCCAGGGGGGATGGCCATGCCACAGTCCCTTCTCCTCCATTCTCCTCTCGGGATCTTGGGCACGCACACACGCGCCCGGCGTGAGTTTTAAGCCACCAGGTCCGGGACGCGAACCGTGGTCAACTACGTGGGAGTCCAGCGACATAGCCATTACGCTAACTGCTGGTCCCAAGATAGCTCTTTTTCTAGAATAGTACCCACCACTCTGACTTTAAGGCTGCCTCTGGGACAACTTGGATAACTTCCTCATCCCCAAAGCACAAACCTGCAAAGCTCCACAAAGGATAGACAGACCCATACTAAACTTTCCACCTCAAGTGTTTTATGTTTCTGTTGCAGTCACACCTTCCCAGGAATAATGAAAATCATGAAATTCAGTCTTTCAGTGTTCTAATAAGTACTTTAATTAACAGGATTTGCTACCTAAAACACAGGCCATTCAACATTTTTTTCAGTATCACTATGTAGTAACTTGAAGTACTGGATTTCTGAGGAGCTTCTGGCTCCAGAGGTTATAGAAGCTTATGACAGCAACAGGTAGCCTACTGTCAAAGTGAATCAAAATTCAATTCGGATTCCCCATTCCCACTCTACCTTCAATTCCCTATCATGCCTATGTTTTTAGTTCTTAGTTTAGATGTGGATTATCACAGTTCATTTGGCCTCAATTAAAAGTGAACTTACCAAAATCCTGGAAAGCATTAGAAACTCAATGAATTTTTCTCTTGGAATCTACTTTGTGAAGCGGATCAGTTTTTAAGAATTTCCAGACTTCTAAACATCAAAGAATGCTATAATCTAGCTGTTGAAATTTGTGATGTAGGATACTAGGGGACTCACCTAGCCCCAGGTGTCCAGCTGTAGCAAAGAAACTAAAGAAAAAGTGAAATCATATCATTTCCATGTAAATAAATAAATGAAGAACTACCCAGGTAAGTTTGATTTCATCCTCTGCCTCTCTACCATCCATGTCCTTTTGACATTGGGGTTAGGTGCTGAGAGTGAGTTCCAGAGGTGCTTCCTGATGATATCCTTGGGCTCCTACTGTTACTGCTTGAGAGACAAAAGCTTGAAGCTGTCATCCAGGATGGATCTCCTATTGCGCCGAAGCTTTCTCTGCCGATGCTGATACCAGACCACACCACCAAGAACCAGAGCAGTGAGCAGGAAGATGACACCCGTGGCTATCAAAACATATGTCAGAATTTTTACATTCTTTACAGGGATCTGCATGCCCAGCATCCTCAGATTGACTTCTCCAATATCTTTGGGAACTGCTGCTGAAATGAAGTAAGAGTCGAAAATGGACACCATGAGATGGGGAATACAACAAAGAGCCACATTTTATAGTCATTTCCTAGAGAAACAAATCCATCCAATATGAAAGCAGACCTGTCTCTATCCTTCAAAAGACTAGCCAATGAAAACAGATCCAGGAGTTATAAAAAATCAGATAAACAAGATATCACCACTAGAATAGTCCTCGGGAATCTCTGAGACCCCAGTCTAACTTGGAAAGAGCGCTAAGACTCAGAGTGGGATGGCCAGCCATGGTAGTGCAGTTGTAATGTAATACAATGCTTGGCAATGCAGAAGTCACATGGAAAGGTGCTAGATTTGCATCCTGAGGTTTCCCCATGCAAGCTGCGTGCATGTGCTCATTTCCGTGATCCTATCTGGTTGCAGGTGGGAGTAGAATAACAGCATGAGGACTGTTTGGGATGTCTGTTTATCTGCTTGTCTCTCTCACTTATTCAAAAGAAATAAATATGCATATACATGTTATTTTGAATAGTGACACAAAATAAACTAATTGAGCATACAAAAGGAAATATAGTCTGTATCCCCAAAACGCAACCTCAATTTAACTCTCCTCACCCCCTCCAGGTCATAACCTAGTCTCCTGGCTAACAGTTCATAAGATACTTAGGCAGATCATTATGACTTCTCCAAACACCACCGAAAAACCTTCAGATTAAGGATCTAAGGATCCTTAAACCTAAGCTAAGGATCTCTAATGTCCCCTTAAGCCATCATAACTTTCTGAGTCTTTCCTAGTCTGGGTGCAAATGGGGTGTCAAATAAAAACATTATTTGAACCAAGACAGCACAGGACTGGAATCTATTTTTTTAAGGGTAAAAATGGCTGGTTCCAAAGGTTCAACTGCTTGGTATTACATAGATAAAGAGGAAAGAGGCAAGAATAAAAATAGCTGTTGAAAACTATGTGACATTTGGGAACCAGCAGTTAGCGTAATGGCTATGTCGCTAGACTCCCACGTAGTCGACCGCGGTTCGAGTCCTGGACCCGGTGGCTTAAACTCACGCCAAGCACATGTGCGTGCGTGCCCAAGATCCTGAGAGGAGAATGGAGAAGGGATTGCGGCGTGGCCATCCTCCCTGGAGGGTGATTTCTCGCTTTCTGTCTCTCTCTGTCTGTCTGGCAAGTGCACGCGCCCTATAGCGAAAACCTCTCAAAAAAAAAAAACAAAAAAACAAAAAAAACAACAACAAAAAAAAAAAAAAAAAAAACAAACAAACAAACAAAAAAAAAAAAAAAAAAAAAAAAAAACAACTGTGTGACATTTGTTCTAGTCTCACATTGTCCCTATGGGGAATCCATGTATGTGCTACAACTCTCTTCATGCCCAACTCAGCAGTATCAGAACTTTCTTCTTGATCTCACATTAATTTAGAGGTTAAGATGGTAGCCTCCACTTGATGATAAGACTTTTTTCTCCCAAGTCAGGAGACTGGGGCTGGGCTCCAAAGAAAATAAAACTGCTGAAGGAAGCTAAACTTTGATTGCCTGGCTTCTGAAGTCCTACAAACATTTTAGGATGCTTCCTGCTAGCATTGTGATGCACTCCTTTTAGTCATATGAGTTCTGTTTGCTGGAGATACCATATATACACATCTATCCACTTCCCCTCATATACATATAACTACTCAATTTATGCTTCAGTCTACTCACCTTTTTCAATGTCTTTGGTGATGGTGGTGATAGTACTTGAGGGTCCTAGGGAAATAAAAGATAGGTTAACTTTGTTATTCTTCCTACCAATCCATAGGCTCTTTGTAGGAGATTAGTATTGGTTGGGAGTATGGCCACCCCTCCTGAGGTGATTTCTCAATTTCTCATGCTCTTTCTCACTCTTCCTGTCTCTCTCTGGTGACCACATACACACTGCAGAAGACAAAACAAAACTGAAATAAAAACCAAAACCAAAACTAGCCACTTTTTGTTATTGTTGCCTGGCAATTCCAGAGGTTCAACTGCTTGGTACTACATGGACTACATAGAAGTTCTTAATATCTGGCTCAGTCTTCCTCTTTATCAATTTCCACAATGAATGTTCAACTGTTCTACTCTCAAGCCTCACAGTTTCTGATCTCTTTATTCCAATGACTTTAATATCTACTCCAATTCTACTAATCACTCTCATAGTTATGTTAGACTTGTCCAGAATTTCTCCATCTCAGAAATCTAAATTTTAATAATAATCTTCTATCTTTTCAGTGAACTAATATTCTATATTCTAAAAATATATTATTTCTCCCCCCATGGAATCTTTATTTCTTAAACCCTTCCACTTTTCTCTAACATACTAGCTTCATCCTTTCTTTTCTTACATCCCGGGTTAGGTTAACTCCATAGTCTATCACTAACAACTAACTTTCCAGAAGTGTTGCAATCATTTGCTGAAACCCCAGTAACTGCACTTTCCCTGTATTTTGTCTGTTGCTAAAGGTTCCTGGAGAAAACTGCACAATTATAAACATTATTAGTCTTCGTGTCTAACTTCAGCTAAGCTCTCAAAGTTGCTTGGCAACAATTACCTGATTAATTAATTTCCCATCCCCAATGTGTCTATTTCAAAGCTTTGCCCACTTTTTTTCTAAAGCCATTTTTTTCTACCATCTACCCTGTACTCTCAGCAGCTGACTACTTCCTCCATCATAAAAGAAAGAGAAACCATAAGACAGAGATTCTATGCCTGTCAAGTTCTTCCCTCCAGACCTACATATTGATTCTTATTTTTTTCTCTTCTCGCTTCTTAAAGTAAAAAGATTGCCTTTCTTAAGTAGTCCTCAAGATATTCCTTTCTTGGGGCCAGTAGTTGGCATAATGGCTATGTTGCTGGACTCCCATGTAGTCAACTGTGGTTCAAGTCCCAGATCCGGTGGCTAAAATTCACGCCGCTCATGGGTGCGTGTATGCCCACGATCCTGAGAAAAGAATGAAGGAGAAAGGACTGTGGCACAGCCATCTCCCCTGAGGGGTGATTTCTCACTTTCTGTCTCTCTGTCTTTCTCTGTCTTTTTGGCGAGCGTACGTGCCCTATAGCAAAAAACCTCTTCCCTTCAAAAAAAAGATATTCCTTTCTTACTGCTGCCTCATCAGAAACCTTTTTCCAACAATTAGTCCTTTTCTCTCGATCAACTTTCAATTATTTCTTTCAGTTGGTACATAATGGAGTTAAAGCAATACAAAATTAGATCATTATGGGGTATAAACAAGAAAAAAAGTAAGATTATGGGCTTGCTCATTGTCACAGAGCTCTGTGGGCTATCTGCACTCATGGAAATGTCCTGATGATAGGTATTGGGATGCTCTCAATATTACATGGCTCATATTTGAGGTTAGTCATTATTGCATATAGAAACAACTTCATGTCTTGGATTTATTGTGCCTTGGTTACATATCAATTGATCACTTTATTTTTCTTTTAAGGATTGACAGAACACAACAAAAATTCTGTTTAACTGAGTGCTAGGAAATACTACTAGAGTAGTAAGTGGAAACAATCTTCTAGCAGTCTGGGTTGCTATAGAACAAATATTTTCAATATATAGAGTAAATCATAATGTATAATCATTTCTCTCCCTTTCTGGGGGTAAAGAGTAGAGTTGCATTCTCTATCCTAGTTTTATAAATCTTTTTGAATGGCCAAAGATATTTCCCACTCTCTTTTCCTGCTTATAGAACACCAACTTCAATACCACCATTTTCAAAGCAGTATGACATTTAAAAAAAAAAAGTACAGGAGAAAAAAAAATAGCCTTCATTCTTATGGGCCCCAGGAAATCTATAGGACTTCTTGGAAGGAGATTAATACTAGTAACTGGACTCAGTTCAACAGGCATAATACATCAGGCATAATAAATGAGACACTTAATCCTTTAATGACCCAAACACACTAAAGCCAACACAGTCTATTCTTCTACAGTCTTGGTGAAGAGCAAAGGGTTATTGGTAAAGAAACTGTCTCTCAACTATTCCCTCTCCATATAAAAATTACAAGAAAAAAGATTTTCCACCCTAGGTAACAACTCTTTCTGGGATAGGTTGTAATTAAAGTCCAATATTTTTCTATCCTTAGATAGGATATAAAGAATTGTTTTTCACAACCCCCAGAAAACATATCAATCAATGATTTTTTAGAATGATTTTTCATTTCTTAAAAAAATAAGACTCATTAGACATGAGAAATTGATGTAAGTGTCTCTCGGACACTGAACCCTCTGACCACCTGCCCAGAGACTGAGATTTCCAGATATCTTCTCCCTGCACACCCCCACCCCCCAAGAGACTGAGTACTCTGTACACTTCTTCAGAGACAAGATACTCTGGGCATACCTCTTGGAAACTGAATAATTTTCCCCACTCCAGATATTAAAGACTCTTGACCTTCTTCTTCCCATCTGTAGCTACTACCAAGGACCCCACCCACTCACCCAGCTCTATTTCAAGCATTGTGTGGGCACCCAGAGTCTGCAGAAAAAAACTCCTAACAAAGAAAACCTCAAGCCAAATGGCTTCACTGATGAATTTTATAAATCTTTTAAAGAACTAACACTAATTTTCAAACTACACCAAAAGATCCATGTAGAATAAATCCTCTGAGCTCATATTATGAGGTCACCATTACCCTGATATCAGAAACATATAAGGACATTCAAAAACGGTCACCAAACTACAGACCAGTATCTCTGATGACATCTACAGAATAGTAGAAAACTTAATTTAACAGTGCATCAAAAAGATTATACACCATGACCAGTAAGATTTATCTCAGGGGGCCAGTGGTGGCATGGTTGTTAAGGTAGCTGGATCCCACATGGCTGAATGTGTGGTTTGTCCTACACCAATGGCTCAAAAAACACACTGGGCACGTGTGCACTTATCCAAAATCCCAAAACAAATCAGTTAGCTTTCTTGTACAAAAACAACAAACTGGCTTAAAAAAATTAAAAAGTGATCCTATTTATAATAACTACAAAAAAAGTATATTGGAATAAATTTAACAAAGAAAGTGAAATATCTCTACATTGAAAAATATAAAAACACTGATGAAAGAAAAGGAAGACACTAAACAAAAGTAAGATATCTCATGTCCATGAATTGAAAGAATCAATATTTTTAAAAGATGATACCACAGGGACCAGCAGTTAGTTTAATGGCTATGTTGCTGGACTCCCATGTAGTCAACTGCAGTTCGAGTCCCAGACCCAGTGGCTTAAACTCACACCGGGAGTGTGTGCGTGGATGCCCGAGATTCTGAGAGGAGAATGGAGGGGAAAGGATTGTGGCATGGCCATCTCCCCTGAGAAGTGATTTCTCGCTTTCTGTCTGTCTGTCTCTCTCTTTCTGGCGAGCACATGCACCCTATAGCAAAAACCTCTACAAAAAGAAAAAAAAAAAAAAAAAAAAAAAAAAAAAAGATGATACCATACAAAGTGATATACATTCAATGCAGTTTCTATCAAAATACCTTGGTAGTATTCACAGATATAGAAAAAAATATTATGGAATTAGAAAAATATTATGGAATTAGCTAAATAAATTCTGTGTGAAAAGAACAAAGTTAGGGGCATCACTCTACTTGCCTTTGAAGCCTTTATATATATATATATATATATATATATATATATATATATATGTACACACACACACATACAAACAGATATTACATATATTACAAAGCCACAGTAAACAAAGTTGCACAGTACTGGCACAAAAACAGACACATACACCAATAGTATAGAATAGAGTATACGGAAATAAATTCTCAAACATATGGTCAGTTGATTTTGACAAAAGTCTCTAGATAATTCAGTGGGAAAAACATTTTCTTTTCTTTTTCTTTTTTTGGAGAAAGACAGAGAGACAGAAAGCGAGAAATCACCCCCAGCGGGTATGGCCACGCTGCAATCCCTTCTCCTCCATTCTCCTCTCGGGATCTTGGGCACTCACGCACATGTGCCTGGCATGAGTTTTAAGCCACAGGGTCCAGGACACGAACCACGGTCGACTACATGGGAGTCCAGAGACATAGTCATTACACTAACTGCTGGTCCCAAAACATTTTCTTTAAGAAGTCATTCTGGAAAAATTGAATATCCACCTGCAGAAGAATGAAATTAAATCCTCATCTTTCAAAAATAGATTAAAGATTTAGGTGTAAGATCTGAAACTATAAAATTACTAGGAGAAATGCTTCAAGACATTGATCTATGCAAACATTTTTCAAAGACCTCGAAAGCACTGGTAGCACCAAGAAAAACAGACAAATAGGATTACAAGCTCAAAAGCTTCTGCACAGCAAAATGAAGGTGCAGAGTGAAGAAAAAACCTACAGAATTGGATAAAATGTTTACAAGTTGCACAATCAACAAGGAATTAGTAACCAGAATATATAAAATCTTAAATTGCTCATCAGAAAAAGAATCCAATTAAAATATGGGCAATTCATCTAAACAGACAGTTCTCAAAAAAAGACATGAATGTCTAACCAGCATATTCAAAAATGCTCAACATCACTAGTCATTAGGGAAACTCAAATTAAAACCTCAGTGAAGTATCACCTCATCACAGTAAGAATGGCTATTATCAAAAGACAAAGGCTGGGACCAGCAGGTGGTGTGGTGGTTAAGGCGCTGGACACTCCCACATGGCTGACAGGGGTTCAAGTCCTGAATCTGGTGGCTTGCTTTCTCACTTCCTCTCACTGTCACCCTTTGTCTCTCTCTGATCAAATTAAAAAAAAAATAAATGAATGAATAAATAAAAAATAAAACAAATAATTATTAAAAAAAGACAAAGGTTAACAACTGCTGACATGGTAGTAGAAAAGGGGAAATCTTGTGCACTATTGATTGGTATGTTACTACTACAGCCATAATGGGAAATAGTATGCATATTTTTCTGAAAACTAAAAACCTTATGGTATGGGACCACTACTGGGTATATACCCAAGGGAAAGGAAATCAGTATGGTGAGAAGGTATCTATTCTACCATGTTTATTGCAGTGCTATTCACAAAAGCTAAAATATGGGATCAACCTAAGTTGCCCAACTATGAATGGATAAAGAAAGTATGGCCTATATACAAAATGAAATACTAGTGAGCTAAAAAAAAAAAGGTGAATTCTTGTCATTTGATGCAACATGGATGAACCTGGAGGAATAGTACTAAATGAAATTATGTCAGTCACTAAAGGACATACAATGTATAATCTCACTCATTAGTGGAAATTAAAAGATTCAATTGTGTAGAAGGGGTGAGTGTAATGGTGGATACCAGAAGTTGGAAAGATAAGGAAATGGGGAGAACTTGGTTTTCAGATGTAAGGGTGCAGATAGATAAGAAGAATATCATAGTCATAGAGTACTATTTCACAGCAGAATAGCAATAGTTGGTGACAATCAATGTGTACTTCAAAATATTTAGAAAAGTAGATTTTGTATGTATATAACATAAAATAATAATAAATGACTGAGATGATGAATATGTTTATTGCCTTGATTTGGTTATTATACAACATATGCATGTTTTAAAAACCCAACTTGTATCCTATAAATATGTACGACTACTATATGCAAATTATACATTATAATAGATACATTTAATATGACCCACTAGCAATATTTGTTGAAATAGTACTTCTAATACATTCTAAATTTATATATCAACTAAATTTTTTTAAAGGAAGAAAACTTGTCATAGAACCCAACCAATTTGTGTCTGGGTCAACCCATGTAATACCCAACCAATTTGTGTATGGGTCAACCCATGTAATCTCTAAGATGTCAAAGTAATTAGGAGAAGGGCATGCATCATGGGAACAAATGAAGAATGAGAATTGGAAGAATATCCAGAGGGGAACCATGCTTGGTCTTAAGACCTGTTTCTTATGGAATTAGAAGAAGAGGTGTAAGATGCTTTTTGGTATTACCTGATTCTTATAGATAAAGTGCTAAAAGATATTACTTGCCCATCTCGAGCAGTAAGGCCTTACCTTTCGGGGACAAAACAGTGAAGAGGGTCTCCATGCCAGCATGGATATGGTCAGTCACATGACAGTGCATAAGCCATGTCCCAGGGTTGCTTGCCACCATCTCCACGACTTCAAAGGTCCCTGGGAAAAGATCTACTACATCTGCTCGGTAGCTCTCTCCATTCTGAAAGAAAGATTAGGCGTGGGGAAGAAGTGAAAGATATAAAAATCATCTCAGTATTTGTAGGACTGGAAGTCTATGGTGTCTACATCAGAAACATGGGACATCAAGATTCCTATACCCAGAGTGTAGTATTGAAAGTTCACTTTTTCTATCTCTGTTATAAATGCATCCTCACAAACTAAATCAATAGAAGAACTCTATCCTCCTCCTTTTTCTTAAAGTTTCACAAAGTAAAAGATAATGCAGATTCCATTAGAGCACTTACAGCTAGTATCTCCATTCTTTTAGCAGGCTGAAATCTGAGGAATTTGACTTAAGCCTTGATCCCTAAGAAGCCACATGTTTCCCTTAGAAATGGATTAGATCCATGTATTTTCTTTAGAAATGGATTAAACTTAATTTTTTTGCCATAACTTTTATCAACACTTTCAGATTTCTAAGTATATATGAACTCTGAACTCTACCCCCTTTTCCTAAGACAAAACCTTCTTTAAATTCTCCATATTGCTCCATGTAGTGTCTGAATAGATGCTCATCTGATAATGGATTAAAGATTTTAAGATTCTTAGATGCCACTATGATACCTTTAATCATTGCTCACTGAGTCTCACATCCTTGGCTGAGACTAAATTATATTGATTCCTTCAATCTTCTTACCCCATACATGTGCCATTCTTCTTTTCCATATCAGAAGGAAAAGAAAGTCTAGAGGGAAGTAACTGATCCCGGGACATATAGTTGGACTAGAATTTGTGATTCAGCATTTTTCAATGGCTGTTAAAGCACTCCTCTAATCACCCCTGAGGGATTCAGCCCCTTTTCCAGCTCACCCGATAGAGGAAACTTTCTGCATGGAAGTGGACAGTGTGTAGGTCAATATCTTGGCCCATGGCCAGCATGTACCAGGCCACTCGTTCTCCTTGGTACATAGTAAGACCCCTGAGGTTGGCATAGAGCTTCCCATTGATGGCTGTAAAAGAAGAAAAAAAGGCTCTTGCATCTTTCTTTTTGACTCTTATTACTACTGACTTAAATTAAGTTCCTATCCTCTCTCATGATAGAAATAGGCATCTATGTTCCACTTGTCTCCCTGCAATCTATCTTCCAGATTGACATTACCAGGGTGATCTCTCTAAACTAATCTGATCAAGCCACACTGCTATTTAAAGTATTTTAATAGCTATTTCTTGCCCAAAATATTAAGTCCATGGATCTGTGGCCTATCCAGTATGGTTCTTCATAATATAGTTCCAAATCACCTTTCCAGATTGATCCCCTACTACCAAACACATTTATTCCAATTAGGGTGATTTCTTCACCATTCCCCACATGGTCTATGCATGTTCTTTGTTTCCTTAAATTTCTGAGTTTCTCTCCCAGAAATCCTACCTCAATTTAATTGTCTTTTTAAAGCCCAAACTTTTACTTCCACGAAGAAGACTTTCCAGATTTCCTAGTTCCTCTCCATACATCTAATTCCCTGGTTCTATTAAACATCTGTCTGTTCTTTTACTTTTATCATGGAGCTATGAATTAGTCTCTTTGTAATTTTTCTTCACCAAAATTTCCATTTTTTTCTTACAATGCTATTGGGCATGGAATGCTTCACTCTCTATTCCAAATAAAGTTAGTTCTCTCAGGCAGAGCTAGGAGTTCTTAATACTCATGACTGAACTTTTTCCCCTATGCAGAACTTCTGTGTCACTGCACCAGAGTTGAATACAGCAACTCACTTTTTCATGTGTGATACCCTTCCTCTACAAGTGGGCACTGGAGAGTGATAATGGGCTCTGGTCCTATCAAAATACCCTTACTGGTGTGGAACCTCAGTTCTATGAAAAAGTATTCCCTTTAAGTAATTGGAACTCATCCATCCAATGGCTCATTGGAACTCATCAGAAACTGCCTTTTGTATTTACCTATGTGTTTTTTAGGTTTATTTTATTCATGGTAGGGAGTATGTGTTCACATGAGAGAGAAAGAGAGAAGCACCCCTGGCAGAGTCTCATTATGCCATGATCCCCTTATTCTAGCCCTCCATTCTAGTTTAGGGCCTTGGGCACATGTGCACACACCATGAATATTTACAAGCTGACCTAGGATGTGAAATTGCAGTCAGTCATGTGACTTACAGCACTGCAGTTCAGTTTATCACCTACTGGGATGCCAGTGTGGGTCCATTTACTTAACCTTTATCATGTAGAAGCATATATAACTCACTAGGCTTTATGTTCCTAGAAAGCAGGAAGTAAATGTATATACTAAAGTATTATAGTTTCCTTATTTTTTTTCAGAATATAAAAAAGATACCTGAGCATGTGATAAATGTTTAAAAAAGACTTGTCACATTTGTGGAATTAATAATTCTATCAATGCATGGGCCTCATCATCTGTCTCTTTTTAAGCTACATTCTGTTCTCTAAAGACATCAAACTATTTGTTGTCATAGTAATGACTTTGTGCAGGACAATTTCCCTCTACTGCTCATCTTCTCATAGAGGAGAGGTAATTTCCACTTTACTCCTCAAGAGGGTAAACAATGGAAGGGACATTTATATTCTACATCTGTGTCTATCTGCACTAAATTGTGAATTGGAGAGAAAGAACTAAACATGCTTGATTAAGCCCTTTCTAGATCCTCTCTCTTTTTTCCTCTCTTTCTCAGATTAGTCTGTCCACAGGAAGGGATACAAACTCATTTATTATTTCATTGTGGGTAGGATTCTGCCCTGTCCACTGGGGAGAGTTTTTATTGTCTGTGTCAATGACAAGGCAGAAAAAAGTCTATCCATTGCAAGGGAAGTAAGCCCAATAGTTGCAGAACTATAATAAATTCTGTTTTTCAATTCACTTTCTCAGTAAAAAAGCTCATACTTGATCTTAAACATTTCTCTTCCTTAGTTGGTTTGAGAATTTAGAAGGAAAGGGAAGTTTTTTGTTTACTTAACCTCAAAGCCCAACATTATTTTTATTTTTATCTCTAGTGTCAGTACTCAGAAAGTGCTCAACAAATACCTGCTAGATAGGTAGATGGTCTGGTACTTGAAGAGTTTAGATAAATGGACACATAAGCAAACATATTAAAGTGGGCATTAGGCAAATCCCTGCATTAGTAGGACATAACAGTGCCTTTATTTCCTTTTTGTCCTGGGTTGTTTATTTCCATAGTATGACAGGAGATTAAAAGTTTACTTTGCAAATTTAATGAATATCTTTTCTAATGTGAATAACTTATCTCTCTTCATAAAGGAGGCAGAACTACAAAGACATCGGACAACCAAATAATACTTTTTCATTCCAGTAGAATCACTATCAAAGCTGCACCCTTAATCGGAGATCAAAGAAATCTTGGACTGGAAGGGATGGAAGAGGATTACGTAATACATTCTACTACACTTAAGTGCTCCCTCTTACTGACACTGTCTCTTGTTCTTGAAAAGCTACACAAATCTCTGAGCAAAGGAAGGTGCTGATGTATAATTTTCCTCCAAGATTGATTTGAGAATCAGAATGTTCTTCCTTATATTTTACATAAACCCAGTATGTTACTCTTTGAGGCTTTCTTCTCCAATTTTTCCATCTGTAAATTGAACCTTTGTTTTAAAAACATACTAAAAGATCCTTTGTCTGAATTGGAATTCATTGAGAAAGCAGATCCTGAATTTAGAGTGTTAGAGAAATAAGATTATATTGAGATCAAACTCAAGATTTTGAAACAGATGGGCCCTAAGCCGTCAGTTTACCAAGTACATTGAGGGTCATAAATGTCTACCTTGCCTTCTTCAATATATTAAAATTTACTGGTGTTACCATGACAACTTTACAGAGCCAGCTTTCTGCTTTCTGGGCACTTGATCTAATCTGGAACATATATCTGTTTTGTATATATGCAAATGTACAAATGTCCTTATCCCACTTCTACCCTTTCTGAAATTATAGGTAGTGATGGGTCTATAAGAGTCCAATGCAATCAGTAGGGACTTGTTTGAAATAGGACCAGGTTTTTATCTACAGACCATGCATTTTATTGCTCTCCAAGAAAGTCTCATCCTGTAGGTTAACACGACCCTGTTCCTGGTGCCCATAAGTTGCCACGTTCTCTTCCAGATACCAAGACTGGTTCTCATCAAAGATCAAAAATAACAGAGCAAATTCTCGGTCCATGTCACTTCGTCCTCTGTGGGGCTTTAGGATGCCCTTTCGGCAGATGGCTAAGGGACCCACCAGGCCACTATACATGTCCTGAGGAAGGGAGGAAGAGGAGGAGAGAGATTGAGATAAGATTATTCCTGGGTAGCAATGTTCTACAGGAAGCTAGGTTCACATGCACACCCACTGTGCACCTTGGCACTTCATCACAATGTTTTACATTTTGAGCACCCTATTATATTACTTGAATTCCTTCTCACTACCATTTTGGGACATATGAAAGATATACAATCTAACTCAGGCTTTTGGTAGGTTGAGCTATTCATTGATTTCTAAACTCACCATGTATTTTCACAACTCAGTCCCTTTCTTTGTGTTCTTCCCATTGCCTGAAATGCCTTCCCCTCTACCTCATCCCTCATTACTTGTGGGATACTGTAATTCAGCTTTCATGGCTCCAGTGCATGTACCTTCCATTATTATTCTTTCTCTAGCTTCTGTCTTGCTCAAATAGACTATACTCTTTCTTTCTTTTTAGATGGTGTTCTTTGAAGGCTAAAAATGTATCTTACAATTGTATCATTTAAAACACTGAATAGCAAATGTCCGAAAACAGATGAATGGATTGAAAAGTGTGGCACATATACTCTATGGAATACTATACAGCCATAAAAAAGACCCTGACATTTGATAGAAAGTGGCCAAATATGGGAGATCTATTGCTGAGTGAATCAAGTTAGGCTATGAAATATATACACACACACACACACACACACACACAGATATATATATATATATAAAATTATAAAATATGTATATAATATATATATATATATCTACTATCTGCGCTCTATGGTAGAGATTGAAATATTGGAGAATATAAAAACAGTAAAAATAGTTATGGATGCTGAAGACAGTGTGGAATGGGGTAGGGTGGAGAGAGAAGAATATAGGGAAAGAAATCAGGGAGAAAAAATAGAGAGGCATGACATTCATGGAACACAGAAATGGTTTATTACTGGTTAAAGATAATATGTATAGTATTCTCAGCTGTATTGGTCTGAGAAGTATTTCATGTTGGGTAAATTCTCTTTACAAGCCAAATAATGTATAGCAATCAAATGTTTAAAAAATAAGAATAATAAAAATAAAATAAAATAAAATAAAATAAAACATAATCTGGGAAAAATAAAACACTGAATAAAATTATATACATATATATATACATATAAATACATATATATATATATGTATATATATATATATATATAGTTTAATAAATGATTGCTGATGGCTGACTGTAGATGGGAAGTGAGATAGATGAACCCATTTTCTATATGAAAAAAAAAGTAGAATCACTCATCGAAAGTTACATCAAAGACAAATGTAACCTCCTAGAACTATAACCCCATTCTCCTGATGACTAACCTCACATTTTATTTTGTTTTAATGAGACTATGCTGTCTTACAGAATCCAAAAAGAAGAAAAACGGAAGAAAATCTTCAGAAAAAATATCCAAATATCCATTCCCTTCACCCCATGTCTTTGTCTATTAAAGTAAGTGCAACATGTGAGAAATTTTCCCCAAATCCTAGACTCTAGTATCTCAGGACTGGGCTTTTCATTACAATTGTTTAATAGGTTCTTTATGCCAGGCAGTTTGCCCATTTCTGACACCCACCACTAGGCAGCCCATCTTTTCTTTACCTTGATGGGTTCCACTGCAGAATAATAGATCCAGGAAACACAAGCGGAGTCATTGGGTCCAGGGCCAGATCTTTCTGGGATGTTCCATTGATATGTGATCACCTCACCTGGAAAGGGTAGCAAAAGATCTCCAGTTGCAACAGGTCAGAAATTTCTTTTGATTCCCAGGTCTCCTCAAAAAACTATGGTAGGTAAGTCTCAGCACCTTTAAAATATTTTCCATCAGGGACCAGCAGTTAGCATAATGGCTATGTCGTTGAACTCCCATGTAGTTGACCACAGTTCAAGTCCCAGACCCGGTGGCTTAAACTCACACTGGGCATGTGTGCGTGCATGCCCAAGATCCCAAGAGGAGAATGGAGAAGTGATTGCAGCATGGTCATCCCCCCTGGGGGGTGATTTCTCGCTTTCTATCTCTCTCTCTCTCTCTGTCTTTCTGGTGAGCGCATGTACCCTATAACAAAAACCTCTCCATATATATATATATATTTTTTTTTCCATCATACCCACACCAGTCTCTATTTTAGTTTTGTGACTGCTCTTTTTTTCCTTCCTAAGACACCCTCAACCTCCTTTACTTTACCTATCCTTAAAAACCCAAGTCCAATCTTCTAGTAAACCAGCACTAGCACTGTTCTCTCTGTGTGTAATGTTCTCTCTATTTCAGTTGTGTTTTTGGTCTATTTTTTTCTGCAGATTCCTCATAAGTACAGCTGTTTCTAGCAAGACCCTGTCTCCAGCTCTCTTCTCCTCTCTTTCCACACTCTCCAAGAAAGCTTTCAATTACGTTTCTGATGCAATTTCTTTTAATCTATGTGTAGATGCCTCTTAAATATTTAGTTTCAACCAGACCTCCCTTGTTACAAAGCTCTAATCATAAATTTTCAGTTGGATACTGGGAATCTGTTAAAGATTGTCCTGATAGCACTTCAAAAACTAAAATTATTATGAACTCATCTCCCTCCTTCAAAAAACTACTCTGTTTTTCTATCTGTGTTCCTAGTGTCTAAAACTAAAATCATCACTCTTCTAGGTATTCAGACTTAAAACTTTAGTCTTATTTGCCTCTTCACCTTCATGGATTCAATATCTAACCAAATAACAATTCTTATTGATTCTACCTCTATACTATATTTTATAGCCATTCTATCTTCCTTTCAATTCCCTCTACTCACACCATACTTTAGATTCTTGTTTCCTAAGTGAACCTCCTGATATATCTTTGCCCCTAGCTGCACTCTAAAATTCAACTTTCAATTGATGCCATATTAATCTTTTCCATAACAGCATTATTGAGATATAATTTACATACTGTACAGTCATTTGAAGTATACAAGTCAATGCCTTCTAGTATGACCAAAGAGTTTTGTAATCACCACACAATCCATCTGAAACATCTCATTACCAATTCAAGGGGGAGAAAAAAGTACTAGTCTTCCTGTAATCTACCTATCTACCCCAAAGCAATCATTACTCTACCTCTGTCCATATAGATTTGCCCATTCTGAACATTTCTTATAAATTCTTCCATTGGGTAAAATGTTTTCATGATCCACTTATATTATAGCATGTGTAAACATACAATTGCTTTATATTGCCAAAGAATATTCCATTATATGGATATATTACATTTTATTCCTCCAGTCATCAACTGACCCAGATGAACATTTTTTTAACTATTATAAACAATGTTGTTTTTAACATCAGCATACAAGTTTTCACATAGATGTATTTCCATTTCTCTTGGATACATATCTAGGAGTGAAATTCCTGGACTATATGGCAATGCTATATTTAACCAACTGAAGACTTTTCGAACTGTTTTCCAGATGCACCAATTTTATATCCCCACCAACAATGTATGAGGATTCTGTTCCTCAACATCTTCATAAAAAAAGTTGTCTTTTCAAATTTTTAATAATTTCAACCATAAAGGTAAAAATCATGTGTGCTCACTTTAGCCGCACATGTACTAAAATTGGAACAATACAGAGAAGATTAACATGACCCCTGCGCAAGGATGGCATGCAAATTCACGAAGCATTCCATATTATTAGCAATTAGCGCACATAAGAGGAAGATGGAAAGAAGACAAAAGTATCACCTAACATGGTACCTCAGAGAACTGGAAAAGCAACAACAACAACAACAACAACTCCAAGAGAAAGGAAATAATAAAGATATGAGCAGTAATAAATGAAACAGAAATAAATGAAATATACAGAAAAAAAAAAAAGAAAGTAAAAGCTGGTTTTTTAAAAAGATAAACAAAACCAATACACCACTAGTGAGACTTACTAAGAAGAAGAGAGGAAAGAACCAGGTGAATCAATTCTGCAATGAAGCAGGTAATATAACAACAGACATAGTAAAAACACAAAACATGATTAGAGGATACTATGAACAACTATATGCCAAGAAACAAGACAGTCTGGATGAAATGGACAAATTCCTGGACACATGTAATCTACCAAGATTGAGCCCGGAGGATACAGAAAGTCTAAATAGGCTCATAACAAGCCAATAGATTGAATCAGTAATAAATAACCTCCCAACAAAGAAAAGCCCTGGCCATGATGGCTTCACTTCTGAATTCTACAAAACGTTCAAAAAAGAGTTAACCCCCATTCTGCTCAAGTTATTTCTAAAGATTCAAAAGGGTGAAGCTCTCCCTAATTCATTCTATGAAGCCTCGATCACCCTTATCCTTAAAACAGATAAGAATAGGACAAGGAAGGAAAACTATAGATCAATATATCTGATGAATATAGATGCAAACATTCTCAACAAGATATTAGCAAATCATATCCAACAACCTATAAAAAAGATTATACATCATGATCAGGTAGGCTTTATTCTAAGCAATGCAAGGTTGGTTCAACATGAGCAAAATCATAAATGTAGTACACCATATTAACAGAAAGAAAGATAAAAAACATATTATCACATCAATTGATGTAGAAAAAGCACTTGATAAGATACAACATCCCTTTGTGATAAAGACTCTCAGCAAAATTGGCATAGAAGGGTAATTTCTCAAAACAATAAAAGCTATCTATGAAAAACCCACAGTGAACATCATCCTGAATGGAGAAAAGCTGTAAGCTTTTCCACTAAAAAAGGGTACAGGATAAGGATGCCCACTTTCTCCACTCCTTTTCAATATAGTACTGGAAGTCCTCACCAATGCAATAAGAAAAGAGAAAAAAATAAAAGGCATTGAAATAGGAAAAGAATAGGTGACATTGTCTCTCTTTGCAGATGACATGATAGTATACATAGAAGACCCAATGGTTTCCATGACAAAATTTCTGGAAGTAATACATGAACACAGTAAAGTTGCAGGATACAAAATCAACACATAGAAATCTATAGCATTTTTATATACGAACAACAGGCAGACTGAGATAGAACTGAAAAAACTAATTGCGTTTACCATAGCAACAGAAAGTACAAGATACTTAGGAATAAAGCTAACCAAAGAAGTTAAAGACTTCCCCAAGGAAAACTATGAGAAGCTACAAAAAGAAACTGAAAATGACACAAAAAAAGTGGAAGAACATCCCATGTTTTTGGATCGGAAGTATATAATCAAAATGGCAATTCTATTCAAATTAATGTACATATTTAATGCAATCCCAGTCAAAGTACCAGACACATTCTTCACAGGTCTAGAAAAGGCAATTATAAAATTTGTCTGGAATCATAAAATACCTTGTATTGCCAAAACAATCCTGCACAAGAAAAGTGGAGTAGGTGGCATCTCACTCCCTGACCCAAAAATATACTACAAAGCTGTGGTAATCAAAACAACATGATACTGACACAGAAATAGACAGGTAGATCAATGGTACAGAATACAGGCCCCAGAAATAAATTCTCAAACATGTAATCAACTGATTTTTGACAAGGGGTACCAGTCAATCCAGTGAGAAAAGGAAATCCTCTTCAGCAAATGGTGCTGGAAAAACTGGATTTCCACCTGCAGAAAGATGAATCTGAACCCCTACCTCTCACCATTGACAAAAATCAACTCAAGGTGGATCAAAGATCTAAGACTTCAAACTATAAACGTGCTCCTGGAAAACACTGGGGAAACTCTGGGAGACATTGTGGTAGGCAAAGACTTCTTAAATAAGACCCCCAAAGCACAGTCGATAATCCCCAAAATAGACAAGTAGGATTACTTTAAGAAGTTTCTGCATGGCAAAAGACACAGTAATTAGTGTGAATCGACAGCCCTCAGAATGGGAAAATATTTTTGTAAACTATGCATCAGATAAGGGACTGATAACCAGAATACACAAGGATCTCAAGCAGCAGTTCCAAAAAAAGATGATTAACCATATGAAAAGATGAGAGAATGAGTTGGAAAAAACACCCTCTAAGGGTGACATTGGACTAGCCAAAAGACATATGAAAAAATGCTCAACATCCCTCATTGTAAGGGAAATGCAGATCAAAACAGCAATGTGATGCCACCTAACCCCAGTCAGAATGACTAAGATTAAAAAAACAAAAAATGATGAGTGCTGACGGGGAACGGGGGTGGGGGGAGAGTGTGAAAGGGGAACTCTCTTACACTGTTGGTAGGAATGTAAATTGGTCCAGCCATTGTGGAGAACAATTTGGAGATTCCTCAAAAATCTGCAAATAGTACTACCATATGATCCAGCAACCCCACTCCTCAGTATCTACCCCAGGGACAGAAGAATTCTTAATTGGAAAACTGCTTTTACATCAATATTTATTGCGGCAGTATTCACAATTGCTAAGACATGGAACCAACCCAAATGCCCACCAACAGATGAATGGATTGAAAACCTGTGGCACATATACTCTATAGAATACTACTCAGCCATAAAAACAACAAAACCCTGGTTTTTGACAGAAAGTGGATAAGTATGGAAGATTTACTGCTGAGTGAAGAAAGCTAGGCTATGAAGGAGAGTCATTGTGGCACGGGAATGAAGTCAGCATAAAATAAATGTAGATAAAAGGAAAAAAAGAAAATCAGTTGATCATAAATGTGAGGATTTATTTCTGAACTCTCACTTCCACTTAATATATATCAAGTATCTGCACCCTATGACTAAAACCAATTGACTAAAGATATAGAAACACAGTAAATGGTTGTGAATATCAGATATAGTGTTTGTGAAAGAGTAGAGTCTGAAGAAGGACATTTAGAAGAAAAATAGGCTAAGCATTAATGTGGTATTTTCTGTTGAAGATAATTTTATAGCATTATCAACTGGACTAGGAAATATACACATGTTGGAATATTGACTTCATAAGCTAAATAACATGATTGAATGTATAAAAGAATAAGAAATAAAAAAATAAAAAATAATCGGGTAAGAAATGTTATTCCATTATGATTTTGATTTACATTTTCCCTGCTAATGACATTAAACATCATTGTCCGTGCCTATTGGCCATTTTTAATATCTTTGATAAAAATTCTATTCAAATAATTTGTTCCTCATTAATCGGGATTTTTTTGACAATAACATAATCAAATAACGATGACATTGCACTATAGTTCTTCATAGATTTCGGGTACAAGTCATCTCTTATTAGATATATAATGCCCAATTTTCTGCCATCCTCTGGGTTGGCTTTTCACTTTCTTTATGATGTACTTTGAAGCACAATTTTTAAAAATGTTTTTGCTATAGGGTGTGTGCACTTGCCAGAGAGAGACGCTGAGAGAGAAACTCAGAAATCATTCCCCGGGGAGATGACCACTCCTCAATCCTTTCTCCTCCATTCTCCTCCTGAGATTTTGGGCATTCATGTACATGTACCCATCATAATTTTTTTAAAGTGTATTTATTCTTATTATTATTATTTTAAGTTTGCTATAGGGTAGATCTTCTCATCAGAAAGAGACAGAGAGAGAGAGAGAGGGAAAGTGGGAGAGTAAGCCACCAGGTCTGGGATTCAAACCACAGCTGACCATGTGGGAGTCTAGCACCTTAACCACCATGCCACCAACTAGCCCCCTCAGTGCGATTTTTTTTTTTAAGCTTCCAGGTCTGGGACTCAAACTATAGTTAAGTCTTTGGGAGTCCAGTGTCTTATCCATTATGCCTCCCGCTGGCCCCATGTTTTTAATTTTAAAGAAGTTTGGTTTACCTATTTTTTTAAAAAAAATGTTGTTTGTTCTTGTGGTATTGTATCTATTCATTGCCTAATCCAAAGGTATAAAGACTTACTCCTTTGTTTTCTTCTATGTTTTATAGCTATAGCTATAGATTTCAACTATAAACCTTTGGTGCTTTTTGAGTTGATTTTTTTTCTTTAAAGAGAGGTTTTTTTTCTTTTTTTTTTTTTTTTTTTCAATTGGGCTCGTGTGTTCACCAGAGAAACAGAAAGAAACAGAGAGATAGAAAACAAGAAATCACCCCCCCCCCCCCCGAGGGGATGGCCACACTGCAGTCTTTTCTCTTCCGTTCTTCTCTCAGGAATTGGGGCATACATGTACATGCACTTGGTGTGAGTTTTAAGTCCCCAGGGTCTGGAACTCAAACCATGGTAGACTATGTGGGAGTCCAGTGATGTAACTATTACATCATCTGCTGATCCCAAGTTGATGTTTTTGTATGTCATGAGGTCGGGGTTCAATTTCACTGTTTTGCATGTGACTATTCAGTTGCCCAGCACCATCTGTTGATTAAACTATTCTCTCTCTATTGAATGTTCTTGGCACTCTTGCTGAAAATCAGTTGATCAGTTCTTCTCATTAGCAGCCTGCGTTGATCTTTGAAAATGGTTCGCTATTCACTTGACCCAGAGAACCCAAAAAGTCATGCAAGTCTAGAGGTTCAAATCTTCGTGTTTACTTTAAGAACACTCGTGAAACTGCCCAGGCCATCAAGGGTATGCATATCCAAAAAGCCACCAAATATCTGAAGGATGTCACTTAGCAGAAGCAGTGTGTGCCATTCTGTCGTTACAATGGCGGAGTTGGTAGATGTCCCCAGGCTAAACAGTGGGTCTGGACACAAGGTCGGTGGCCCAAAAAGAGTGCTGAATTTTTGCTGCACATGCTTAAAAATGCAGAGAGTAATGCTGAACTTAAGGGGTTAGAGTAGATTCTCTCTGGTCATTGAGCACATTCAGGTGAACAAGGCACCCAAGATGCGCCGTCTATGTACAGAGTTCATGGGCAGATTAACCCATACATGAGCTCTCCCTGCCACATCGAGATTATCCTCACTGAAAAGGAGCAAATTGTTTCTAAATCAGAAGAGGAAGTCACACTGAAGAAAAAGATATCCCAGAAGAAACTGAAGAAACAAAAACTTATGGCATGGGAATAAAGTCAGCATAAAATAAATGTAGATAAAAGTAGAAAAAAAGAAAAAAATAACAAAATCAGTTGATCATAAATGTGAGGATTTATTTCTGAATTCTCACTTCTATACCATTGATCCATATGTCTTTCCTAAGGTCAATATCACATAGACTTGATTATCATGTTTCGCAAAAAGAAAAAAAAAAGACATCCACACCCTAATCTGTGGAACCACGGATTGCCTTACAAGGCAAATAAAGGACTTTGCCAATAAGATGAGGTCAAGATCTTTAGACAGGAAATTTTCCTGGATTATCAAGGAGGTCCTAATGTGATCAGGGTCTGTTAACAAGGAGGCAGGAGACTGCAGATGGTGTGATGGTTAAATCGCTGTACTCCCACGTAGTTGACCATGGTTCAAGTCCCAGTCCTGGTGGCTTAAAACTCACACTGGGCATGTGTGCATGCGTGCCCAAAATCCAGAGAGGAGAATGAAGAAGGGATTGTGGAGTGGCCATCCCCCTGGGAGATGATTTCTTGCTTTCTGTCTCTCTCTGTCTTTCTGGTAAGTGTACACATTCTGTAGTAAAAATCTCTCTCTCTAAAAAAAAGAGGGAGGCAGATGGAGTCAGAGTGTGAAAAGTGCTGTGGCAGACAACAAAAAGAAGGACTGGAAGATGATACACTACTGGTTTTGAATATGGAGGATGTGGCCACAAGCTGAGGAATGCAGGCAGCCTCTAGAATCTAAAAAAGGCAAAAAAAAAAAAAAAAAAAAAAAAAAAAAAAGCAAAAAAGTTCCCCTTAGAACCCCAAGAAGGAATGCAGTTCTGCCAAACAATTTTAGACTAACAACCTCCAGAACCATAAAACAATACATTTACAGCATTATGTATTATAGTAACTGTGAGTTCTCCAGCTTTGTTTTTCTTTTTAAAATTGCTTTAGCTATGCTACATTAACCTTCTCAGACCTCTCTTTTTTAAGTCAATCCTCTGTCCAAACACTTATAATGATTTCCTAACACTTAAAAAAACAACACTTCACTCAAGCATCTTTTCTAACTTAGCCGTGGTCTATCTTTTCAACCACGTCTCTGTTCTTCCTATTTCTTCAAAATATAAACTAACCAAACTTCTTCACCACTGGACACCCCCATACTCTTATAGCTCTGTAACTTTGCTCATGCTGTTCTCTTTATCTGGACTGCTCTCCAACTTTTCCAATGAGCTTCAACATCCTTTATGAAATCGCCCATTTGACATTTCTATTTTTCTAATTTTCATCTCAAACATAACTTATCCAGAAAATCTTTGATTTCTCTACCAAATCTTTTTCTCTTCTAGTCTTTTTTTATCTTAGTAAACAATGTTAACACTTTTTCAAGCCAAAAACTCAGGAGTTACATTTGCTTTTTTGTTTGCTTGTTTGTTGTAGGGTATATACCTATGGGGGGAGAGAAAGTGAAAACTCACCCCCCATGGGAGATGGCCATGCTTAAATCCCTTCTCTATTTTCCCATCAAACCTTTGGGCATGTATGCAAATATGCCTAGTGTGTTTTAAAGTCTTTGGGTCCAAGATTCCAAACACAGTGGTTTGAATATGAGATATGAAATACAGCTGCCTTAACTCCATGCCACTTTCTGGCACTCTCTGATTCTTCTCACTTTCTCAAATCTCATATCCAATAAGTTCTGAGTGATCTATTTAAAGAGTATATTCCACATCTATTCACTTTTACCCATTTCCTTTGATTATCACCAGCTATGGTTTTAACATATCCCCCCAAAATTCATGTGTTGAAATTTGGTTGCCATTGTGATGGTATTAAGAGGGTGAAAACTTAATCAAACTATGGTATTAAGGGGTGGGGCTTTTGGGAGGTAATTAGAATTAGATAAACTTACCAGGGTGGTCCTACCACAAGTAAATACTAGTGGCTTTATAAAATGGGAGTGAGAGACTAGAGCTAAAACATACTCTCATAACATGTGATGCCCTTGTGCGGCCTCTGAACTCTGCAGACTCTTCACTGGCAAGAAGGCCCTCACCAGATGTAGCACCTCAACCTTGGACCTCCAGAACCATCATCTCATTAAATTATCCAGTCTGTACCATTTAGTTATAGCAATGACAACAACAAATGGAATAATATACCACTCTAGCTTACCCCATCATCTTTTGTCACCTAGACAGCTACAGTAGCCACCTATCTGTTCTCTTCCATAAATCATGCTCCTATCATGGCTTGCAAGGTTCCACACAGTCTCACTGATTCTAGTTCACCCCTCCAATCTCAATGCTCACTGTCCATTTTTCTCAGTATGCTATAGCCACACCATCTTCTTATTCTTCAAACACACTGAGATAATTTGTCACAAGGCATTTACATCACAGTTAAAACTGTCTTATAATTCTCTTAATATGTCTGATTCTTCTGTAACATTCAAGTATCCAACCTAAATATAACTTCCTCAGAGGGTCCTGATCTGGTCATAGTAGACATGCCTTTACTCTTGTATCCAGAATACACAAAGAACTTTTAAAATGTAACAATATAAAATACACACAACCCAAATAAAAATGGGCAAAAATATTTGAACATACACTTTTCTAAGGATGATGTAAAAGTGACAAATAAGCACATGAAAAGTTGTCTATATTATTATCCATCGGAAAAATGCAAATCAAAATCACAATGAGATATCACATATCTGAGAGAATGCCTAAAATATTAATATTAACGATAATGGCAAATGCTTGTGAGGATGTGGATTAATTGGATCACTCATATATTATTACTGAAATGTAAAATGGGAATGTCACCCTGGAAAGCAGATTGTCAGTTCCTTATAAAGTTAAATATCCCATTACTGCCATAGTCCAAAAATCTCATGCTTAAAGGTATATTCGATAAAGAATGAGAACTATGTTCATACAAAAGCTTCTACATGGGTGCTCACAGTGGATTTATTTATAAGAGACAATAGCTAGATACAACCTAAATTTCCTTTAACAATGAATGTTGAACAAACTGTGATACATTCATATCAAGAATACTACTCAACAATAAAACCAATAGTACTGATATACTCAACAACCAAGATGAATCTCCAGGGCATGGGGTTAGGATAAATATATGTATACAGATCAGTGAGTGCAAGTGATTAGGTGTGGTGATGGTGTAATTACTCAAATTTTTAATTATGGTGATAGTTACACTGATCTATACGTGTCAAAATTCATACAACTATACACCAAAAAGTCAATTATTTTGAGAGGTTTAAGCTATAGGGCACGTGTGCTCACCAGAAAGAGAGAGAGAGAGAGAGAAATCACCCCCCAGGGGGAATGGCCACACTGCAATCCCTTCTCCATTCTCCTTTCGTGTTCTTGGGCACACACGCACATGCACCCAGCGTGAGTTTAAGCCACTGGGTCTGGGACTCGAACCACGGTTGACTACATGGGAAACGAACAATATAGCCATTAGGCCAACTGCTGGTCCCACTCAAAAGTCAATTTTGCAGTAATACTTAAAAAAAAAAAAAAAAAAACTACAATCAGTCCAGGTGCCCAGATTCTTCCATTTCCAGCTCCCTCCTCTATCCATTATCCCCAGCATCTGAACAGCAGAAGCAGCTAGTAAGAACTACTGAGGCCAGAGATCACCTTGGGACCTCCAGCGTCTCCAGACCTTTTCCAAGTGTCCATATCTTCCCTTTTTCAGCTCCCTCTTCTCCCATTATCCCTGGCCCCTGTGCAGGGTGGCTGCCAGTGAGAACACTGAATCAGGAGATTGCTTTAGACATCTAACTGACTTTTGCCCATTTAAGAACACTTTCAGGCTCTTCCACAGGCCTACACACCACCGCTTGTGCCACCACCATGTCTCTAGTAATCCTTGAGAAGTTCCAGCACATTTTGCGAGTACTCAATACCAACATCGATGGGCGGTGGAAAATAGCCTTTGCCATCACTGCCATTAGGCTGTGGGGCAAAGATATGCTCATGTGGTGCTGAGGAAAGCAGACATTGACCTCACCAAGAGGGCAGGAGAGCTCACTGAGGATGAGGTGGAATGTGTGATCACTATTATACAGAATCCATGCCAGTACAAGATCCCAGACTGGCTCTTGAACATGCAGAAAGATGTAAAGGATGGAAAATACAGCCAGGTCCTGGCCAATGGTCTGGACAACAAGCTGCGTGAAGACCTGGAGAGAATGAAGAAGATACGGGTCCATAGAGGGCTGCACCACTTCTGGGGCCTTCGGGTCTGAGGCCAGTACACTAAGACAACTGGCCATCATGGCAGTACCATGGGTGTGTCCAAGAAGAAATAAGTCTGTAGGCCTTGTCTGTTAATAAATAGTTTATATACCAAAAAAAAAAAAAAAAAAAAAAAAAAAAAAAAACGCTTTCAGACTTTATAGTTTCCTGAAGTGCATGGCATGTGTACTTTTTCCTCACATGGTGCACATACTTTCTTTCTTAGCCGAAACCCTGCAGCTCAGGCCCCAGTGCACCTGTTTTCAAGAAACTAGGAAGCTATTGGAATATCCATTTCCAGTGACAATAGTGCAGGTTGCAGGGTGAGAATCAGGGAGACGAGCAGCAGAGAGATCATGGTTCACCTTCTCCCACATGATTTTGAACTCTCAGAATTAACTCCAACAAATTAGGATGAAACATATAATCTATCAGATGTCCAGTGCAGAGGCACAAGAAATAAATATGAGAAACCAACCAACCAAACAAACAAAAAAAGTCTTCCACAAGGAAAAAGAACAATTTCTTATTATCTACAAACAGCACAGTGGAACTCATGGAAATATCAGAAAAACAATAATGACAAAAATAACTGAGATGCAAGAGAAAAAGGAAAACAAACTATAGAAGATTCAAGAGAAAAGAGACAACAAGCTCCAGGAGATGAAGGACTCCTTCCATGATTTGAAAGAAGAAACAGACACCATGAAAGAATCAAATGAAACTATTACAGATGAAGGCTGTAATACAGGAAATAAAAATCTCCCTCAAAAGTATTAAAAGCAGGGACCAGCAGTTGGCGTAATGGCTATGTCGCTGGACTCCCACATAGTCAATCGCGGTTCGAGTCCCAGACCCAGTGGCTTAAAACTCACGCTGGGCACGTGTGCATGCGTGCCCAAGATCCTGAGAGAAGAATGGAGAAGTGATTGCTGCATGGCCATACCCCTGGGGGGTGATTTCTCTCTTTTTGTCTCTCTGTCTCTCTCTGTCTGTCTGACGAGCACATGCACCCTATAGCAAAACCCTATAAAAATATTAAAAGCAGATTAAATCATGCAGAAGATTGAATCTTGGATCTAGAATACAAAATCTCTGACCTAGAAAAAATCACCAAGGGACCAGCAGTTAGAGTAATGGCTATGTCACTGGACTCCCATGTGGTTGACCGCGGTTCACGTCCAGGACCCGGTGGCTTAAACTCACACCAGGCGCATGTGCGTGCATGCCCAAGATCCCGAGAGGAGAATGGAGGAGAAGGGATTGCGGTGTGGCTATCCCCCCTGGGGGGGGGGTGATTTCTCGCTTTCTATCTCTCTGTCTCTCTCTGTCTGTCTGGTGAGCGCACACGCCCTATAGCAAAAACCTCTCCAAAAAAAAAAAAAAGAAAGAAATCACCAGAAAGAATAAAAACATTATAAAAAAAGTGAGGACAATATACAAGAAATACTAAAACACCTTTAAATGCTCAAATATTTGAATAACTGATATCTTAGAAGATGAAGGAACTAATATGGGCATTGAAATTCTATTCCATGAAATCCTAGAAGAACTTTCCAAACTCATTGAGTCACTGAAACATCCAGACCAAATAAATACAAAGAAAATCAAATAGAATTAATCCAAGAAGATCCTCCCCAAAGCACATCATAGCTAGATTGACTAAAATCACAGATAAAGACAAGATACTAAAACTGACAAGAGAGAAACATCAAGTTTCTCTAATTTGATGTTAGATAACAAAGGTTATCCCATCAGGCAAACATTGGACCTCTCACTGGAAACAATGCAAGCAAGTAAAAAATGGGAATATATATTAAAAGTGTCAAATGAAAAATAATTTCAACAAAGATTACTATATCTGGCAAGATTAACCCTCTAATGAGAGAAAGGTAAAAACATTCTCAGATAAAAAAGACTTGAAAGAATTTACCAACACCAGACCAGCTCTTCAAGAAATTCTGAAGGGAGTACTATACCAGGAAAACTAAAAAGAGACAGACAGAAATAGGAGAACAAAAAATGACCAAGAAAATGAGCAACTTAATGATAGGCACAAGTCTGGAACTATCGACAATAAAAAAAAGTAAATGAAAGCAAAAGCTAGTTCTTTGAAAAGATATAAAAGATTGACACACCATTAGCTAGACTAATTGAAAAGAAGAGATAAAGGAACCAGATAAATCAAATTCGCATTGAAACAGGCAACATTACAACAGACATAATCGAAATACAAAACATCATTAGAGGATACTAAGAGTGACTATACTAAGAGTGACTATATCCCAAGAAAACAAGAAGCCTGGATGAGATGGACGAATTCCTGGACACATATACCAAGATTGAATCAGTAGGACACAGAAAACCTGAATAGACCCATTAGAAGCAATAAAACTGGATCAGTAACATATAACCTCTCAACTAAGTAAAGTCCTAGTCCTGATGTCTTCACTTCTAATTATACAGATTTTTAAAAAAGAGTTAATCCCAATTCTACTCAAGTTATTTCTAAAGATGCAAAAGAAAAGGATCCCTCCAAAATCATTTTATACCTCCATCACCCTCATCCTCAGAACAGGCTAGGACATGACAAGGAAGGAAAACTACAGACCAATGTATCTGATGAGTATACATTCAAAAGTTCTCAAACAAGATATTAGAAAATCATAACCAACTATACACACACACACACACACACACAATTTTATATATATATATATATATATAACATATATATATGTATATATATAGATCTATATACACATGTATATTACATGTATATACATGTATATATATTACATCTATATACACTATATATACACACATATATATACATATATACACATATATACACATATATATACACACACATATATATACATATATATACATATATATATGCATACTATATATGTGTGTGTGTGTATGTGTGTGTGTGTGTGTGTGTGTGTGTATATATATATATATATATATATATATATATTTTTTTTTTTTTTTACAGTATACATCATGACTAGGTAGGCGTTATTCCAGAGATGCAAGGTGGTTCAACACACACAAAAGATAATTATAATACATCATATCAATTGAAATAAAGATAAAAAATGATTATATCAGTCAATGCAGAAAAATCATTTGATAAAATACAACATTCGCTCATGATTAAGACTCTCAGCAAATTTGGCATAGAACGGTCATTTGTAAATGCAATAAAAATCATCTTTGAAAAACCCACAGCTAACATCATGCTTAATGAGAAAAAGCTGAAAGCTTTTCCACTAAAAACTGATACAAAAAAGGAAAAAGAAAACTATTACAAGACAAGGTTGTCTACTTTCTGCACTCCTTTGCAATATAGTGCTGGAAGTCCTAGCCAATGCAATCAGAAAATAAAATGAAATAAAAGATACTTAAATATGGAAAGAAGAGGTAAAATTTTCTCCATTTGTAGATGACATGATTGTAAACATAGAAGACCCAATGGTATCTATGAAGAAACTCCTGGAAGTAATAAACGAATACAGTAAAGTAGCAAGATATAAAACAAGCACACAAAAATCTATAGCATTTCTGTATATAAAAAACAAGCAGACTAAGGTAGACTTGAAGAAAATAATCCCATTTACCATAGCCACAAAAAGTGTAAGACACCTAAGAATAAATCTGACCAAAGAAGTTAAAGACCTTTACCAAGAAAACTATGAAAATCTAAAAAAAGATATTTAAAATGACACAAAAAAGTGGAAAGACTTTCCATGTTCCTGATAGGAAGAATGAATGTAATCAAAAAGTTAATTCCAACCAAATTAATCTACACATTTAATGCAATCCCTATCAAATTAGCAGAGACTAGTCTTCACAGATTTAGAAAAGGCAATCATAGAATTGATTTGGAATCATAAAAGACATGCACTGCTGAAGCAATCCTGCATAGGAGAGAAGTTGAGTAAAAGGCATCTCACTCCCTGACCCCAAAATATATTACAAAGCTGTGATAATAAAAGCAACATGGTATTGACACAAAAACAGATAGATGGACCAATGGAACAGTATAGGTACCCCAGAAATAAACACCAAAATATATATCCAACTGATTTTTGTCAAAGGGCACTGGTCATTACAACAGAAAAAAGAAAACCCCTTTAGCAAATGATGCTGGGAAAGCTGGGTATCCACCTGCAGAAAGATGAATCTGGACCCCTGTCTTCCCCCATTAACAAACGTGTATTCAAAATAGATCAAAGATCTAAACCTATAACCTCAAGCTATAAAACTACAGGCAAAAAGCACTAAGAAAACTCTGGGAGTCATCAAAGTAGGCAGACTTCTAAATATGACCCCCAAAGCACAGGTGGTAATTCACAAAATAGACAAATGGTATTACATCAGATAAAGAAGTATCTGCACAGTAAAAGATAGCATAATTAGTGTGAATCGACAACCATCAGAATAAGAAAATATTTTTGTACACTGTGCCTCAGATAAGGTACTAACAACCAGAATACACAGGGAACTCACGGGGCTACATGGAAAAAATAAAAAAAAAATCAACCTACTTAAAATATGGGAAAAAAAGAGCAAACAAACAACTCTCTAAGGAAGACATACAAATGGCCAAAACACATGTGAAAAAATGTTCAATATCCTTTTTCGTAAAGGAGATGCAAATCAAAACTACAATGAAATATCACCTAACTTAATTCAGAATGTCGAATATTAAAACAACAACAACAACAACAACAACAAAACCTGATAAGTGCTGGGGAAGCTTTGGTGAAAAGTGAACTCTCTTACACTGTTGGTGGGAATAATAAAGGGATTAAGGGAAAAATAGAGAGAGAATGTAAATTAGTACAGCCACTGTGGAGAGCAATATGGAGTTTACTCAAAAATTTACAAATAGAACTACCATATCATTCAGCAATTCCACTTCTAGGTATTTCCCAAAGAATAGAAGAACACTCAGTTGGAAAAATGATTACACATCTGTGTTTATTGTGGGCATTATTCACAATTGCTAAAACATAGAACCAATTTCACCTAACCCTGGTCAGAATGACTAAGATTTAAAAAAAAAAAATTGATAACTGCAGGTAGGGGTGTGGTGAAAGGGGAACTCTTCTTCACAGTTGGTGGGAATGTAAATTGGTCCAGCCACTGAGAAGAACAATTTGGAGATTCCTTAAAGATCTGCAAATAGAACTACTATATGATCCAGCAATCCCACTCCTTGGCATCTACCCAAAAGACAGAAGAATTCTTAATCAGAAAAGTGCTTGTACATCTATGTTTATTGTGGCATTGTTCACAATTGCTAAGACATAGAACCAATACAAATGCCCATGAACAGATGAATGGATTAAAAAAGTGTGGCACATATACTCTATGGAATACTACTCAGCCATAAAAAAAAACAAGACCCTGGCTTTTGATAAAAAAAAAAGTGGATGAATATGGAAGATTTACTGCTGAGTGAAGCAAGCCAGGTTACGAGGGAGAGACATTGTATGTCTCCACTTAATATATACTGAGTGTCCACATTCTATGGCCAAAACTAAGTAACTAAAGGATATAGGAACACAATAAATGGTTATAAGTACCAGATACAGTGTCAGAACAGGGTGGGTGAAGGAGTAGAGTATGAGGAAGGACATTAAGGAGAAAAATAGAGAGATAAGTAATTTATGGGACAAAGAAATGGGTTATTATCTATTGAAGGTGATTTTATAGTATTGTTAATTGGACTGGTGAGAAATGTACACATGTTGGAATATTCACTTTGCAAGCTAAGTAACATATGGTTAAATGTATAAAAGAAATTGAAATAAAAAATTAAAGAAAAAAAAAACATAGAACCCACTTAAATGTCCATAAACACATGAATGGATTGAAAAAGTCTAGCACATATACTCTATGGAATACTACTCATCCATATGAAACAAGACCCTGAGATTTGATAGAAAGTTGATGAATATGGAAGATTTACTGCTGAGTGCAGCAAGACAGGCTAGAAAGAGAGACATTGTATGTCCCCACTTAATATGTATCAAATATCCACACTATATGGTGGAACTGAAAGATAAGAGGATATAGAAGCATGGAAAATGGTTATGGATAATGGAGATAGTGTGAGAAGAGGATGAGCAAAGGGTGAGAGTGTGAGGAAAGGAATAAAGGAGAAATACAGAGAGGCAAGACATTTATGGTACACAGAAATGGATGATTATCTGTTGATGATAATGTGTATAGTCCCTTCAACTGGACTGGTGTGAAGTGTGTTCATGTTAGGTAAATTCACCTTACAAGTTGGGACCAACAGTTGGTGTAATGGATATGTCACCGGACTACCATGTAGTGGACCACAGTTTGAGTCCCAGACTTGGTGGCTTAAACTCATGCTGGGCATATGTGCATGCGTGCCCAAAATCCTGAGAGGAGAATGGAGAAGGGATTGCAGCATGGCCATCCCCCCATCGGGGGTGATTTCTCACTTTCTGTCTCTGTTTCTCTCTGTCTTTTTGGCAAGTTAACATGACCTATAGCAAAAACCTCAAAAAAAATTTCACCTTACAAGCTGTAGTAATAGTGATTGAATGTATAAAAGAGATTAAAATAAAAATAAATAAAATAAATTTTATAAATGATGAATCTAAACACATGTGTAACTACTATGGGAATTTAAAGGTATTTTTCTCTAAAGAAAGTCATATAGGTGATTTAAGGCTTGACCTGAATCTCAAGGAATGAGATTTTAGACAAATAGTCACAGGTGAAAGTACGTCACTTTTGGCTCAGGCAATCAACAAAATTTTATTGAACACATACTGTATGCTGAATGTTGAGGAGAGTTATGAACAAAACAACACCATCCCTATCCTCTTGGAGTCTAGTGGGGCAGGGAACATGTACAAGTAAACCAACAAAATCATGCATAATCACAAACTGGGATAAGCATTATGGTATTGTAAAGATACTTACCTTACTCCACTTTGTTTTATTAGGTCCCTCCTGACTCAATTCTTTTTCTTATCTATCCTGAATTTCTCTTCCACTATGATCAGCACTTGAGCCACTCTTTTACACATGGCCTCGCCTCTCATATTTTCTTGTCTGCTACTCCGTTCCACACAATGCATCCCTTTCACCATCCCCACATCCAACCCATGATATCTTCTCCTATATCAGTGATCCTCAGAATGTAGTCCCTAAACCAGCAATTCTATTAAGTCACCCAGTTTGTGGCACTATATTTTGGTAGGTCCAGCAAAGTAATATAATCTCCAACAACTTTTTTATATTATTAAAGTTAATACATAAATTAGAGCATTTATATGTCTGTCCTGACCTTGTGAATCATGCATCAAAGCTTAAGTCAAACCAAGATACTAAGACACAATCACTTGACAATATGCAAATATTTGACACCCTAATGGTGTTCTCAGCCCAAAAACCTCCACTAAGTTCCCAATGCCCTGCTATTCTGATTCCAGATCTTTTTTTCTGCTTCACTTCTGCATGTTAGATCTGTCTCTCATTACAGCTTGGGCCCTGTATTTTGCAATTCAGTGCTGACAGCTGAATGACTAGAACTGGCAATGTCTGATCTCTCTCATCTTCCTTGTAAGTCCCAAACTGGATCTCATTCTATTTTGCTCTGAGCTACTTTATTTAATGTGCTCCAAACTAAGAAGGTTACCAGTCATATGAAGTGTATAAGTAATGTTTTGTAATGTCAAGCATCCATTTCCTCATCAATGAATGGTAGCAAAAACCTGTGAATCAGTAACACACTATGTGTAAGGCTATATTAGGGAAATTGTTACAGTGAACTTTTACTTGCAGATCAAAGAACTTCTGTTAGATCTTTGAAAGATTACAAGTCTATTAAAGCAAGTGAATTACAGTCCATATCCTCTCTGCCACTTCCCACGATGGACTGCCTACCAGCCTAAAAGAGACCATCTAGTTTTAGAATCTCAACACAGCTTCCAAACCCATCCTGTCTAGCTGGTCATTTAGATAAAAACTGTTTGGATACTGAAGTGGTAATGAAGATGAGATTCTGACATGATTCTTATCTTATACACTATGTGATACTTTAAACAATTCCATTTTAAAAATTCTATTTTGCATCTACATGCCACTCTCTCTGGATTCACTCACCAATCTGATAGTCCACCTTTGGTCCTTTCAGTGTTTTATCTTTCTCTACCCATCTCTCCTTTTTATTAAAAAAAAAAACTAAAATAAAAGTAAGCAAAAACCATCTTCTCTTGCTATTAATGTAATAGATTTACTCAGAATTATGTATAAATGCAGGGGGAAGAAAAGGGTCTAGAAGGAAATAGACCAAAGGGTTACCTCTGGGAAGAAAACTGAGGTTGAAAATAGTACCAAGGGACTTCTGCTTATCTGTACCATTTGAATATTTTATAACGAGAGTGCATTCATTTACTACTTCTATGATTACTTTTTTTAAAAAAATTAAAACATAAATAAAATATGTTCAATGCTGAATATTTTAAAAAGTATAAAAATTATGAAAAAAATCCCATGATGGAAAAATAAATACTTTTATATTTAAGTGCATTTCCTTTACTGCATATAAATATATGTAGAGTGCTGGTTAAGGAAGCCAGATCCCACAAGACTGAATGAGGTTCAAATCAGCACCAATGGCTTGAAAAATACGTTGGGAAAGTGTGCATGTGTGTCTAAAGTCCAAAGAGGATGGAGAAATGGAGTAGTGATTTCAGAATCACTGAATCACACTGAGGGTGTGATGATTGCTCCTTCTTTCCCTCTTTGTCTGTCTCTCTCTGACAAGTGTACACACACTGGCAATTCAAAAATAAATAAACAAATATCTATAGATAGCTAAGTATATGTATTATAAATATACATACTTTTGTCTTTTATAAAATTGGAATGATTTTACTAACTGTTTTCATTAAACTTTATATCCTCAGTACTTTCTAAAGATATTAAAATATGTTAGAAACATAATTTAATGAGTATATGTACTCTTCATCTTAAGGATTTATATTAATTAATTTAACTGTTTTATCTTTGTTTAACAGTTGGGTAGCATCTACCTTTTTTCTATTATGGACAATACTGTATTATATAGACATACATATAAATCTTTGATTAAATATGTGATTATTTCTTTGGAATAAATATCTAGAGGCAAGATTAATGAGTCAAAGAGGACGGAAATTTTATGGATTTTGATACACATTGGTAAATTCTGTTTCTAAATTATATGTCTCCACTTAATAAATACTGACTGCAACCCATGGTGAAAACTGAAAACTTAGAGGATATAGAGACATGGAAAATGGTTATGGATACTGGATATAGTGTGGTAAGAGAGTCAGGGGAAAAGAAAAGTGTGAGGAAAGACATTAAGGAGAAAAGTAGAGAGGAAAGACATTTATGGCACTCAGTTCTAGCCCCAGGACCCCCCCAAGCCAGAGACCCCTATCTCTGTCAGCAAGGAATACCCACAGCTCTGCAGCCATCCCACTTCCATATTCAGACCCCTTGAGTAAGGGAACCTGAGGCAGGGTTCCCTGCCCCAGCTTGAGCCCCAGGACCCCCAAGCCAGAGACCCCTATCTCTGTCAGCAAGGAATGCCCTCAACTCTGCAGCCACCTCACTTCAATCTTCAGACCCCTGGCATAAGGGATCCTGAGGCAGGGCTCCCTGCCCCAGCTCCAGCTATGCACACGACTTTTTCTTTATTTTCCTTGTTATTTTCTTCCCACTTATTTTGTCCTCACTTCCTTTATCTACACCATCCCTGGTGGTTTAGATAGGTCTAGAATTACAGTTCTGAAGTATTCTGGTATTTTAAGACTCTCTGGAATCCTCCCTTTTACTGAACACCTGTGAAAGAGGAGATACTTTTCTTCGTTCACCTGAAGAGAATACTCCTTTTTGGATCACATTGATAAACACAACAGGAGAGACTTTGGCAGTCTTCATTCCACAGCAAAAAGGAAACATACTTGCTCCTATTTGAGGAAACGTTCTCTTAAAAGGTATTCCAAAGGAAACATGTCTCCCAATGGTTAAAAGTAGAAGAAGAACCTCAGGTCTGAATAAAGCGGAAAATATGTCTCCACCAAAAGAACACAGTGACTCCCTTCCATTTCTTGAAAAAATAGAGGTTGTTACCAAAATGTCTGAAAAAGAATTTACAACAGTCATGGTGAACAAATAATATGAGCTGGAACAGGAAAAACAATGAACTACAAGAGATTAGAAAGTCTTTCCATGATATGAAGGAAGAAATGGACATGCTAAGAAAAAATAAGATGGAAATATTACAGATAAAGTCTGTACTACAGGAAATAAAATACTCTCTTGAAAGTATTAAAAGTCAATTAGACCATGCTGAAGATCTAATCTATGATGTAGAAGATAAAACTTCTGACCTATAGAAAACCACCAAAAAGATTGAGAAAATAACAAAAAAAAAATGAGGAAAACATATGAGAAATACTAGATTTCATTAGACGTCCTAACATCTCAATAATTGGTATCCCAGAAGATGAAGAAACTAATAAGGACATGGAAAACCTATTCCATGAAATCATGGAAGAAAATTACCCAAGTCTAGAGAGGCACTCAAGCATCCAGATCCAAGAAATACAAAGAACCCCAAACAGAATCAATCCAAGAAGATATTCCCCAAGGTATATCATAGCCAGACTGGCTAAGACCACAGATAAAGATAAGATACTAAAACTGGCAAGATAGAAAAGACGAGTGACGTCCAAAGTCACCCCATCAGACTAACACGGGACTTCTCAATGGAAACAATGCAAGCAAGAAAAGAATGGGAAGATGTATTGATTGAAAGTGTTAAGAGAGAAACAATTTCAACCAAGATTATTATATCCTGCAAGATTATCTTTCATATAGGAAAAAAAGATAAAAATATTCTCAGACAAACAGAACCTGAAAGAATTTGCCAGCACCAGGCCAGCTCTCCAAGAAACCCTGAAGAAAGTTCTGTTCTAGGAAAACTGAAGAAGTAACAGCCAGAACAAAGGAGTAAAAGGCAACTAAGACAATGACCAACATAAACGTCGGGACAGGTCCAGTAACATCGACAATTACATTGAATGTGAATGGATTAAATTCTCCAATCAAGAGACATAGACTGGCTGAATGAATTAAAAAACAAAAACCCTCTATCTGTTGCCTACAGGAAACCCACTTCATAGATAAAGACATACATAGACTGAAAGTGAAGGGTTGGAAAAAGATTTTCCATGCAAATGAGAACCAAAAAAGAGCTGGAGTTGCAATACTAATTTCTGACAAAATAGGCTTTAAAACAAAAACTGTTCGAAGAGACAAAGATGGGCACTATATTGTTGTAAAAGGGTCAATTGATCAAGAAGATATAATGCCTATTAATATCTGTGTGCCCAACAGAGGAGAACCCAAATATGTGAAGGAAAGACTGTTAGATCTAAAAAGGGAGATAGACTGTAACACACTAATAGTTGGAGACCTCAAAACTGCACTATCCCCTCCAGACACATTATCTTGACAAAAAATAGGTAAAGAGATAAAGGATATAAATGATACCGTAAATCAAAAGGACTTAACAGACATCTATAGTACTTTTCATCCAAAAACCACGAGATACACTTTTTTCTCACCACCAGATGGAACCTTCTCGAAGATTGACCACATCATAGGGCACAAAGCAAGCCTCTACAGATTCAAAGGCATAGAAACTATACGCAGCATCTTCTCTGACCATGACAGAATTATATTTGAGTTCAATTTCAAGAGAAATCCTCAAAAATACTCAAATCCATGGAAACTAAATAACCTAATCCTGAATGACTCCACAACTACTGAAGAAATAAAGACGGAAATCAAAAGATGCATAGAAGCCAATGACAATGAGCACATGAGTTTGCATAATCTTTGGGACACTGCTAAAGTAGTCATAAGAGGGAAGTTCATAGCAATTAGTGCACATAAGAGGAACATGGAAAAAATGCAAATAGATCACCTAACATCATGCCTCACAGAATTGGAAAAGCAACAGCAAAAAGATCAAAAAAACTCCAGGAGAAAATAAATAATAAAGATCCAAGCAGAAATAAATGAAATAGAAAATAAACAAACTATACAGAAAATAAATTAACGTAAATGCTCTGGCTGGGGGAACTTCACAACTGTGAAGCTGAACCCAGAGGGGGCAGCAGAGGCAGAGATGGAGATGCCTGGATTCTTTCTGTCTTTTCTAGTACTAGGGTGTGGAAGAAGGGGGGGGGGTCTTGGCTGGGGGGGCAACTTCACAGCCATGAAGGTGAACCCAGAAGGGGCAGCAGAGGTAGAGATAGAGATGCCTGGACCTACACTGAGTATTATCATTTTTTAAAATTTGTGCCAGCAGGACCAGCAGATGGCATGAGTTGAAAGTACTGGAATCCCACATGGATGAACTTAGTTCGAGTCCCAGACTTGGCAGCTTGAAAATCATGCTGATTGAATGTGTGTATGTGCTCAAAATCCTAAGATGAGAATGGAGGAGAAGGGATTGAAGCTTTGGCCATCCACGTGGGGGTGACTTTTCCCTTTCTCTGTCTCTCCTTCTCTCTCTCCATTGAGTGCATGTGTCCTTAGGCAAAAAAAAAAAAAAAAAAAAAAAAAAAAAAAAAAAAAAAAAATCTATGCTAGAACCAGGCAGTGGTGTAGCAGTAATGAAATTGGACACATGGGAAAGGTCCAAGGTGTGTGTCTTCAGACCACCCAGAGAACACTGGATGTGCACGGACTTGCTTATGATCCAATCTGGCTGATTTTAGGGTTGGATCATGATGTGAAGACCCTGTTGGAAGTGCCTACCTCCCTGTCTATTTCTATCTGTCATTCTTTATCTTATGGAACAAATAAATAAAAATAAACTATAAAAATCTTTCCCAATTAAATTTTTTTAAAAAAAGATGAAAGATGCAAAACACACACATGAACAAGAAGATTGGTTTTACTTGGAATTTGTTATCTGAAATTTCAGATAGTCCTCTACACTGTTCAACAGTGTTATTATGCTTATCAAAAAAAACTAACAAAAGATTTGCTTTCCACACTCTTAATCAAGAATTTCACACATTTTCTTTTGCTTCAAATCTCCTACCACAGTACACCTACCTCCATGACACTGATGACATTGTCCTGAATATAAATCAGAAAACTGAAAACAGCAGAAGATAATTCTCATTATTCTACTGTGAAATCAGAAACTCTTTCTCACTATACAAGAACAGGTTTATATGCTAATGGTGATAATCCAGAAGCGGAGAGACTAATGATTAAGAGAGAGGGAAAGAGAGAAAATAACCAAAGGATTAGGATACTTTTATAAATCAAAAGAAACCAGCATCTAAGTGACCAAGGCAACTGATGAATCTCTGCTCTAAACCCCATCTTCCAGATCCTAAAACTCAGACTGTGTTTCTGAGAAATCTACATATAGTTTTCCATAGTGGTTGTACTAACATATATCTTTCCAGTAACAGTGTATGAAAGTTTCCTTTTCTCTGCATCTGTGACAGCATTTTTTTGTCTTTCTAAAAGTCAAGTTCTTCCATAAGAGAGAACAGACATCCTCAATAGAGTTCTCATACCATGATACACCCCACAGTCTCAGCCAGCCCAGACCAAGGGCACGCATGTGCACCTTGGCTTATATCGGAAAGTCCTAGTATGTTAACCAAAGCCCTTCCCATGCAGGTCTACTTGAATTAGTATTGTGCCACAATCTGGTCCCAGTTTTTTGTATTTTTCATAATGCCATTCTAACTATTTGAGATGGGATCTCATTGATGTTTTGATTGGCATTTTTTTGTTTCTTCTTTCCATGAGTGAGAGACAAAAAGAAACAGAGACAGTACAATCCAGCAGTGTCTTAACACCATGATAAACTCCAAGCCTCAGTCAGTCCCAACTCATGAGCACAACACATGCCTGGTATATTCAGAGACGTCTCCTGATGTGAACTCAGAAACTTCTCATGTGGGTTAGATTTAGAGTATTGCATTTTACCAGTGAACCACTATCTGGCCCACAGTTTTCTTTTCTTGGATGATTAATGATGTTGAACATTTAAAAAAATATGCTTCTTGGCCTTTTGTATGTCTTTCCCTTTTTAAATGTCTGTTCAGATGATTTGCCCTTTTTAATTAAATTATTTAGTTTTCTGTTTGTATATCTTTAATACCTTGTCAGATGCCATTTGTAAATATTTTCTCCCACTCTGTAGGTTCTCTCATTACTCTGTTGATTGTTTCTTTTGCAGCAAAAGACATTTTTAGTTTAACACGCCCGTTATCTATTCTGCTTTTGCTGTTGAGGCTTTTGATGTCTTAGTCATAAAATTTTTACCCAGATCTATATCCTGGAGCACCGTTCCTATGTTTTTCTATAGTAATCATATAATTTTGGGTCATATATTGAGCTCTTCAATCCATTTTGAATATTTTTTGTATATATTAAGAGGGGTTTAGTTTCATTCTCCTATATATAGGTATTCAGTGTTTTCAACACCATTTACTGAATAAAGTGTTCTTTCTCCAGTGCATATTCTTTGCACCTTTGTCAAAAAATCAGGATATATATATATATATATATATATATATATATATATATGCTTATTTTTTGATCTTCATTTGTTTGCATGTCTGTTTTATGCCAGACTGATTATAAGTACTCAGTGTTCTTTCCTCTGTATCTATGGTTTGTAACTCCACTTTTTTGATGTTTATTCAATTATAAAGAAGAGAGAGATTGATTGATTAGTGTTTGACAGAGTTTCACCATGTGAGAACCCTTTTTCCCAATTTTCAAAACTACCTGGAACTAAATTATGCACCATTATGCCTGGTCTGTTTAGACTGAATCAGGAAAAAAAAAATCCAAGGTTCTCACATAGGCTCAATTTATGAGTATTAGCAGCATGCACCACCACAGCTGAGCTCTGCAACTCTATTCTTTACTCCCTGTTTTATTTAAAAACCAAATGCACAAAAATTAATTATAATCCTATATTATTGGGCACACAATATATAAAAATGCAATTTGTGAAAACAACAACATAAAGGTGGGGAAAGCTGTATATGACCTGAGGTTGAATATGCTACTGCCTTTAAGTCTGTATCAATCTAATCTAGATTATTTAAAATTTTGAATGGGCAAATGAATTGAACAGAAAACTCTCTAAGGAAGACATACAAATGGCCAAACGCTTATGAAAAGATGCTCAACATCCCTTATCATAAAGAATATACAAATAAAAACTACAATGAGATACCACCTAATTCCAGTCAGAATGACTAAAAATTAAAAAAAAATGATAAGTGCTGGTGAGTCTGTGGTGAAAAGGGAACTCTCCTACACTGTTGGTGGGAATGTAAATTAATACAGGCACTGTGGAGGACAACATGAAGGTTCCTAAAAGGCCTACAAATAGAGCTACCATATGATCCAGAAATTCCACTCTTGAATATCTACTCAAAGAATAGGAAAACAGTCAGAAAACTGCTTGCTCATCCATGTTTATTTTGGCATTATTCAAAATTGCTAATATGTGTAACCAACCCAAATGCCCACAAACAGATAAATAAATTGAAAAAATAGTGGCATATATACACTATAGAATACTACCCAACCATAAGAAAACAGCAAGACCCTGACATTTGATAAAAAGTGGACAAATATGAAAGATTTACTGCTGAGTGAAGCAAGCCAGACTATGAAAGAGAGACATCGTATACCCACACTTAATATATACCCAATGTCCACACTCTATGACAGAAACTGAAAGACTAGGGGATATAAGAGCATGAAGAATGGTTGTGGATACTGGAGACAGTGTTGAAGGAGCCTGGGAGATAGGGGAGGGTGACATAGAGGGAATCAAGGAGAAAAAAAAAAGGCAAGACTTTTTTTTTTTTTTTTTTTTTTTTTTTTTTGGAGAGGTTTTCGCTATAAGGCATGTGCGCTTGCCAGACAGACAGAGAGAAACAGAGACACAGAAAGCGAGAAATCACCATCCAGGGGGGATGGCCACACCACAATCCCTCCTCTTCCCTTCTCCTCTCATGATCTTGGGCATGCACGCACATGCGCCCGGCGTGAGTTTTAAGCCACCAGGTCCAGGACGCGAACCATGGTCGACTACATGGGAATCTAGTGACGTAGCCATTACGCTAACTGCTGGTCCCAAAGGCAAGACATTTTTAAAAATAATTATTTTATTTAACTTTCTTTTTATTTGATTAGAGAGAGAGAGAGAAAGCCGCCAGATCCAGGACTCAAACAGCAGTTGACCATATGGGAATCCAGTGCCCTTAACCACCACGCAATCTGCTGGCCTCAAAAGGCAAGGCCTTTTAAGGGACACAGAAATAGAGAATTGTCTGTTGATGATAATGTGTATGATAATATCTTTAACTGGACTGGTATGTAGTTTATTCATGCTGGAAATATTCATTTTTATAAGGTGTGGCAATATACAGTGATTGAATGTATAAAATAAATGTGAAAACTGTAAGAAAATGAAATTCCGTATTATTAGTTCTTATTGAACGTTAAATTTAGTGGGTTTGTACCTTAAATTCCTATTTATTTTACTGACAGCATAAACTACAATATGTTGATTTATATGTTCAAATGTACAGTGATTTAATGTATAACATAAATTAAAATTAAAAAATAAACTCTTTAGCATAGAGCTGGCACCCAGGAGACATATAATAGATATTAGTTTTCATGTCTTTCAGATACGTATATCGTTAACTGAAAATGTATTTCATATCCTTGTCATAATAACGACAGTGTTCATTCACTCGATAAACACTTATTGGGGCCAGCCCCGTAACCTAGTGGTTAAGGGACCTGGAAAAATAACAACACAAACAAATCTTGAAAATACTAAATTCTTGCCAAATGTCTACCCACTTGACTCCCAATATATAAAAATTATGTATATGGTATATAAAAGTTACATGTAAAACATAACTATATTATAAAATGTTAATATAGTATTAAAAAGGATTGAAAAAAGGGTAAAAACATCCCATGATTCTGGATTGGAGGAATTAATTCAATCAAGATGCCAAACTTAATTAATCTACAAATTCAATGCAATTCCAATCAAACCAGAGACATTTCTCACAGAAACAGAAAAAACAATCAAAATTTGTCTAGTAATATATAAGGTCCCATATCACCATAGCAATAGTGTGTAAAGGGAATAAAGTAGAATTTATCTCATGTCCTGACCTCAAAACAATTTGCAAAGCTGTGAAAATCAAAACAGCATGGTATTGGCATAAAACAGGCAGGAAGATCAATAGAATACAATTGAGATACTTAAAATAGACCCCAAAACATACAGCCAACAAATCTTTGACAAAGGGCACAAGACAACCCAGCAGGGGAAAAATATCTTCAGAAAATGGTGCTGGAGAAACTAAATATCCATCTGTAGAAGAGCGAAACTGCATCTCTATCTCTTTCCATTAACAAAATGGTTACAACACTGGACTCCCACATGGCCGATCATGGTTCAAGTCCCAGATCTGAAGGCTTGAAACTCATGGTAGGTGTATGTGCGTGCATGCATGCCAAAAATCCTGAGAGGATAATGGAAGAGAAGAGATTGTGGTGTGACCATTCCCTTGGGGGCATGATTTCTCAGTTTCTGTCTCTGTCTCTGTCTCTCTGGTGGAAGCACACACCTCATAGCAAAAATCTCTTTAAAAAAACAATCCAATTAAAAGAAGGGCAAATGAGTGGAATAGACAACTCTTCAAGAATGACATACAAACAGCTAAAAAGCATATGCAAATGTGCTCAACATCTCTTATCATAAGGGAAATGCAAATCAAAATGACAATGAAATACTATGTAACCCCAGTCAGAATGGCTAACTTAAAAAAATAAAGAATGATAAGTGATGTAAAGTCTATGCTGAAACAAGAACTCTCCTACACTGTTGGTGGCAACATAAATTAGTATAACCATTACAGAAAATGATATGGCAGTTCCTCAGAAGCCTATAAAGGAATTACCATACAACCAAGTAATTACACTCTCAGGTATCTATCCAGAGGGTAGGAAAACCTTCAGTTAAAAAAAAAAAAAAAAAAAAAAAAAAAAAAAAAAAAAAAAAAACTTGCACATTCATGTTTATTGCAGCATTTTTTACAATTGCTAGGGCATGGAATCAACCCAAATGTCCAAAAATAATCAAGAGGATTGTGACATAAGAGTTCTTTCCTGTGCCCCACTCCACTGGATTTCTCCTGGTTCCAGCTATTGTGCAGAGCTAGCCTCAGTGGTAAGGAGTGATGGAGATGCTGGGAGAATGTGGCATATCTCCCCCCACCTGCCTCTAAACTCCAAAGTACATGGTGTGGTAGCCAGGCCCCATTCTCCCCCATGCCCCATACCATTGGATTTCTCTCAGTTTCAACTATAGTGCAGGGACAGCCTCCATAGAATGGAGTGACAGAGCTCCTGAGAAACTGTGGTTCACGTCTCCCTACAATGGACTTTTGGAATACTTGGTGTCCTTTGAGATTTCATATTTACTGGCCTACATGACATGCTTAATTGTACTTCTTCTTTTGGTTACATTCTCCAGCTCTGCCTCAGGTACACCTGATCCTGAGACTCTGGATAGGGACCAAGCACCTCAAGCATGTTACATACACTCTTCTCTAATCAGAAGACAAGGCCATCTCCAAAGAACACAACAGAGAAGTAGAGCACTTCTCCTGACAATATAGAATCAATTTCAAGAAATTAGGAAGAGATGTATAATCAATCAGATGACCAAAAACAAGTGCAGAGAAACAAAAAAAAATATGAGAAAACAAGAAAACAATAGAACTCGTGGATATGTCAGATAAATAATTAAGAAAATTCATTGTGACAAAACTATGTGAGGTTCAAGAGAAAAGAGACAATGAATTCTAGGAGATGAGGCAATCCTTCCATGATTTGAATGAAGAACTAGATATCATAAAAAAGATTCAAACAGAACTATTAGAAATGAAGGCTTATAATACAGGATATCAAAACCTCCCTCGAAAGTATTAATAGTAGATTAGATCATGCAGAACACTGAATCTTGGGTCTAGGAGAAGAAACATCTGACCTAAACAAAATCACCAAAATGAAAACATAATCCACCCCTCAAGAAAAATGAGAATAATATACGGAAAATACTAGACACTGCTAAACACCCAACATCCAAAAAATTGGCCTCACATAAGATGAAGAATTTAACAACGGCATCAATAATCTATTCCACAAAATACTTCAGTAAATTTTCCAAAACAAAAGAAGCATTCAAACATCCAGACTCAACAAATACATAGGACCCCAAATAGAATCTACCTAAAAAGATCCTCTTCACAGTATATCATTGGCTAAGATCACGGATAAAGACAAAACTCTGAAAATGGCAAGAGATAAAAGTCAAGACACTTTACAAAGGTTGTGCCACTAGGTGAACATTGTAACAATGGAAACAATGCAAGCAAGGAAAGAATGGGAACAGATATTCAAAGTGTTAAAAGAAAAGTAATTTCAATCAAGAATACTATACCCTGCAAGATTTTCCATCAAATGGGAATAAAAGATAAAAAAAAATTCCCAGACAAACAAAACCTGAAAGAATTTACCAACACTAGACTAGCTCTTCAATAAGTGCTTAAGGAAGTGCTATACCAGGAAAATTAAAAAGAGACAGAAATAAAAGAACAACAACAACAACAACAACAAAGCCCAAGAAAATGGCTAACAAAACACCAGTCCACAACTACCAATAATAACACTAAAAGTTAATGGATTAAACTCTCCAATCAAGAGACACAGACTGACTGAGTGGATTAAAAAACCAAGAAACCCTCTATTTGCTGCATATAAGAAACATACTTCATGGATAAAGATAAACATAGATTAAAAGAGAAGGGCTGGAAAAAGATATGCCATGCAAATGAAAATTTTACAGAAAGGGAGGAGTCATGATGCTGATTTCAGACAAAATAGGCTGTAAGAAAAAAGCTGTAAGAAAAGATAAAGAAGGGCATTGAATAGTAGTAAAAGGGCTAATTCACTAAGAAAATATAATCCTTATAACTACCTATGTACCCAACTCAGGAGAACTCAAATACATGGAGGAAAGACTGCTAGATCTAAAAGGTGAGAAAGACTGCAACACACTAATGGTTGGGGATCTCAATGATCCATTGTCTACTTTGGACAGAACATCTAGACAAAAAAATAAGCAAAGAGGATCTTAACAATACCATAATTCAAATGCCCTTGACCGACATCCATAGAACCTTCCATCCAACAACTACAAAATACATTTTTATCACCCCCTCATGAAACCTTTTCAAAGACTGAAACTTTTCAAAGAGTGACCACATTCCCAAATTCATTTTATTAACCCTCTATTACCCTCATTTCCAAACAAGACTTCACAGACTAAAAGGCATAGAAACTAGATCCAGTATCTTCTCCAAGCATGATGGAATTAAACTTGATATTATTTTCAGCAAGAAACCTCAAAAATACACAAACATTGAAACTAAACGACTTACTCCTGAATAACTATAAACCACTGAAAATATTAAGAATATCAAAAGACACATTGAAACCAATGATAAATGAGTACATGTTTCCATTACTTATGGGACTGAGTAAAAGCAGTCATAAGAGGAAAATTCATTGCAATTAGTGTGCATAAAATGAGGGAAAAGTGGCAATCAATCAACCTAATCACACAACTCAGGGAACTGGAAAAGCAACAAAAAATCCAAAAAATTCCAGGAGAAAAGATATAATAAAGATCCAAGCAGAAATAAATCAAATGAGAATAAACAAAATATACAGAAAATAAATAAAAACAAAAGCTGTTTCTTTGAGAAGATAAACAAAATGGAAGCACCATTAACTAGACTAAGAAAAGGAGAGAAAAGAACCCGATAAATCAGGTTTGCAGTGAAACAGGCAACATTATAACAGACATAATGGAAATACAAAACATCATTAATGAATACTATGAGCAACTGTACGCCAACAAAGAAGAAAACTCAAAAATGAGTTGGATAAATTTCTGGACACATATAATCCACCAAGATTGAATCAGGAAGACATAGAGGCCTGAATAGACCTATAAAAAACAATGAGATTGAATCAGTAATAAATAACCTCCCATCAAAGAAAAGCCCAGGTCCCTATGGAATTCTGAATTCTACAAAACTTTTAAAGAAGAGATAACCCTCTACTCAAATTATTTCTAAAGATACAATAGGAAAGAACACTCCCAAATTCATTTTATTAAGCCTCTATCACTCTCATCTCCAAAACAGACAAGGACACAAAACAAAAGGAAAACTACTGACCACTATCTATGATGAATATATATGCAGTTAGGCTTTATCCAGGGATCCAAGAGTGGTTCAACATATGTCAAACCATACATGTAATACACCATCTTAACAGAAAGAAAGATAAAAACCATATGATCATATCAATGGATATAGAAAAAGCAACTGAAAAAATACAACATCCTTTCATGATTAAGACTCTCTGCACAATCTGTAAAGAAGGGACATTCCTAAACACAAATAAAAGCCATATATATAAATTCCATAGCTAACACTGTACTGAAAAATCCATAATTAACAAAAACTAGAATATGACAAGGCTGTCAACTTTCTCCCCTCTCTTTCAATATGGTACTGGAAGTCCTAGCAAGTGCAACCAGAGAAGAGAATAAAATAAAAGGCATTCGAATTAGGGAAAGAAGTGAAATGATCTCTAATTGAAGATGACATGACTATATACAGAAAACCTAAAGAAATCTGCAAAAACACTCCTGGAATTGATAAGTGATTACAGTATAGTAGCAGGATACAAAATCAACATACAAATATCTATAGTATTTCTGTACACTGACAATGAGCAGATGGAGGTGGAGTTGAAGAAAGCAATCTCATTTACAATAACCAGAAAAAGCATAAGATACTTGAGAATAAACCTAACCAAAGAAGTCAAAGACCTATTCCAGGAAAACTGAATGGCTAAAAAAAGAAATTAAAAATGACACAACAAAGTGGAAAGACATCTCATGTTTCTGCATTGGAAAAATGAATACAATCAAATTGTCAATTCTACTCAAATTAATCTACACATTTAATTCAATTCTAATCAATGTATCAGAGATAGCCTTCACAGATTTAGGAAAAAAACAATAACAGAATTTGTCTGGACTCAGGAAAGACCTTGTATTGACAAAGCAATCCTATGCCACAACGGAGCAGGTGGAGTCTCACTCCTAGACCCCTAAATATATTACAAAGCTGTGATAATCAAAACAGCATGGTATTGACACAAAAATAGGCATGTGAAACAATGGAACAGAATAGAGACCTCAGAAATAAACCCCAAAACATAGAGTCACCTGACTATGGACAAAGGGCACCCATCATGTGGGAAAAAGAAAACCTCCTTAGCAAATGGTGTTGGACAAACTGGGTATCCACTTGCAGAAAAATAAAACTGGACCCCCTATCTCTCACCATTAACAAAAAATCAATTCAAAATGGATCAAAGACCTCAATCTAAGACCTCAAGCTGTAAAACTACTGGTGGAAAACTCTTGGAGAAAATGGAGTCAACAAGGATATTTTAAACAAGAGCCCCCAAACTGGCAATTATCCCAAAAATAGACAAGTTGGGTCACATCAAATTTAAAAGTTTCTGCAAAATAAAAGAAATAATAGAGAGAATCAACAACTCTTGGAATGGGAGAATATATTTGCAAATTATGCCTCAAATAAGGGACTGACAGCCAGAATATATAAAGAACTCAAACGGCATACAAAAAAAAAAAAAAAAAAAAAAAAAAAAAAAACTGAATTAAAAGACGGATAAATCGGCTGGATAGACAACCCTCTAAAGAATATATACAAATGGCTAATAAGTATATGAAAAAATGCTCAACACGACTTATCATAAGGGAGATGCCAATCAAAACTACATTGAGATGCCACCTAACTGCAGTCAGAATGGCTAAGATTAAAAAAATAATGAACTTGCAGAAAGATGAATCTGAACCCCTACCTCTCTCCTTTGACAAGAATCAAGTCAAGGTGGATCAAGGATCTAAATCTAAGACCTCAAACTATAAAGCTGCTCCTGGAGAATGCTGGGGAAACTCTGGGAGACATTGGTGTAGGGAAAGACTTCCTAAAGAAGACCCTCAAAGCAGAGTCCATCGTCCGCAAAATAGACAAGTGGGATTACATCAGACTAAGAAGTTTCTGCATGGCCAAAGACACAGTAGTTAGTGTGAATCGACAGCCCTCAGAATGGGAAAATATTTTTGTAAATGTTGCATCAGATAAGGGACTGATAACCAGAATACACAAGGAACTAAAAAAGGTGTTTGGAAAAAAAGATGAGCAACCCTATTAAAAGATGGGAGAAGGAGATGAAGAAAACACTCTCTAAGGATTACATACGAATGGCCAAAAGGCATATGAAAAAATGTTCAACCTCCCTCATCGTAAGGGAAATGCAGATAAAAAAAACAATGAGATACCACCTAACCCCAGTCAGATTGTCTAATATTAAAAAAACAAAAAATGATAAGTGTTGGCGGGGGTGTGGTGAAAGGGGAACTCTTTTACACTGCTGGTGGGAATGTAGATTGGTCCAACCACTGTGGAGAATAATTTGGAGATTCCTCAAAAATCTACAGATAGATCTGCCATATGATCCAGAGATCCCACTCCTCGGTATCTACCCAAAGGACAGAGGAATTCTTCATTGGAAAAGTGCTTGCACATCGATGTTTATTGCGGCACTATTCACAATTGCTAAGTCATGGAACCAACCCAGATGCCCCCGTATGGAGGAATGGATTGAAAAACTGTGGCACATATACTCTATGGAATACTACTCAGCCATAAAAACCAACAGAGCCCTGGCTTTTGACAGAAAGTGGAAGAATATGGAAGATGTACTGCTGAGTGAGGCAAGCCAGGCTATGAAGGAGAGGCATTGTATGTCCCCACTTAACATATACCGTTTGTCTGCATTCTATGTCTGAAACTGATTGACTAACAGTTGAACAAACACAAGAGATGGGTGTGAATGTCAGATGAGGTGTATGTGGAGGAGTGGGGCCCAACGAAAGTCATTTGGAGAAGGGATACAGAGGTAGAGCATTGACGGGATGGGGAGGTGTGGTGTTATCTGTTGAAGATATTTCGATCAACGGGTCTGGGGAGAAATGTTCACATATCGAAATGGTCTCATTGTAAGCCAAACAATATGATTGAAAGTATATACAAAAATAAATAAATTAATAAAAAAAAATAATGAACGAAAAGTGATAGCAAGGTTGTGGAGAAAAGGAACTTCTCCTACACTGTTGGTGGGAATGTAAATTGATATATCTACTGTGGAGAACAATATGGTGGTTCCTCAAAGACCTACAAATATAACTAGCATATGATCCACCAATTCCACTCCTGGGTATCTACCCAATGGATAGGAATGTACTCAATCAGAAATACACTTGCACATCCATGTTTATACTGGCATTATTCACAATTGCTAATATGTGGATCCAACCCAAGTGTCCATGAAGAGAAAAATGGATTGAAAAAGTGGGGCACATATACATATGGAATGCTACTCAGCCATAAAATAATGAGATCCTGGCATTTGATAGAAAGTGGACAAATATGGAAGATTTGCTGTAAGTGAAGCAAGTCAGACTATGAAAGAGACGCACTGTATGTTCCCACTCAATATATACCTAATGTCAGCACTCTATGGTAGAAACTGCAAGATTGGAAGGTATAAAAACATGGAAAGCAATGGTGATGCTAGGACAGTGTGGGAGAAGGGTAGGGAATGGGGGAGGGTGAGAAGAATGGAATCAAGGGAAAAAGAGGTAAAATATTTAAGGGACACAAAAAATGGAAAAGAATCTGTTGATGATGACATGGATGCTAATTTCTTTTAAAGATCCAATATGCAATGTAGTCATGATGGGAAAATTAACTTGGTATACTGCAATAATACACGGTGATTGAATAAAAAGAAGTTATGAAAAAATAAATATTATTTTAAACCTAAAAAAGAAAAAATGTGCCATATGTACTTTATGGAATAGTACTCAGCCATCAGAATCAATGAGACTCTTATATTTGATACAAAGAGGGATGGATATGGAAGACTTAATGCTAAGTGAAGTAAACCAGACTATGAAAGAGAGTCTTTCTATTTCCCCTTCAGTATATATTAAATGTCTGCTCTCTGTAGCAGAAACTGAAAGATTGGAAGGGAGGGCAACTGCAGATACTAGAGATAGTATAGGCAGGGGCAAGAAGGTTGGATAATAGGCAAATGGAGGGAGGAGAATAGGAAAAAATATATATATATATAATTGACACAAAAATGAAGTTATTTGCTAATGACAATGTCCATAGTAACGTCTTTTTCTTGATTGACACGCACTATATTTGTGCTGAGAAAACCATGTTGTACACTGTAAAGATATATAGTGATTAAATGTGTGTGTGTGTGTATATATAATATATATATGTATATATATACTGATTTTAATTCATAAATTATAGTGTATTAAAATCAGAATTAAATTAAAATCAGAAACTGTAAATGCATATCATCAGAACTTACGAAGTGGGTCATGAATGATTTTAAAAGTTCCTTAGGGATTGACAGAGAAGTTAGAAAAATCATTCACACAGAAAGTTTGGTGGAGAATTTACCAACAGCTGATAACAAAAAAATGTGAAAAAACATATTAAAGGTCATCAAGAAATGTTAACAAGTTAGAGACTGGAAGAACTTGAGTCATGTACAGAGAAAAAGGAAGATGATGAAGAAGAAACTGAAACAGAATAAACAATGTGGACATTACCAAAACCTGCCAAAATGTTTCAAATTGTTCAAACATTAAAGAATAAAATTATGGATAGAACACAGCATTAAAGTTAGCTATATGATCAATGAAAATTTACAACTTCTGCAGCAACACTTTTTTTTTGAGAGGTTTTTGCTATAGGGTGCGTGCGCTCGCCAGACAGACAGAGAGAGACAGAGAGACAGAAAGCGAGAAATCACCCCCCCAGGGGGGATGGCCATGCCGCAATCCCTTCTCCTCCATTCTCCTCTCAGGATCTTGGGCACACACGCACACGCAGCCGGTGTGAGTTTTAAGCCACCGGTTCCGGGACGTGAACCACGGTCGACTACGTGGGAGTCCAGCAACATAGCCATTATGCTAACTGCTGGTCCCGCAGCAACACTTTTATGAGTTTAAAAGAAAGAGACAACACTTCTGATTATCTTCCAAAATGTTTTGGCAAAAATCCTTCTACTACCGAGGATTGTCAACAACTGATATTTTGTGCTTTTGACATTTACCCATGGACATCACCATGGCTGGATGATTAAGATTCCCCCAAAACAGATGATGCTCCTTCTGACATATCATCATAAGGTCAATAGTAGCCTATTCCATGGCACAATGCTACATCATTCAATTCACTTCATCTCATCATTTAGGCATTTTATCATCAAACATCATGACAATAAGAAGGATGAGTACAGTACTATAAGGTATTTTGAGTGCAAGAGAAACCATATTTACATAACTTTCATTACATTATGATGTTATAATTATTTGATAGCATTAGTGGTTATTGTTAATCTCTTACTGTACCTAACTTAAGATCACTTTGTATGCAGAGGGAAAAGTAAAGTATGTTTAGGGTTCAATATTACCTATGGTTTCAGGCATCCATTGGGGATTCTGGAATATATCACTCATAAAGAAGGGGGCCCTACTGTATAACACACACAGAAAACAAATTTCAAAATAGTAGAAGTAAGTCTTTCTATACCAGTAATTTCATCAAGTATAAATGGATTAACCTCACTAAGCAAAAGTGGAAATTGGCAGAACAGATTTATAAAGGTCAACTCAATCCATTCATCTGTTCTTGGACATTTGGGTTGATTCCATGTTTTAGCAATCGTGAATAATACTGCAATAAACATGGGTGTGCAAGTATTTTTTCTGACTGAGTGTGTTCCTATCCTTTGGGTAGATACCCAGGAGTGGAATTGGTGGATCATATGGTAGTAATATTTGTAGGTCTTTGAGGAACATCTATATTTTTTAAATTTATTTTTAAAAATTTATTATTTTTATATATCCAATTGTTATACATCATTTAGATTGTATAAAGAATTTACCCAACATGAAATATACCTGAGACCAGTCCGGTTGAGAATATTATACACATTATCAATAGGTATTAAACAATTTCTGTGTCCCATAAATGTCTTACCTGTCTATTTTTTCTTCCTAGTTACATTCCCTACACTCTTCCCCTCTCCCGAACCTCCATATTGTTCTCCACAGTGGCTGTACTAATTTACATTCCTACCAACAGTGGGAAGAAGAAACACTTAAACTGCCATAGGTTAAAAAAGAAATCAGGAAAATTATAAAACACTTAGGGATGAATGAATATACACAACATACCAAAACTGATTGGATGCAGAAATGCAGTGTTTAGAGACAAATTTATAGCTATAAATGCCACATTAACAAGGAAGAAAGATTTTACATCAATAATTTAACTTTGTAACTTAAGGAACTAGAAAAAGGAGAGTAAGCAAAACCCAAAGCTATCAGAAGAAAGGAAATTCTAAAGAATAGAGACAAGTAAAATAAAGAACAGAAAAACAACAGAAATAATGAAAACAAAGGTTGGTTCTTTGTAAAGATCAACAAAATTGAAAACCTTCAGCCAGATGTTAAAGAAAAAAAGAGAGAAGACACAAATAAGTAAACTCAAAATGAAAGGAAGGACATTACTATCAACATTGCAGAAATAAAAAAAGTTATAAGAGAGTACTATGAATAATTGTATGTCAACAAATTACATTACCTAAATAAATGGACAAATTACTAGAAATACACAAATTACCTTTGAGTTGTATCATTTTTTGCTTCCACGTATTTTAGAGTTGTATACACATTTAGAATATTCTTGTTTTCTTTTCCTTTTGAAAACTGATCACTTTGTTATCATGTAATCCTTTACCCACAACCATTTCCTTAGTCTGAAGTTTATTTTGCCTGGTAGTGGTATAGTCATGTTAATATTTACATAGTACATCTTTTTCTCTATACTTTAATTTTATCCTATTTATGTCATTTTGTTTAAAGCAGTTTTGCTTTGTTTTCTTTTCAATTTTTTAAAATTAAGGTTTTTGTCATAGGGTGTGTGTGCTTCTCAGAAAAAAACAGAAGCAGACAGTGAGAGGGAAAGTGCGAAATCACCCTCAGAAGGGATTGCCATACTGCATTCCCTTTTCCTTCATTTTTCTCCTGAGATGTTAGGCACTTATGCACTCATGCCCAGCATGATTTTCAAGAGACCAGGTCTGGGACTTGAAACACAGATGGCCATACTGGAGTCCATCCATCATCGTAACAATCACACTACTTGCTCTTCCCCCAGCTTTCTTTTCAATAGTACATACTTAGGTCTTTTATTAAATATAATAATAAATATTTTCATTAGTGAATTTAGACTGTTTAAATTTAATATGATTATTTGTGTAGTTAGAATAAAACCTGTTATACCACTAGCTTTTTCCTATTGTTCCATTTGTTCTTTGTATTTTTTCTTCTTTTTCTGCTTCCTTTACCATTAATTGCATTAATTTAGCATTGCAGATTATTCAATTTTATCTCCACCTTTGATTTATTTTTTATAACTCTTTGAAAAATTATTCTGACTGCTCTAGAGTTTTTAACAAACATTTCATATTAGAATCTATCTTCAAATCATATTATACTACATAATGTCTAGCATAAGGACCTTACAACTATATTCTTTGATCCACTGAGATTTTCATGCACTGAGGTGCATTTTACTTTTAAATACACAAAGCTGCACTACATAGCTAATATTTTTAAAACTTTATTTAATCATTGGTCATCTTTATAGCTTGTGACATGGTTCTTCCCAGTGTGCATGAGGTGCATCTCAATCAAGTCAAAGGTTTTATCATATACATCAGCTGTTAGTCAATTTTCTCTTAGAGCACTCAAAATGAAGAAACATTTTATGTTTTACCTTCACTAATTCCATCTCCAAAATTCTTCATTTCATTGTATAGATTCCACTTTCTGTTTGGTGTCAACTCACGTACTTTAACATTTATTGTAATACAGATCTGCAGACCTATGACAATGAATTCTCTTTCTTTCTGTTTTTTTTTTTTTTTTCTGAGAATGTATTTACTTTTACTTTTTATTTTCACGGTGTAAGGAATTATTACTTGGTCAAAGAAACATTCACCAAAAAAGATATCCAAAAGTGAATACATCATCCAATGACTAGAAGTAAAAGAAGAGCCTCAGGTCTGAATAAACCAGGAAATATGACTCCATCAAAAGAACACAATAACTTCCCTCCATCTCTTGAAAAAAACAGAAGTTACCAAAATGTCAGAGAAAGAATTTAGAACATTCATGGTGACAAAACTCTATGAGATGGAAAAAAAAAAAAAAAAAAAAAAAAAAGAGAGAGAGAAAAGAGACAACGAACTACAGGATTAGGAAGTACTTCCATGATATAAAAGAAGAAATGGGCACTATAAGAAAGACTCAGATGGAACTATTAGAGATGAAGTCTGTAATATAGGAAATAAAAAACTCTCTCAAAAGTATTAAAAGTCAAATAGACCATGCTGAAAATTGAATCTCCAACATAGAAGATAAAACCTCTGACCTAGGAAAAAAAAAGATAAAGAAAATAACAGAAAAATATGAGGATAATATACGAGAAATACTAGACTCCATTAAATGTCCAAACATCCTAATAATCATTACCCCAGAAGGTGAAAAAACTAATAAGGGCATAGAAAACTTATTCCATGAAATCCTGGAAGAAAACTTTCCAAGTGTAGAGAAGCACTCACACATCCAGACCCAAGAACTACAAAGGACCTCAAATAGAATCATCCCAAGAAGATCTTCCCCAAGGCACATCTTAGCCAGACTGGTCAAGACCACAGATAAAGACAAGATACTAAAACTGGCAAGAGAGAAACAACAAGTGACTTACAAAGGTCATTCCATAAGGCTAACACTGGCCCTGTCAATGGAAACAATGCAAGCTAGGAAAGAATGGGAAGACATATTGAAAGGGTTAAGAGAGAAACAATTTAAACTAAGATTATTATATCCAGCAATACTATCCTTCATATGGGGAAAAAATTAAAATCTCGTAAGACACAGAAAAACTGAAAGAATTTGCCAACACCAGACCAGCTCTTCAAGAAACTCTGAAGAGTCCTGTTCTAGTAAAACTAAAGAATGAACAGCCAGAAATAAGGAAATAAAAGACAACCAAGACAATGGGCAACTTAAAGGTAGGGACAAGTCTGGAAATATCGATAATAACATTGAATGTTAATGGATGATAATGTTAATGATAATGTTAATGTCTCTAATCAAGAGACACAGACGGGTTTAATCGATTAAAAAAAATAAAACCAGAAACTCTTTATCTGTTGCCTACAAGAAATGCATCTTGTGAATGAAGACAAATATAGACTAAAAGTGATGGGCTGGAAAAGGTATTACATGCAAATGGGAAACAAAATAGGGCTGGAGTTATGATACTAATTTTTGACAAAATAAGCTTTAAAAAATTGTTTGAAAAAACAAAGAAGGACGCTATATTGTAGTAAAAGGGTTAATCTATCAAGAAGATATAACGCTTGTAAATCTATATTCACCTAAGACAGGATCACCCAAATACGTGAAGGAAAAACTGTTAGATTTAAAAGGAGAGGTTGCAACACATTCATTATTGGAGACCTCAACACCCTACTATCTCCTCTGAACAGATCATCTAGAAAAAAAATACGTAAAGAGTAAAAGGATCTAAATGATAGCATAAATCAAATGGTCTTACCAGACATCTATAGAACTATCCACACAAAAACCACTAGATATAATTTTTTCTCACCCCCGTATGGAAACTTTTCAAAGACTGACCACATGATAGGGCACAAAGCAAGCCTCTACAGATTCAAAGACAAAAAAAATTATATCCAGCATCTTCTCCAACCATGATGGAATTAAACTTGAGTTTAATTTCAAGAGAAATCCTAAAAAATTCTCAAATATTTGGAAACTAAATAAACTACTCCTGAATGACTCTACAACTACTGAAGAAATTAAGACTAAAATCAAAAGATTCATGGAAGCCAATGACAATGAGGACACGAGTTTCCATAATCATTGAGACACTGCTAAAGCAGTCATAGGAGGGAAGTTCATAGTCATTAGTGCACATAAGAAGAAAGAAAGAAGGCAAATAGATCACTTAACATTATGCCTCAGAGAATGGAAAAAGCAACAACAAAAAGATCAAAAAAAAAAAAAACTCCAAGAGAAAGAAAATAATAAATATACAAGCAGAAATAAATGAAACAGAAAATAAATGAACTATACAGGAAATAAAGTAAAAGCTGGTTCTTTGAAAAGATACACAAAATTGATACACCACTAGCGAGACATTAAGAAGCTAGAAAGGAATCAGGTGAATCAAATGTGCAATGAAGCAGGTAATATAACAACAGACATAATAGAAACACAAAACATCACAGGAGGATACTATGAACAATTATATGCAAAAAAAACAAACAAACAAAAAAAAACAAGACAATCTGGAAGAGATGGACTAATTCCTGTACAAATATAATCTACCAAGATTGAGTCAGGAGGATATAGAAAGTCTGAATAGGCCCATAACAAGTCAGGAGAGTGATGAGTAGTAAATAACCTCCCAACAAAGTAAAGCTCTGGTCCTGATGGCTTCACCTGTGGCTTTAAAAGAAGGAGAAGTTGGAGGAGGAGGAGGAGGAGGAGGAGGAGGAGGAGGAGGAGGAGGAAGAGGAGGAGAAGGAGGAGGAGAAGAAGAAGAAAAAAAAGAAAAGAAAAGAATATCCAGTATCTGACCATTGTTCACCACTTCTACCCAGTTTGGTCCAAACTGCCATCATCTCATAATTTCTCATTAAGATTACAGCATTAGTGCCAGATTATTTCCCTGCTTCCTCCCTTGCCTTCCTACAATATCTTTTCAATATAGCAATCCAATTGTACATGTTAAAATATAAGTCAAATTGTGTCACTCATTTGGTCTAAATCCTCTAATGCCTTCCCGATCCACTAAGTCTCTAGAATGTCCTGTATAACCCAACACAATGTTTACCACACTTTTCCCACTTTTGACTTGTTGAGTTTTATTACTCCTCTTTTCCTTGGAACTCACCCCACAGATAAACTTGCTGCCTTGTTGTTCTTAATCATGCAGAATATGCCCTTGTTTCAGGGCTTTTATCTTTGCTGTTACTTTTTCTTTAAATGTTCACCACTTCTCAATCTCTTCTTCTAGTTACCACACTAGCTCCTTCACATCCATCAGGTTGCAAACTGAGTGCCACTGCCTCAAGGAGGTCTGTCTATTCACCGCTCCAAAACCTATGCTCTTATGCCCTTCTGTTACCTTTATACCACGTTTTACATATTACACACACACATACACACACACACACACACACACACACACACTTGGTTTCTTGCTTACAAACTGCATTTTCCCTGAGATGGCTAAATCAGTAAGAACAGGGGCCATATAGTTTTTTTTTTAATCAGTCCTATTTATTGTTATTATACATTCAGTCATTATACATCATTTAGTTTGTAAAGAGATTTTACCCAACATGATATATGCCACACAGCAAACGAGTTGATACTACTATACATGTCATCATCAACAAGAAACAAACCATAACTATGTAACACAAATGTCTTATATCTCCATATTTTCCCAAATTTCCATTCTTGCACTCTTCCCCTCTCCCACACTCTCCTTCCACTTGGTCACCAGTGTCCATAATGATTTTTTATTTCAATTTATTTATTTGCATTAATTCACTGTACATCATCACAGCATAAAAAATGAGATTTTCCCTCCAGGGTACACTGTATATTATCTCAATCAAGCACATCAACAAACATGTTATTGTCAGCAAATGATCTTCCATTTCTTGTTTTCTGTATGTTTTATCCTTGATTCACTATCTCTTACCCTCTGCCATCTCCCACTCTCCTCCTGCACTGTCTCTGGTATCTATGTTTGCTTTCTATACTGTTTCCCCCCCACATTTTATTGAATCACCAAAGACCCTAATGAATCCAAATACCCTCATAGCAAACACAGGTGGCACACATATTTCCATGAACACAAGTCTAACTTTACACATCCTATAAAGTAGCACCTAGCTGGGGCTACATATCCTACTGCAGTCATTGAATAGATACATATTTTTTCCTAAAACTTTTTTTTAACTCAATTTACATTCCTTCCCTAAGTATCATCACAGCACACAAAATGTAATCTCCCATCCAGTACACACTGCATAGTGACTCAATTATGCACATTTTAAAAAATTTTCCATTTCCAGTTTCTAGAATTATTTCCACCCCTCTTTCTGACCCTCTGTCCCTTCCCATCCTCCTCTCACACCACCTCCTGTGTCCACAATTGTCCTCCATTCCCTTCTCACCCACATTGCATTGATCACACAATTTCCTACATAATCTAACTACTTTCAAAGGTGAGTTCACTCATTACTACTAAGAAAATCAGTTTAGACTTAAATCAAAGAAACGCCAAGGAACTTTGCTTAAAGCCAGGAAATAGGTTACGATTCTGTTCAAATGGTAGGTGCATGAACCTATCAGTCTCATGTACTTTTATCTTCTGTTCTGGTTCAATTTTCCTGATTAAATTCTGGGATATAATATTCAACTCCAGACTTGTCCCTATGATTAAGCTGGCCACTTTCTTAGTTTTTGAACTCTTATTTCCGTGTGTCTGTATTTAATTTTCCTGATACAGCACACCCTTGAGAACTTCTTGGAGATCTGGTCTGGTGCTGGTAAATTCTTTCAGGTTTTGTTTATCTGAGAATGTTCTTGTCTTTTCTTCCCACCTGAACGGTAATCTTCCTGGGTACAGTATTCTTGGCTGAAATTGCTTCTCTCTTAACACTTTGAATATATTTTCCCATTCTCTCCTCGCTCGCATTGTTTCCGATGAGAGATCTGCTGTTAGCCTGATGGGATGTCCTTTGTAGTTAACTTGATGTTTTTCTCTTGCCAATCTTAGTATCTTGTCTAAGGTTTTGGTCAACCTGGCTATAATGTATCTTGGAGAAGATCTTCTTGGGTTGATTCTATTTGGGGTCCTTTGTATTTCCTGGGACTGGATCTTCAAATGTCTCTCTAGATTTGGAAAGTTTTCTTGCAGGATTTCATGGAATAGATTATCAATGCCCTTATGGGTCTCTTCACCTTCTGGAATGCCAATTATCTGGATATTTGGACGTTTGATGGTACCCAGTACTTCTCATATATTATTCTCAAATTTTTGGGCCGTTTTCTCAGTCTTCGTGGAGGATTTTTCTAGGCCAGCCATTTTCTCTTCTACATTTGAGATTCTATTTTCTGAATGATCTAGTCTGCTTTTAATACTTTCAAGGGAGATCTTGACTTCTTGTATTATAGACTTCATCTCTAGCAGTTCCGTTTGAGTCTTTTGTAAAGTGTGTAATTCCTCTTTTAGATCTTACAAGAATTTCCTCATCTCCTGGAACTTGTCAATTTCTTTCCCCTTTCTCTTTAGCAGTTCATTATCTCTCTTCTCTTCCATCTCTGTTAGCTTGGACATTATGAATGCTCTAAATTCCTTATCAGACATTTCCATGATTTTCACTGAACTGCTTGTTGATGAAGAAGAGTTACTCTTTTCACTTGGAGGAGAAGTATTTTCTTGTTTTCCCATATTTCTTGTGATCTGGTGGTGATTTCTTGTCTTCTGATGGATGGTGTGTTTCTTTCAAATTCTTGAAGTTCAGTCTGAATGTTCAGTAGCAAGCAGACAGAGATGATCTAGAGTCTCTTTGCTGTTCTGTTGTGATCACTGGTGCAGCATATTCAGTAGATATTGGGGAATATTTTAACCCTACTAGTATTTGGATGTTGACCTACAGTGCTCTTAAATCCATCTAAAAACACATTGAATGGATATTGGAGGGTAGAGAGAAAAGAAAAAGAAAAAGAAAAAAGAGAGAGAAACAACAACAAAAGGAGAAAAAAAAGACAAAAAAAATTGTAATTACTGTTCTTTTTTTTTAAAAAAAATCACAAAATAGAAAAACGCGCAGTGCGTACTTCTCTGGAGTCATGTGGAACCTTCTTCTGAAGGTCCGGCCTCTTCTGCCTGGGTGGGAGAACCAGAGCGATAATTAACAAGATAAGAGGTGGAACTAGGAGCAAGAGAAAAACTTTGTCTTTTAAAAAAAGTGTAAAAAGGAAAAGTTACCAAAAAAAGGGGAAGATTGAAGCAGGGAGAGACAGAAAAAGAGACACAGAAGCAGAGATAGAAGGCTGGGGGTGCAGGGTGCTCCCTACCGCTAGCTCGTTTGTGGAGGCTGAATTATCAGTAGAAAATCTTCATTCCCTGAAATAGCTACTTCTCTGGAACCATGTGGAACCTTCTTCTCCCATAATGATTTTTAATGCTTTTATGTCCTGCAGTCTTTCAGACTGTACCATAGCATGCACACAGTTGGTATATGTTAAGTGGAGACATACAATGTCTCTCTTTCATAACATGACTTACTTCACTCAACAATAGAACTTCCATGGTCATTAAATGCCAGGGTCTTGTTTTTCATGACTGAATAGTATTCCATGGAGTGTATGTGCCACACTTTTTCAACCCATTCATCTGTTTGTGGATTTTTGGGTTGATTCCATGTCTTAACAATTGTGAATAAGGCTGCAATAAATATAGCTGTGCAAGTGCTTTTCTGACTGAATGTTCTCCTGTCCTTTGGGTAGATACTCATTAGTAGAATTGCTGGATTATATGGTAGCTCTATTTGAACGTCCTTGAGGAACCTCCCTATTGTTCTACACAGCAGCTGGACCAATTTATATTCCCACTGACAATGTATGAGAGTTCCCTTTCACCACATCCCTTCCAGCACTTGTCATTTTTTTTTTAATCCTCACCATTCTGACTGGGGTTAGGTGGTATCACATTGTTGTTTTGATCTTCATATCCCTTACGATGAGGGGTGTTGAGCATTTTTTTATATTATTTTTGGCTGTATGTATGTCTTCCTAAGAGAGATGTATATTCAGCTCATTTTACCATCTTATAATGGGGTTAATCATTTTCTTCCAAGTGAGCCACTCAAATTTACTATGTATTCTGATTATCGGCCCTTATTTGAGGCAGAGTTGACAAAAATTCACTCCCATTATGAGGGCTGTTGATTCACACTAATTCTGGCGACCGTTGCTGTGCAAACTTCTTAATCTGATGTAATCCAACCTGTCTATTTTGGGGATCGTTTCCTGTGCTTTGGTGATCTTACTGAAGAAGTCTTTGCCTACCCCAATGTCTCTCAGAGTTTCCCCAATGTTTTCCACCAGTAATTATATAGTTTGTGGTCTTAGGTTTTGATCTTTGATCCACTTTGAGTTGATTTTGGTTTATGGTGACAGACAGTGCTTCAGCTTCAGCTTTTTGCAGGTGGATACCCAGTTTTTCCAGCATCAATTGCTAAGGAAGTTTTCCTTTTTGCACTGGATTGACAGGGGTTTATTTCTGGATTCTCTACTCTGTTCCATTGGTCTTCATGTCTGTTTTTGTGCCAATACCATGCTGTTTTGATTATCACAGTTTTGTAGTATATTTTGGGGTCATGAATAGAGATGCCATACAATCCACTCTTCTTATGCAGGATGACTTTGGCAATACATGTATTTTTATAATTCCAGACAAATTCTATGATTGTCTTTTCTAGATCTGTTAAGAAAGTCTCTTGTAATTGTATACAGATTGCATTAAATATGTAGATTAACTTGAGTAGGAGTGCCATTTTGATTATATTAATTCTGTCATTTCAGGTACATGGGATGTCCTTCCACTTTTTGTGTTCTTTTTTCTTTCTTTTTCAATGTTTTAATGGTTTTCCTTAAAGAAGTCTTTAACTTCCTTGGTTGGATTTATTCCTAGGTATTTTATACTTTTTGTGGCAATGATAAATGGGATTGCTTCTTCAGTTCTGTCTCTGTCTGCTTGTTGTTTATATATAAAAATGCTAATAATTTTTGTAAGTTGATTTTGTATCCTGCCACTTTACTGTATGCATTTATTACTTCAAGAAGTTTCTTCCAAGATACTATCGGATATTCTAGGTATACAATCATGTCATCTGCAAACTGAGATAATATCAACTCTTATATTATCCCCTTTTCTCATCGCATTGACTAGGACTTCCAGTCCTATACCGAATAGGAGTGGAGAGCATGGGCAACCTTGTCTTGTACAAGTTTTTAGAGGAAAACATTTTAGCTTTTCCCCATTCAATATAACGTTAGCTATAGGTTTTTCTTTTTTGGAGAGGTTTTTGCTACAGGGCATGTGCACTCACCAGAAAGACAGAGAGACAGAAAGCGAGAAATCACCCCCCAGGGGGGATGGCCACACCTCAATCCCTTCTCCTCCATTTTCCCTTCAGATTCTTGGGGTCATGAATAGAGATGCCATACAATCCACTCTTCTTATGCAGGATGACTTTGGCAATACATGTATTTTTATAATTCCAGACAAATTCTATGATTGTCTTTTCTAGATCTGTTAAGAAAGTCTCTTGTAATTGTATACGGATTGCATTAAATATGTAGATTAACTTGAGTAGGAGTGCCATCCCCCCCCAGGGAGGATGGCCACACCTCAATCCCTTCTCCTCCATTTTCCCCTCAGATTCTTGGGCATGTATGCATGCACATGCGCCCAGTGTGAGTTTAAGCCACCAAGCTCGGGACTCAAACCGTGGTCGGCTACATGGGAGTCCAGCGACATAGCCATTACGCCAACTGCTGGTCCCCATAGATGATTTTTATTATGTTGGGAAACAATCACTTTATGCCGATTTTATTGAGAGTCTTAATCATGAAGGATGTTGTATTTTGTCAAATGCTTTTTCCACATCAATTGAAATGATCATATGGCTTTTATTGTTCTTTCTGTTAATATGGTGTATTATATTTATGGTTTTGCATATGTTGAACCACCCTTGCATCCCTGGAATGAAGCCTACCTGGTCATGATGAATAATATTTTTATACATGCTTTCAAATATGGTTAGCAAGTATGTTGCTGTGAATTTTTGCATCTATATTTATCAGAGATATAGGACTGTCATTTTCATTTCTTGTCATATTCTTATCTCTTTTGGAAATGTGGGTGATAGAGTCTTCATGGAATGAATTTGGAAGGGTTCCTTCCTTTTGGATCTCTAAAAGAAGTTTGAGTAGAATGGAGGTTACCTCTTCTTTAAAAGTTTTGTAGAATTAAGTATCGAAGCCAGTAGTACCTAGACTTTTCTTTGTTGAGAGGTTACTGTCTTACTTCCATTGCTTGTTACAGATCTATTCAGGCTTTCTATGTCTTTCTGAGTCTACCTTCGTATATTATATATCTCCAGGAATTTGTCCATCTCATCCAGGTTTTCTTGTTTGTTGGAGTATAGTCGCTCACAGTATCCTCTAATGATATTTTGTATTTCTATCATATCTCTTGTAATGTTGCCTGACTCACTGCAAAATTGATTTGATTCTTTTCTTTCTTCTTAAATAGTGTAGCTAGTGAAGTGTCAATCTTGTTTATCTTTTCAAAAAATGAGCTTTTGATTTCATTTATTTTCTGTATAATTGATTTATTATCTATTTCATTTATTTCTATCCGAATATTTATTATTTCTTTTCTCCTGACATTTTATTTATTTATTTATTTTATTTATTTATTTTTTTTGGAGAGGTTTTTTGCTATAGGGCGTGTGTGCTCACCAGAAAGACAGAGAGAGACAGAGAGATAGAAAGCAAGAAATCATCCCCCAGTGGGGATGACCACGCCACAATCCCATCTCCTCCATTCTCCTCTCGGGATCTTGGGCAAGTACACACACGCGCCCGACGTGAGTTTAAGCCACCGGGTCCAGGACTCGAACCGTGGTCGGCTACATGGGAGTTCAGCAACATAGCCATTACGCTAACTGCTGGTCCCAGATTTTTTTTTGTTTGTTTTTCCAATTCCTTAAGGAATGCTGTCAAGCTGTCTTTTTGACACCTTTCCATCTTTTTCATGTGTGCACTAATTGCTATGAACTTCCCTCTTATGACTGCTTTTGCAGTGTCCCATAGATTATGGAAGCTTTTGTACTCATTATCATTTCTTTCCATGAATCTTTTGAATTCAGTCTTAATCTCTTCCGTAGTCATGAAATCATTCAGAAGTTTATTTCATTTCTATATATTTGTGAATTTTTTAGGGTTTTTCCTGAAATTAATATCACATTTAATTCAATCATGGTTGGAGAAGATGCTGGATATGGTTTTTATGACTCTGAATTTGTAAAGGCTGGTTTTGTGCTCTATCATGTTGTCAATCTATGAGAAAGTACCCTGCACAGCTGAGAAAAATGTTTATTTTGTGTTTCATGTGGAAAGTTATATAGATGTCTGTCAAGTCCATCTGATTCATGGTATCAATTAGGTCCTGAATCTCTTTGCTTATTTTTTTGTCTCTTTGATCTGTCTAGAAGATATAATGGGATGTTGGGATATCTGACGATTAGTGTGTGTCAGTCTATCAAGCAGGCTTTCCTTTACATACTTGGGTGCTCCTTAGTTGAGTGCAGAGATATTTATAAGCATTATATCTTCTTGATAAATTAGCCCTTTTACTACTATGTAATGTCTTTCTTTGTCTCTTTTTACGGTTTTTGTCTTAAAGCCTTTTTTGTCAGAAATCATTATAGTGAATCCTGCTCTTTTTTGGTTTCCATTTGCATGGGGTACCTTTTCCAGCCCATTCACTTTTGATTTATGTATATCTTTATCCATGAGATGGGTTTCTTGTAGGCAGCAGATAGATGCTTTCTTATTTTTTTTTTTTTTTTTTTAATTTATTTATTATCATTATTTTTTTTTATTAATTACTTTATTTATTTTTGTATATACTTTCAATCATATTGTTTGGCTTACAATGAGACCATTTCGATATGTGAACATTTCTCCCCAGACCCGTTGATCGAAATATCTTCAACAGATAACACCACACCTCCCCATCCCGTCAATGCTCTACCTCTGTATCCCTTCTCCAAATGTCTTTCGTTGGGCCCCACTCCTCCACATACACCTCATCTGACATTCACACCCATCTCTTGTGTTTGTTCAACTGTTGGTCAATCAGTTTCAGACATAGAATGCAGACAAACGGTATATGTTAAGTGGGGACATACAATGTCTCTTTCTTATTTTTAATCCATTCATCCAGCCTGTGTCTCTTGATTGGAGAATTTAATCTATTAACATTCAATGTTATTATCGATATTTTCAGACTTTTCTCTGTTATTAAGTTGGCCATGTTCTTGTTTGCTTTTGTTCTCTTGATGCTGTCTGTCTGACTTTAGTTTTATTGGTATAGTACTCCTTTCAAAATTTCTTGAAGAGTTGGTCTAAAATTGGTAAATTCTTTCAGGTTTTGTGTATCTGTTTTTGTCTTTTTCTATGTGAAGGATAATCTTAGTAGGTATGATATTCTTGGTTGAAATTGTTTTCATTTAACACTTTGAATATATTTCCCCATTGTTTCCTTGTTTGCACTTTATCTGATGAGAGGTCTGGTGTCAGCCTGATGGGATAGCCTTTGTAAGTGACCTGACATTTCTCTCTTGCCAATCTTAGTATCTTGTCTTTGTCTATGGTTTTCATCAATGTAGCTATGATATGCCATGCAGAGGATCTTCTTGGATTGGTTCTATTTGGAGTTCTTTGAATTTCTTTGGTCTGAATGTTCTAGGGCCTCTCTAGACTTAGAAAGTTTTCTTTCAGGATTTTGTGGAATAGATTATCCATGCCCTTATTAGGTTTTTTTTTTTTTTTTTTTTTTTTTTTTTTGGAGAGGTTTTCGCTGTAGGGCGCGTGTGCTTGCCAGACAGACAGAGAGAGAGACAGAGAAACAGAAAGCAAGAAATCACCCCCCAGGGGGGGATGGCCACGTGGCAATCCCTTCTCCTCCATTCTCCTCTCAGGATCCTGCGCACGCACGCACACGTGCCCGGCGTGAGTTTTAAGCCACCAGGTCTGGGACGCAAACCGCGGTCAACTACGTGGGAGTACAGCGACATAGCCATTACACTAACTGCTGGTCCCATGCCCTTATTAGTTTTGTAATCATCTGGGATATCAATTATTCAGATGTTTAGGCGTTTCATGGTATCTAGTATTTTTCCTATATTATCCTCAGTTTTCTTGGCTATTTTTTCAGTATTTTTGATAATTTTTTGTAGGTCATTGGTTTTGTCTTCTATTTCTGAGATTTGATCTTCTGCATGGTCTTACTGCTTTTAATACTTTTGAGGGAGATTTTGATATCCTGTATTGCAGCCTTCATATCTAAAAGTTCTGTTTGATTCTTTTTTATGTTGTCCAGTTTTTCTTTCATATCATGGAAAGACTTCCTCATCTCTTGGAGCTCAATGTCTCTTTTCTCTAGCATTTCATAGCGTTTTGTTACCACAAATGTTCTAATTTCTTTTTATGACATTTTAGTAATATCCTCTAATTTTTCCCTACCTGGAGATGAGTTACAGTGTTCCCTTGTGGGAGATGTATTGCTTGATTGTCTCATCCTTGAAGCTCTTTACTGATTTTCAGTCATTGATAATGTATTCACTTTTGGCTAATTTGTTGGAGAAAGATTCTGTAGTGTGAGCTTGTGTGTTTTCCTTACTGTGAAATAAGTTAGTGCTATTTTCTCTCTTCTTCTGTATACTCCAAGGGGGAAATCACAGGAAGAGTTTTGAAATTGGATTTATGAAGGAATGTTTCCCTATTTTTACAATCAGTACAGTGAGGGGCAATGAATTTTCTAAAACTCACAATATTCAAATATTTAGCTACTATGCATCTGGTCTTCTCTAGGCAGTGGGAATGGGCTGAGTTATAAAATAGATACGTAAGGTAAAAGAAAAAGAAAGTAGGAAATAGCAAAAGGTTGAAATAGCAAAGAATAAGAAGAAAAAGAAAATTAAGCCAGGAAGAAAACGTGAAGAAATAGGGATAAAAAGAAGGAATGAATTAGAACAAAAAGAGGAGGAAAAAAAAAACACATAGTAGAAAATAAAACTGTGTTAAAAAATGAAAACATAACAGCACACTTGCACTTGCATGCTGTATGGAGGTACAGGGGAGCAGAGGTGAAGGTGCCTGGTTGAATTCTGTCCTGGGTGAGAGAGAGAAATTAGCAATATAAATGCACAAGGAAGAGGACAGAAAAGCTGTTTTTTAAAAAAGAAAAAAGTTGGAAGGTACAGAAAAGAGCAAGAAGGAAGCACAGACTTTGCTTACCCTGCTACCACTGGGGTCTGGAGGGGAGGGGCTAGCTGTGAAGCTGTACCCAGAAAGTACAAGAAAGCAGAGATGGAGGTGCCTCCACATAGGTTTTATTCATCCGTTTTCATTATTTATTTGTGACTCCAAATTTGTTTTCGTGTTTCTTAGACATTTATATTTTTCCTTTCATAAATTTTCTGCTTATATACTTTAGTCATTTAATTTTTGCAATAGTCATCCTTTTTATGCAAGAATCTCTCATTTAGTAGCAATGTTATATGCTTTACACATCTTTGTAGGGTCTTTTTGCTTACTTAGAAAAATCTACTCATACAGTGAATCTGTAAAAATGTTCACTTCTGTTTTCTTTGAATTCTTTTATTTTAAGCTATTTTACCTTTGATCCATTTATAATTTATCTTAGCATGTGGTTATAGAGATCTAATTTAATTTCTCCCAAAGGATAGTAACTTTTCCTAAGATAATATATTGATAAACTTTTCCTTTTTGTCCATTGAAATATTCATGTTCTCTAACGTTAAACTGTTATGTATGCTCAGTGCTAGAGGCAAAAGGCGAGATTTCAATGCTTTTATGATGATACTAATCCAGAAACATAGGAAATCTTAGTTCTCATTAGTCATTACTTCTTTTAGGGTTTCTGACTAAATGAACTATAAAGAATAGTAGCCAAATTAGAATCAAAGTAACATTTACTGGGACCAGCAGATGGTATAATGGTGACATCACTAGACTCCCATGCAGTCCACCGTGGTTCAAGTCCTAAACCGAGTGGCTTAAAAATCATGCCAAGCAAGTGTGCATATGTGATCAAGATCCTGAGGGGACAATGGAGGAAAACGGATTGTGGCATGGTCACCTGCTGGGGAGTTATTTCTCTTTCAGTCTCCCTATTTCTCTCTTTTTCTCTGGTGACTGCACATGCCCTATAGTAATAATTTCACTTAAAAAAAAAGTCCTACTTATTAACATCTGAGTCAGTAGCCACTAGCCCCTTTTGCAGAACTTTGATAACATGATTGAATAACAAAGCTATGAGTTTAAGGCTAAGCAAGATTTCCTCTTTCCAATCCCATTAAACTAAAATGACTAGATCTTTAGGGCAGACCCTGCCATAATTCACATATCCAGCTAATCCAAGTTACAGGCACAGGTTAATTTACCACATGGAAGTTGGCAGTTCAATAGAGAATACTGAAGAAAAAGAAATTGTAATGCTGCCTACCAGTAAGACATTATTCAGCAAAAATTCTGAGTTCTGACTAATCAGAGTAATAACATCTCCTTCTGAAGAGCTGATAAAGAGGGAAATAGAAGCAGTAGTTCATTGCTATTGTCAAAGGCAGAAGCTTGGGTCTATTTCAGGCAACTTTATTTTGTCCTGTCAATTTTTCAGAAAATAGTACTGTACCACATTGCTTTAATTTTTGTTCCTTTATAATGTATTATACTATCAGGTTGTGCTTATATTCTCTTATTTATCTTTTTAATTTTTTTTTGTTTCTTTTTGCTTAAGTTTTGTTTTTCAAGTGAATTTTACATGTAAAATGTAAAAATGTACAATTTGGATTTCAGTTAGAATTTTCTTAAATCTATCAATTACTTAGGCTAGATAGTCTCCTCTTTAATGATGGTATTCTCAAAAGTTTCATTCTCAGATCAATGTTATTGTCACTTAACACACTATCTGACTAGGTGATCACATAATCATGATTTCAACTATCATATGTTGTAGTTACTGATGACTGTTAAGTTTCTATGTCTATCTCTGGTGTCTCTTCCAAGCAATAGACACATATCGCAAACTGAGTAAAACCTCCTATCCCATGGTTGTCCCATTTCTAGATGGATGGATTACATGTTTCTCATACCCAGTTGTTTTAAAGTAAACTTAAATTATCACACTCTCTAAAAAACATCCCCCTACTTTCTGCATTTCTTTGTGAGTGATGCCACCATCCAGGTGCTTAATCTAAAACCTGCTTGTTATCCTTGGTGCCATCACCTCCATTATCTGCTGAGCATCTGTTCAACCATTTTATCATATTGATTCTGCCTTAACATCTCTAAAATCCATCTACTGATAATTCCATCCTCAGTTCTTATCATCTTGTTAAAGTCAATACCACCACTTGTATAAATTACTACAACCTTCTAAATGTGTTTCCTGTTTCCAATGGATCCCATCTCTCCTTCTGGTTATTTATCAATGAATTTAGTACCTGGATGAACATCTCTCTTTCCACCTTGAATCACACAATTCTTCTGAGTAACCTCCAGGTCCAGGTAGATCACTCATTCAAAACTCTGATCAGTCAGTTTCTTGATCTCATTAACTTCAGTGTTCTTCACTACTTTAGCCTGTGTTCACACCCCCTCACATTCTCATCACCAGAATTGTTCTGATCGTTTTTGGTTGTTTTTGCCATAGGGCACATGCACTTGACAGAGACATACAGAGAGAGGTTAAGTGAGAAATCACCCGTTGGGTGGATAAACATTCCACAGTCCCTTCTCCATTCTTCTCTCAAGATTTTGGACATGCACGCATATACACCCAATGTGATTTTCAAGTACCAGGTGTGGTACTTAAACTGTGGTCAGCCATGGGGCAGTCCAGGTGCCTTACCACTACGCCATCTGATGGCCTTGCTCTGGTTAAGTTTTAAAATTAAATCACATTCACTGTTCCCACTCCCACATTTTTCAGTTACTCTTTTTTTTTTTTTTTTTGATTAGAGAGGGGCCTCTAGAGGCCTCCAAATACATGAGTGATTTTTTAAATTATCTTATGATTTCTTATTTATGTTTAATCATTGTACATCTTTACAGAACTCTTTAGTTTATTCCCATATGGCTTCTTGCTCTGTCAATTTATCAAAATGACCTTGTTACTATATCCTGTGGGAGTTTTTATGTTCTTATTTGAACTCTCTGGAGATGCCAAATCAGTGACTAATATTTGAAATGATCTTTTTCTTAACATATTGTATATCATCTTCTCCTGATTTTTAAAATTTTATTTATTTATTTTTTTGGAGAGGTTTTTTGATATAGGGTGCATATGCTCACCAGAAAGACAGAGAGAGACAGAGAGACAGAAAGCAAGAAATCACTCCCCAGAGCGCATGGCCACACCACAATCCCTACTCCTCCATTCTCCTCTCGGGATCTTGAGCACACATGCACACGCACCCGGCATGAGTTTAAGCCAATGGGTCTGGTACTCGAACTGCAGTCAACGAAATGGCAGTCCAGTGACATAGCCATTACACCAACAACTGGTCCCTATCATCTTCCCCTGATTTTCTTTCTATCATTTTGCTCATTTTTTTCTCATATTCACTTTTCAGTGGGTACCTTAATTAAAAATTGGTCTCCCTCTGGGTTTCATCTTAAGACCCTTGCTATCTCATTTAATATACTTTTCAGTGGTGACTGTGTTCATTCCTATGCCTTCAATTACTACCTAAATGTTGATGTTTCTCACATTTACTGCTTCAGAACATAACTTTCTCCTGATCTTATTTTTAATAGATTCCTGCATTTAGTCATCTTACAGATGTTTCTCATTCAAAAATGAGCTAATCATCCAATTCTCCCACATCATGAGTTAGCTTCCTCCAATATTCCTTATTTTGATGAGTGGCATCACTATTTACCTGGTTGTCCAACCCAAAACAAGTGTAGCTATTATTCAAGAATTTTTATTTCAAAAACATGGCTGTCACTCAAGAATCCTCATCTTTTTTTTAATCTTCAATATCCCATTAATCAGCAAAACCTGTTTATTTTACCTCACTAATCTTTTTATACTCTTATCCATTTTCTTATACTCTAACTTTTTAAATTTACATTTCATCATTGTATATCTTTACAGCATGCAAAATGGCTTTTCAAAGCATAGGTTCATTGCATGTCAATCAAGTCAAAGATATTACCATACACGCGACCTTCAACAAATAACTTTGTATTCTTGTGTTTATTAAATGTTTTATTTTCTATCCTGAGCCCCCTACTCTTACCCTACACTGTCTATCCTCTCTTATACAGTCTCTGGTATCTACACTTCCTCTCTCTCCTATTGCATCTTCCAATCTTTCAGTTATAAAGTGTAGACATTTGGTATTATTGAGCAGAGACATACGATTTCTGTCTTTCATAGTCTGGTTGATTTGCTTAGCATTAAATCTATATTCATCTATTTTATATCAGTGACAATGTCTGATTGATTTTCATGGTTGAACAGTATTCCATAGTGTATATGTGTCATAATTGTCAATCTAATCTTTGGTCCTAAGGCATTTAGGTAGATTCAATGTCTTAGAAATTATAAATAATATAGATACTAGCAATCATAGCCAACAACATATGAAAAAGATTATACATCACAACCAGGTAGGTTCTATTCCAGGGATGCAAGGGTGGTTCAAACTATAAATGTAATACATCATATTAACAGAAAGAATGATACAAATCATCTGATCATATTGACTGATGCAGAAAGAGCATTTGATAAAATACAACATCCCTTCATGATTAAGACTCTCAGCAAAAATTGGCATAGAAGGGTTATTCCTCAACACAATAAAAGCTACATATGAGAAACCCATATCTAACATCATTCTGAATGGGAAAATGCTGAAAGCTTTTCCACTAGAAACTGGCACAAGACAAAGATTCCCACTTTCTCCACTCCTTTTCAATATAGTACTGGAAGTCCTCGCCAATACAATCAGAAAAGAGAATAAAATGAAAGTCATTCAAATAAGAAAAGAAGAGGTGAAACTACCTCTATTTGCAGATGACATGATTGTATACATAGAAGACCCAATGGCATCCATGTAAAAATTCCTGGAAGTAATACATGAATAGAGTAGGTCTGCAGGTTATAAAATAAACATAAAATATCTATAGAATTTCTGTATATGAACAGCAAGCAGACTGAGATAGAACTGAAGAAAGCAATTCCATTTACCATTGCCACAAGAAGTATAAGATACCAAGGAATAAATCCAAAAATTGAAGTAAAGACCACCACAAGGAAAATTGTGAGAAGCTAAAAAGAAATTGAAAATGTCACAAAAAAGTGGAAGGACATCCCATGTTTCTGGTATAGAAGACTTAATAAAATCAAAATGGCAATTCTACCCAAATTAATCTACATATTTAATGCAATTCCAATCAAAGTAGCAGAGACATTCTTCACAGATCTAGAAAAGACAATCATAGAACTTGTCTGGAATCATAAAAGACCCTGTATTTTCAAAGCAATCCTGTGCAAGAAGAGTGGAGTAGGAGATGTCTTACTCCCTGACACTAAAATATTTTAAAAAACTGTGATAATCAAAATAGCATGGTACTGGGACAAAAACAGACATATGGACGAATGGAACAGAGTAGAGACCCCAGAAATAAACCCCAAAACATACAACCAATTGATTTTTCACAAAGGGTACCAGTCAATCCAGTGGGAAAAAGAAAACCTCTTTAGCAAATAGGACTAGACAAACTGGGTATCTACTGCAGAAAGATGAATCTGAACCCTTACCTCTCACCATTGACAAAAAATCAACTGAAAGTGGATCAAAGATCTAATCCTAAGAACTCAAACTAAAAAAATACTGCTAGAGAACACTGGGGAACCTCTGGGAGACATAGAGGTAGACAAAGTCTTCTTAAATAAGACCCCAAACCACAGGTAGTAATCCCAAAAATAGACAAGTGGGATTACATCAGATTAAGACTGACTGCTCAACAAAAGACACAGTAATTAGTGTGAATAGACAACCCTCAGAATGGGAGAATATTTTTGTAAATTATGCTTCAGATAAGGCATTGATAACCAGAATAAACAGGGAACTAAAGCAGCTTACCTGAAAGAAAAAAATGATCAACTAATTAAAAGATGGGAAAATGAGCTGAAAAAGCAACTCTCTAAGGACGACATATGAACAGCCAAAGTCATATAAAAAAATCCTCAACCTTCCTCATCATAAGAGAGATGCAGTTCAAAAGAACAAGGAGATACCACCTAACCCCAGTCAGAATGACTAATATTAAATAATAATAATAATAATAATAATAATAATAATAATAACTGCTGGTTGTATGTGATGAAAGGAGAACTTTCCTACACTGCTGGTGGAAATGTAAATTGGTTCAGCCACTGTGAAGAATAATATGGAGATTCCTCAAATATTTACAAACAGAATCACCATATGATACAGCAATTCCACTACTGGGTATCTATCCAAAGGACATGAGAGCGCTTAGTTAGAAAAGTGCATGCACATTTATGGTTATTGCAGCAGTATTCACAATTACTAAGATATGGAACCAACCCAAATGTCCACAACTAGAAGAAAGGATTGAAAAAGTGTGGCACATATACTAGACAGAATACTACTCACCTATTAAAAAAACAAAGTAAGACCCTAGCTTTTGATAAAAAGTGATTGAATATGGAAGATTTACTGCTAAGTGAAGCAAGCCAGGCTATGAAGAAGAGACAGTATATGTCTCTACTTAATATATACCGACTGTCCGTACTCTAGGGTTGAAAATGAAAGATTAGAGGATATAAAAACATGAAAAGTGGTTATAGATACTGAGTACAGTGTGGGAAGATGGTGAGAGAAGAAGGAGAGTGTGAGGAAAGACATTAAGGAGAAAAAATAGAGAGGCAAGACATTTGTAGGACATAGAAATGGATTATTATCGGGAACCAGCAGTTAGCGTAATGGCTATGTTGCTGGACTCCAACGTAGTAGACCGCGGTTCACGTCCCGGACCCGGTGGCTTAAAACTCACGCCGCGCGCGTGTTCATGCATGCCCAGGATCCTGAGAGGAGAATGGAGGAGAAGGGATTGCGGTGTGACCATCCCCCCTGGAGGGTGATTTCTTGCTTTCTGTCTCTATGTCTCTCTGGCGAGCGCACGCGCCCTATAGAGAAAAAAACCTCTCCAAAAAAAAAAAAAAAGAAATGGATTATTATCTGTTGATGATAATGTGTACTATATCCCTAACTGGACTGGTGAGAAATCTATTCAAGTTGGAAAATTCACTTTACAAGCTACGTGATGTATAGTATGAAAGAAATTAAAATAAAATATATTTTATTTATTTAGAATTATTTTATTTAACTTTATTTACTTATTTTAATTTGACGGGGGGGGGGGAGAGAAAGTGAGAAAGCAATCCACCAGGTCTAGGATTTGAATCGTTGTTGGCCATGTGGGAGTCTAGCGCCCCCAACCACCATGCCACCCCAATAAAATATATTTTAAAAAAATTGTAAATAATGTTGCAAAAAACATGGATGTTTGTGTCTTTCTGACTGAGGTTTTTCCTGTCTTTTGGATAATTGCCCAGAAGTGGTCTTACTGGATTATATATATGGTAGTTTCACTTGTAGACTTTTGAGGAATCTCCATATTGTTTTACACAGTGTCTGTAGTAATTTACATTTCTATCAACAGTGTAGTAGGGTTCACTTTTCACTGCAGTTCTGTCAGTACTAGCTGTTCTTTATTTTTTTAATCATAGCCATTCTGACTGGGGTTAAGTGATATCTCACTGTGTTTTTTATTTGTATTTCCCTTATGATAAGCATTGTTGAACATTTGTTTCATATTCTTTTTGGGTATATGCTTATACTCCAACTTTTATCTCTCTTACTACTGGGCATATACACATTTCCTACATCTGTAACTTCCTTTTTCCTACTTCTCTTCCACACTACCCTTTACCAGTGTGCTTCTTTCGTATCTTTTAATTTGGTGGTTTTCAAACTATAACTCCTGAACTAGCAATGTGACCATTATCTAGAAACATGTTTGAACTACCAAATACTTGAATCCCATTACAAAATTACTGAATCAGATATTTGGGGATGAGGGGTTATCCAAGCAATCTATTTTAACAAGTCTTCTAAGTGATTTTGATACATGTTAAAGTTCAAAAACGACCAATTTATATTTCAGTTGAGATACCACCTACTTTTGGAAACTATTTTTGAACATTCAAATATTAGATTATGTACTTTCTTCTACATTTCTGTATCACACTGTAAAAATTATTTAACACTCATCACACTGTATTATTTACTACCGGTTTATTTTGTATCTATCATAATAGCTCAAGTTTTTAAAGTGTAGAAATAAGTATTATTGGCCACTGTATCCATAGCTTCTGAAATTGTTCCTATTATCCAATAGTCCTCCAAAAGTATTTATTCAATAATCAAATTAATGGAACACAACGTGGCCAAGATGGTGGTCATTATACATTTAGTATTAGGAGCCTAGTGTGTGAATGGGATTGTAACTTAGCCTATACTAAGTGGACAAGAATGTCTTCCACTGCTAGAGTTAGATATCAGTCTTCAGTCTGGGCCAGGTCACCATTTAGCTAAGATTATGAGCTTATACCACAGTCCTTACAGTCCTGAGATAGTCTTAGTCAAGACTAAGAGATCAAGAAAATGAGTTTTTCATAAAGATTAAGGTTGTAATTTATTCTTAGCTAATATTCTTGTTTCAGACCTCTAGAAACATAATTTTTCAAAGGATCAAGCCTAAAGACTGAAGTAGAGGTGTTGCATGTCTTTTGTCCTTTCACTAAGAATCTTTACTTACCAGGCTCAGCAGCCAGTGGCCAGCCAGTAGTAGATTCAAGCACTCCATGTGCATGCATGGAATAGGGGCGGCTGGCATTATTCTTGAACACCACAGTCAGGATATCACCCACCTCTCCTTTGATAAATGGACCTAATAGATAAAAAAGAAGTAAAAGTTTCATCAGTGGAGGAGTATAATAGAATACATTTTTAAAAAGAACATATATGGAAGCTTTATTCAATTAGGGACTTGTCCTGAGAAAGGATTCTTCTGGGACTGAAAGTAATGCCTGGCTTTATTTTTAGATTCATATAGCCTTAAAACTGATACTCTATTCACAAGATGAAGGTAATTCAACAACAGGATTATGCCTCCAATATCTCCGCTATTCCTAACCCAACCCTCTACAATAGCCCAAGGCTCTAGAGCAGCAGGGCTCTCTGTAATCATTGACGGTAAGGAGTGAGTGTTTGGCACAGAATACTGAAGAGCTGGGATTTCTTTAGGAACCAGTAGGTCCCTTCTGGAGAGGTTTTTTTTTTTTTGTTTGTTTGTTTGTTTGTTTGTTTGTTTGTTTTTTTGCTATAGGGCGCGTGCGCTCGCCAGAGAGAGACAGAGAGTCAGAAAGGGAGAAATCACTCCCCAGGGGGGATGGCCATGCCACAATCCCTTCTCCTCCATTCTCCCCTCGGGATCTTGGGCACGCATGCACATGTGCCCGGTGTGAGTTTTAAGCCACCGGGTCTGGGATATGAACCACGGTCAACTACGTGGGAGTCCAGCAACATAGCCATTATGCTAACTGCTGGTCCCAGGAACCAGTGGGTCCCTTCTGTTCTAGGACAAGAATGAGAAAACCCAGTAGCCCCTACAAAAGTGACAGAAATTATAGCAATAACCAAACTGAGATACAAGCGTAATACTAGTTTCCTGTATCACTATTTCCTACTTTTTGATACATTGTAAAAGCATTTGTAAAAATGATCAAAATTCCAGTATATCATAAAGAAAATTGAGAATAGGGAATTAGAAGATATTCTTGATATGACATGGCTACTTCAGGAGCAGCTCAGATTTCTAGACACTAGGAGGGAAGTGAAATTTCCTTACCTAAGATTCCTAAATGCTCCTCTGGTCGAGTTCTTGGCCGAGGGATCCTGAATGTACCATCAGTGTATTCTCTGAATACAGCTTTTTTATATCTGGAACCTAGGAGGCCATTTTTGTTGCTCAGGAAAATGTGACTATAACTAGAGGAATCGAAAAAATGATATCAGTACCAGGTCTTCCATCTCTTATTTTCACATACAGAGAAGCTAAGTCAGAACTATTTTCATATCACAGGTATAAAGAATGAGACTATATCTTCTAATAACAAATTGCCCACCATATTGGCTGCAGAAGGACAATTAAAGATGACAGGTTTAAGAATCTATTTATGTTCCTTATTTGTCATCATCCAGATAGGAATTTATATAACAATTAATATGGAAAGAGCAATGGGCTAAGAATAAAAATCCCTGGGCTCTAGTTCCTCAATGTTCTCTTAAATGGAATTAGTTTGACAAAAAGATAAGGTACAAGGTGGCAGAAGAGTATTAGCTGCTAATGATTATCATGCTAATACTATTGCTGACGATATGGAGAGAGGTAAGGAAGAAATAGAATCTGACAGATTTCTCCTTTTGTTTTTTAGTTTTCAAAAACATTTATTATTAATTTTATCATTTGACATTCCCAATAGGCCTGTGAAGTAGATAGGTCTTGGAGCTACAGTCAATGTCCCAGACATGATAATAACAGTCAGGAAGAAAGGAAAGCAAGGTTTAAATTCAAGTCTGCTACTTTTTCCCCTGCTTCCCCAATCCTGTCCTTCCAACTATACTATAACTTTAAAAATGAGTAAACCATGATACAAAGAAGGGAAATTACTTTTCTGATTTTCCAGAGAAAGTTAGAAAAAATTTCAGCCATCAACAATTAACATAGCAAGAACTGACAAATTCTTGCCCATAGGTAAGTAAACGAGTGAGAGCAGCAGCAGTGGCTGGACCACCCTGGCACTGGGAGCAGTAACCCAGAGGGAGTGCATAGTCGTGGGGATTTAGTGACAGTGTGAAATACTAGGTTGTGCGGCCAGCAGGTGACATGGTGGTTAAAGGTGTTGGACTCCCACATGGCCAACCGTGGTTTGAGTTCCAGACCTGGCAGCTTGCTCTCTCTCCCTGTCTCTGTCTGTCTCTCTTTGATCAAAATTGAAAAAAGAATAATGATAATGAATAAATAAATTTTTAAAAAGTACTAGGTTGTGATAAGATTGCATCATGTACATAATACAAGCATATAAGCTGGTTGTTCTTGGCTCAGGAGGCATTGGAAAGTCTGCTCTGACTGTATAGTTTGTTCAAGGATTTTTTTGTTGCAAAATATTATCCTATGATAAAAGATTTTTACAGAAAGCAAGTTGAAGTAGATGCACAATAGCATCTGCTTGAAATCTTGTATTTCAACAGCAATGGAACAATTTACAGCAATGAAGGATTTGTACATGAAAAATGGACAAGGCTTTGCATTAGTTTATTCTATCACAACGTAGTACACATTTAATGATTTACAAGAACTGGAAGAACAGATTCTTCAAGTTAGAGACACCAATGATGTTCTAATGGTTCTGGTTGGTAAGGGAGGGCAACTGTAGATACTAGAGACAGTGTAGGAGGGGGCAGGTAATAGGGGCTAGGAAGGAGGAGATCAGGGAAAATATATTTAGCAGACACAAGAATGGCAAGTTATCTGCTGATGATAATGTTTATGGTAATATCTTTGACTTGATTGATATATACTGCATTCATGCTGGGAAAAAACGTTTTGTATACTGTAAAGATGTGCAGTGATTAAATACAAACTTAAAAATGTAAAAAAAGAAAAAGAAATAATTAACTAAATAAAAACCTATCCTGAGGTTGAGTAACTATTCACATATTTGATCACTAATTTGAATTGCTTATTTTTATTTTATGTTAATTTTTATAGAATTATTAGCATTTCAGTTGAATTTTTTATTATCACTAATTCATTTTTAGAGTAATGTTCTTGAGAGTAAAATATTTAAAATTTTAATTAGCTAAATATATAAATATCTTCTAACTTCAGGAAAAAATATTTAAAATAATAAGTACAAAATATACAATATAAAAAATAAATAAGTGTGATTTGGACAATGAAAGACTTGTATGAAAAGAACAAGGTCAAAACTTAGCAAGACAATGGAACAACTGTGTACTCTTAGAATCTTCTGCAAAATCAAATACAAATGTTAGTAAGTATTAACATTTTATGACCTAGTGTGGCAAATTAACAGAAAAACTCCAGTGTCTGGAAAGGCCTGCAAAAAGTCATCATGTAACCTGCTTTCAAACACTAAATGCACTGTAGGTCTGAGCCAAGTATAGATAACTGTTGGCAATTCAATGATGCTGGTATTCCAACTTTGTTAAACCTATTATATCTTAAATGGTCTTTCTGGTTGTGGTACCTTTGAAAAGGAGGATGAAAGCTACTACATCAGTTTTTACATTCTAATCACTTTCCAGTATCATAAGAGATTTTAAATTATATAATAGTCTTACAGTGTTCAGCTAGTAAAACCAGAAGCTACATCCAATATTACTGCTGAGAGACATTCTTTATCCATCGATATTATACATGTATGAAAATGGTGTACTATATGCTTTAGCACACTCCATACTTATATATTAGAGATTACAATAATATAAATCCTAAAAGCACAACTATTTTGGCATAATCAAATAAAATAAAAAGAGCTCTAATAAAGGCTACTCCAGATAACTTCACTTCTTTGATACTTGTAGCTTGTTGTAATTTTTAAAGATAAAATTAAAGGTCATTATTATTATTATACAACATAAGTGCTTTAACACAAACATATAATTTTTTTCAATGTTTAAAACGCCCATGTTTACAGTGATCTTGGCTTAAAAATATCTTTCTTTCAGTATATTTTAAAGACGTTGTCTTTAATTTCTATTGAGAAGGAAATGTCCATACTTTTCAAATCTCTTATTATATGTTTTCTTTTTTGTTTACATAGGAAACAATGTTTATAGTAGTGTATACAATGTGAGCCTACAATAAGAAGTGTAGATTTTCCACAATGTTTTAATGATTTAACAATTTTTATAAATGATTTTCAGGATTCTGCAGCTATATATTCTCACTGAGAATTCCCTGCTAGCTCATGCATAAGTGTATTGCAATACCAAATATACAGGTTTAGTATTTTTGCCTGTTAGTGACTGGTTTGGTTAAGATGCTAAATAGTACACCAGTACTGTGGAAAGTAATGGCCTAATCTGCATAATAAATTTTGTTTTACTTAGTAATGCTTTGTTGCTTTGTAAGTATTAATGTTTGAGTTTAAAGAATGTGTGTCTACTCAACAGGGAGCCACAGTATTTAAATTGACCAATCTAATTACTTTGAGGGGACCAAATGTAAACTAAAGACCTTAATTAAAGTGGTGGCATTTTGTTTAACAGCATCGATAGTTTAATAAATTTGGATTGCATTGCAAGGGCTTGCATTATAGTTAGCACTTGAACGTGTTTTATATATTGTTTTAACAGTGCTGGTAAATAAATATGGGTTTACCTTCTTTGTAGATGTCAAGAAAAGAAAAATTGGTGAAGGGCAGTAAGAGTACTAAAAACAAACTAGTGGAGATTATTAATATGTACTTCATTTCTGTTTTCTCCTACTTCCTTTTTAGTAGCAGCTTCACCTAGGTTTTTGTTTGTTTTAGAGATTTTTTTGCAACAGGGTGTGTGCTCTCACCAGAGAGACAGAAAGCCACAAATCATCCCCTGGGGAGATGATCATGCCACATCTCTTCTCCTCCATTCTCCTCCCAGGATTTTGGGCATGGACACCCATGTGCCTAACATGAGTTTTAAATTACTGGTCCAGTACTTGAACCATGTTTGGCCACATGGGAGTCCAGCTCCTTAAACAACACATTACAGGCTGATCCCTAATTTAGGTTTTAACATGACTGCTTAACCAGAAATTACATTTCCCAGACTTCCTTGTAGCTATATATGACAATAAAAACAAGTTTAGGTTGAAATGATATAATAGAATAGTGATGTATAAAACTTCCAGGTCATCTTCTTACAGGCAAAGCTAGATTTCTTTTTCTCTTCTTGAAAACTGAAAATGGTTACAACTAGAACAGGCATCTTGGTCCCAGAAATAAAAGCAAATGTTGAGGGCAATATAGTTCAGCCACAAACCCTGGACTCTTGTTAAAAACAGCACAGGCCTGGCATAAGTGGTACAGTTTGTAGTATAGTGAACTACAGTGCTGGAAGCTTCATGGCCAACCATGAACTCAGATCCCCAGTCTGGTCAAGCCTTAATGTGCTGGGCATGTGTATAGGTGCCCAAGAGCCTAATGAGCTGGAGGGCTAGAGGAAAGTGATCTTGGCATGACCAGACCTTATCAGAGGTTCTTTCTTCTCTTCTCTCTCATTCTTTCTTTCCTGTATATGTGCTCACTATTATGTATAAAAATAAAGTTAAAATAGTACTGATAAAGAATAAATTTTGGGGACCAGCAGTTAGCGTAAAGGCTATGTCGCTGGACTTCCATGTAGTCGACCGTGGTTTGAGTCCTGGACCTGGTGGCTTAAAACTCACACCGGGCGTGTGTGCGTGCATGCCCAAGATCCCGATAGGAGAATGGAGGAGAAAGGATTGCAGCGTGGCCATTCCCCCTGGGGGGTGATTTCTTGCTTTCTATCTCTCTGTCTCTCTCTGTCTGTCTGGTGAGCACATGCACCCTATGGCAAAAACCTCTCCAAAAGAAAAAAAAATTTGATATTATTTAAACCCTTTGTTTTGGACATTTTCTGCTAAACTGCTTGGTCTGTACCTTAATAAAGGCAATGCCATTTTGTCAAGGAACAGTTTGAGACACTTAGTCCCTTGAATACAATCTTCCATTAAATTTAAGTCTCAGCACAGGTACTTTCAGCCCACTAGAAGAAGGGCAGCAAAGATTAAGAGGATGAAGTGGGCAAGGTCTTTCCTTCAGCCTCATAGTTTATCAAGAGAGAAGGACTTGGTTGGAATTCAAAAGACCTGCATTCTAATCCCTACTCCCAGGTCTGTTGGAATCGGATTAGATAAATGCACCCTCACCTTGAGAGTTACAGTATCCTTGTCTGTAAAATAATTGTTTGGAAATGTTGTCTTTCCTTTCCCAAAGACTTACCTGTCCTCAGACTTGTTGTGCCATTCCAATTCCCAGCTCCTATCGGGGCAATAGTCCCACTCCACTTCTTCTGCCATGATGTAGTAGATTCTTGCAGCTTGGTAGCGTTGATGAGGGGTGGCCTGGTCGCCAGGACACTGGGAGACATTATAGACTGCCCTCATCCCTGCTTCTCGATGGCTGCCAGCCTGGCAATAAATCTCAAATGTCCCTAAGGGAGGATCAGAGAGCAAACCTTGACTCAGAACACCCCTGGGCAGTGCCTGGGAGATTGCCTGCCTCTCTCAAGGCATATTGCAGAGAGCAGATTTTCTCAAATAAGACTATTTTATACATGGATAAAATACTATTACAAGTTTATTAAGAGCAATGAGCATAGAAGTTAAGAACTAAAGCTCCAAATCTGCACTGTCTAGGTTTAAAACTATACTCTGCCACTGGAATGATCAATCTTTCCTTGCTTTCTCAGGGCTTTCATAGTTTTAACACTGAAAGTCTCATATCCCTGGAAAACCTTCAGTTTTGGTAATCCTACCTGTTATTTATTAGTTATATAACCTTGTGACAATTTCTAAAGCTCTGTATGTTTCCGTTCCCTCCCTGGTAAAATGAGGATCATTTTACGTACTTCATTTGGTTGTCTTAGAATTAAACACAATAATGCATTCGGTTCTTGACACAGTACATAGTACATGTTCAATAAGTGAGGCTATAAATAAGTGAATAAAGCTGTAATAATTATTATTCCAAGGAATATATTGGCCAGTTGCTTTCCTTCTTACTAAGTACCAAAGAAATAAAGGTGAGCTTAAATAGAAAAAAATTTTAAAAAGGAAACTATTATTAGGAAGCTTATATAAGAGAGCTTTGGAAGGGCCTTCCCTAGATTTCTATAATGGAATATTCAAATATTGGTTTTGAGTATCTGTGTTGTGGAGCTGCCTAGACTTGTTCTCAAGCACCAAGTTTTAATCTAAGTCAAGGATAGAAACCTCAGAAAATGTTGATTAAAAGAAGTTAACTTTCTTAAAACATTACTCTCATTGTTTCTTACTTTACTGCCTACAACCTATCCCATCACTACAAATACTTCTTCCTGGCTTTAAAAGCCTTCCCAAATTAACCAAGTCCCACTCCCCATACATTGTCCCAAACTCATATATCACTCCAGCTTAACTTATCTCTGACTGACCTTCTCATATATCTCATTTCTACCTTGGAATTTTCACTCATGTTGTTATTCCCTTTTTGGAATGTATCTTCTCACCCCCCTCCCAAATATCTATGAGAGTCCACTCATTCTCCAAGAGCCATGCATATTTCACCTCTTCCAGAAAGCCCTCCTTATCTATCAGACTCAAATTCACCTCTACACTATTGGCTTCTCTACTCCTAATGCACTTTACATTTAAATCACATGGTTAAGGACTGGGATCTCTCTTTTTAAATCCCAATTGTCAGTTTATAGACACCTTGAATGAAATGTTCTACTCTTTCTTTTCTATATCTACTCCTTCCTAACTCCTCTACTTACCTTATACCCCACATCAATTCCATAAGCAAATGTTATCATCTCTTTAAAATTAACTTTATATTTCCACTTTCCCTTTCCTTGTTCAAGTCACCATTACCTCTTACCTGGAAAATTACAGTCACGCACAACTGTTCTCTCTGCTGCTGCTTCTGCCTTCTTCAAACATTACCCACCCAAGATAAAAGATATTATTTAGCAAATACAATCCAGAGCACATTGCTTTCTTGCTTTACATGTTTTACTCATTCTCAAAACAAAATACAAGCTCTTGACTGTGGTTTATAAGACTCTAAATGAACCTTATGTCATGCCTGTCTTCCCTTAGTTCACTACACTCCAACCATACTGGCTTTCTTTCTGACCTTTGAACAAGCCATATTTGTCCCTCCTTTAGGACATTTGCTCTTGCTGGTCCCTCTGCTTAGAAGGCTGTGCTCAGAGATCTTCATATAACTGTTTCCTCACTATTATGCTCTTATATCTTTTCTGTTATTTAGGTCTTATCATTTATCTCATATTCTCAAAGAGGCCTTCCTTGGAAACACTCTGGATAGCAATGCTTTATTTCTTTTATTATATCACTGAATTTTATTTACTTCATGACATGTATCACTATCTGAAATTATTTTTCCATGTTTTGTGAAGATATCCTCTGAGAGCAAAGATCATATCTGTCATGTTTACTTCTCTGCTCCAATCCCAGTACATACAAGGTTTGTGATAAATATGTGTTCACTGAATTACTATGCTGTGCAAATGAGTGATTGTATACACTGTCCAAAAGGTTTAAGTCAAGGTCTGGTGTGGAGAATTAATGATTACTTGAGGGGTTGGGAACAGGTAGAAGACATTCTGAAAGAGTTCTGTGACCTTGGAAAAATCTTATCATTTAAATTTTCTCATAGGGTCACTGTTGTCCAAGACACTTCTTTTTACTATACTCCTTGGCACTTTGTTTCTGAGTCTCTTTCTATTTCTTTGACCAATCCTTTGCCTTCTCTTTATTCTGACTTCTCCCTCCAACCTCTTAAATGTTGAGTTATGCATTAAAATCTCTTTCTTATCACTCTACATACTTTCAAATTTGAACTGTGAGAACACCCAAATCTGTCTAGCCCAGGCCTTCTCTCTAAGTTTTCTATTTCTGTCAATTGCCTACTATCAAAGGTCACCACCTGGATTTCGCCATGACCTTAAAACTTATGGAATCAGTAGTTGGTGTAATTGCTGTGTCGCTGGACTCCCATGTAGTTGACCACGGTTCGAGTCCCAGACCCGGCAGCTTAAACTCATGCTGAGCACGTGTGCCTGCGTGCCCAAGATCCCAAGAGGAGAATGGAAGAGAAGGGATTGTGGCGTGGCCATCCCCCTGGGGGAGTGATCTCTTGCTTTTTGTCTATCTGACTCTCTGACAAGCACACGCGTCCTACAGCAAAAACCTCTCAAAAATAATAATAATAAAAAAACACAACCTTAAAACATATTCTAAAATGAATACTTTTAACCCCAAAATTACCAGCCTGTCCCTGCTTATGTATTTGCACTTTTGGTTAATGACATTGCCATCCAGCTAGTACACAAGCTAGAAGCCTCAGGCATAATTTCTTCTTAATTTTTTTTTTTTTTTTTTTTTAGGTTTTTGTCACAGGACGAGTTCACTTGCTGGAGAAAGATGGTGAGAGGGAAAGTGAGAAATTATCCCCTGGTAGGGATAGCCACACCACAATATCTTATCCTACATTTTCCTCCTGGGATTTGGGGATTGCATGCACACATGTCTGGTGTGATTTTCAAGCCATCAGGTCCGGGTCTCAAACCACAGATGGCCATGTGTAAGTCCAGAGCCTTAACCATCATGCCACCTTCTAACTCCACTCAGGCATACATTTTATTTCTCAGCCCCCCAGCAAAGTCTTGTCATTTCTCTCCAAAATATTCCTCAACTCTGAGTTTCTCTATACTCACTGCCCACACCTATTGGCAAGCTCTTTCCATCTTTTCAAGAGCCTTCTGCTGTTCCTCCCTTGTTCTAGTTCCTTTTAACTCAGAGCCATTATCCATACTATTTCATAATAACCTAACAAAAATAAAATAATATACTGTAACTCATCATCTTAACAAAAGAAGCAAAATCTTTGATGGCTTCTCATAACATAGAAGATGAAGTTCTAACTCCTTAATAAAGCTCTTTCTGTTTTTCTAAATGAGTTTTTAGTTATTTTCAAACTTCCTTAACTCCTTTATTTAAGTGTTTCTCAACAGGTATGCTATTAGCATTTTGTGTGAAATTATTTTCCTTCATGTAGAACTTTCCTACATACTGCAGAAAGTTTTAGCATTCTTGATCCTCACTCTCTAAAGGAAAATATCATCCCCTTCACATATCTGGTCATTGTGACAACTAAAAGTACTTCCACATTTCCAAACACCTTTTAGTTTAGAATCATCTATTCAAATCAGCATACCCAACCTTCTCTAGGCAGATGCTGCTTCCAAACAATAGTCTATAATGCCCTCTTTACCATTTATCACTTTTCTATGTCTGATGAGAATTTACTCATCTGAAAATCTGCTTTCCTAGGAGAGCCTCACTCAATAAATTAGGCGAAATCTGTCACAGCTCTCTGTGAGTTACCATAGCTCTTGACAGATAGCATCATTAAAATCGTGTGAATATTGTTTATATATTTATCTCTCTTTCATTTTAACTGTGAACTGCTTCATTTGTCCTCACATTTCCAGAACCTAAATCAGCAAATGGATAAGAACAGATACTGGGACAAGCAGATGGCATAATGATTAATGTTGCTAGATTCCCACGTAGCTGACCACAGTTTGAGTCCTGGACCTGGCGGCTTAAAACTCACACTGGGCACATGTTTGTGCATGCCCAAAATCCTAAGAGGAGAATAGAGGAGGGATTGCGGTGTGGTCATCACCGCCCAGGGGGTTAATGCTTTCTGTGTCTCTCTCTCTTTCTGTCTCTCTAGTGAGCACACATACCTTATAGCAAAAATCTCTCTTAAAAAAAAAATAAAAGCAGAGGGACCAGCAGTTAATATAATGGCTATATCGCTGGACTCCCACGTAGTCGACCGTGGTTCAAGTCCCGGACCCGGAGGCTTAAAACTCATGCCGGGCACGTGTGCATGCGTGCCCAGGATCCCAAGAGGAGAATGGAGAAGGGATTGCGGCGTGGCCATCCCCCCCCCCCGGGGGGGGTGATTCCTCGCTTTCTGTCTCTCTGTCTCTCTCTTTCTGTCTGGCGAGTGTACATGCCCTATGGCAAAAACCTCTAAAAAAATTTAAAAAAAGAGCAGATGCCTACTATGTTTGAGGAAAATGTAATAGAAAAAGAAAGATAATATAAAAGAAAATGAGAGTGATAAAAAAGAACAAAGATAAATAAAAAAGAGACAGAAAAATACAAAATGAAGAAAAAGAAAAAAAATGAACAGAAAGAGGAAGGAAGGTAAAAAGAAAAGAAAAAAAAAGGACAGAAGCTAAAGTAAAGAAATAGAAAGAAAGGAGAATGGAAGTAAAGAAAGGGAAATAAAATCAATGGGGAAAAAAAGAGAAAGAAGAAAGAAAGAGGAAAGAAGGAAAAGAGAAAAAATAGAATGAAGGTAAAATAAGGAAAAAAGAGAAAAGAAAAATTTAAAAGTAAAAGAGAAAATGAAAAATAAAGGGCACGATGGCAGACAAATAGATGGAAACAAAAGAAGAGAGACATTACAGGGAAGAGAATAAAAACAGAAATAAATAAAAAATAATAAAAGGGAAAGAAAAATTACAGAAGGGAGGAAAAAGGGGGGGAGAATTGGTAAGTGGCAGAAAAGGGGAATAGAGATCTCCAATAGCAAAGATGTTGGGGTAACCCTAATGAGAAGCCAGGAAAATAGTACTCACATGGATGCTGAAAATTCTAAGATGAACATGTTTTAGACTTTGAATCTGTCATTTTCTCTGACTATTAAAGCTCTGTTATCAGTAGTTCTATTAGAAGAGCTTAGAAATATTATGCAAGGTGATATTCTTAAGTACATCATTTTTTGTTAAATGTAATATAGGCCTACTAAAATTAAGAACAAGGGGAAAAGGCTATTAAAAAATCACCAGCTGGGACCAGAAGTCGGTGTAATGGCTATGTCACTGGACTACCATGTAGTGGACGGCAGTTTGAGTCCGGGACCTGGTGGCTTAGTGGCTTAAACTCACGTGGGGCACATGTGCGTGCGTGTCTGCTCAAGATCCAGAGAAGAGAATGGAGAAGGGATTGCAGTGTGGCCATCCCCCCTGGGGGGGGGGTGATTTCTCGGTTTCTGTCTCTCTGTCTTTCTGGTTTTTTTTTTTTGGAGAGGTTTTTCGCTATAGGGCACGTGCGCTCGCCAGACAGACAGAGACATAGAGACAGAAAGCGAGAAATCACCCCCCAGGGGGGATGGTCATGCCGCAATCCCTTCTCCTCCATTCTCCTCTCGGGATCTTGGGCACGCACGCACACGTGCCCGGCGTGAGTTGTAAGCCACCGGGTCTGAGACGCGAACTGTGGTCGACTACGTGGGAGTCCAGCGACATAGCCATTACGCTAACTGCTGGTTCCCTCTCTGTCTTTCTGGTGAGCACACATGCTCTATAGCAAAAAAAAAAAAAAAAAAAAAAAGAAATCACCAATCAACCTATGTAACTCATTCTCTATTTTGCTTATTTTTTTCTGGGTATTTGGTTTTCTGTTTTTAAAAACATGACTGTAAGCATCTAACACATAACATCTAACACATAACATGATGAATCTTTACAGCAATGTTTTAAAACCATCTACAAAGCTACCAAAGAACATATTTGTTTTTACTATTGCCCATCACTATTCTTCTTTCACAAATTCCAAAGTTAGATTCTGGTCCTGCCTCTTCCATTAACTTTGATATCTACGCTGTGCCTTTGGAGAGCTAGTCACAATGATCTCTCAATCTCAGTCAGAGAACAAGATCCAAGGGGCATAATGTAGAGTTCAGATTAAAGAGATCATCTATAATAGAAGTAAGAATCAATAGGATTTAATGAAGAAGGAGCATGAGGGAAAAGCAGAAAAATACAGCCAACATCTCTAACCTGAGCAAATAATTTTCTCCCTCCAGGTCTCTGTCCTTTCTAACTATCATGAAAGTAAATGAATTGAGATAATCTCAAAGGGCATCTATCAGTTCCAGTGTTTTATGTCTTGGAAATCTATTTAGAAAAAGAAGACTTCCACAGGTCTGAAAATGCTAAGATTAAAAAAGATGTGAGAAAGTAGTCAAAGATGGCCCACCTGAGTCACTCAGCACAACTCCTCTCCACAAAGAACAATAAATAAATAGCTAGAGAAAGAACAATAAATAAATAGCTACATGTAGAGAAAAGGAGTGAAGAAGGAGCATTAGAATATAGCAAATAAGGGAAAAGAATACTCTTGAGTCACAAGGATTCAGGGTAAAGACATAGAGGAGAGAAAGCACAGAACTTGGAAGGTCCTGCAGTAGGGGGAGCTTTGCACTTACAGGGAAGAGGTAAGCAAAATACCTCCAACTCTCCCTTTCCTCACCTCAGACACCTGAACTCCCAACTACAAGATAACCACGAGTTAACACAGATCTTAAACCAGCTTAGGGAGTTGCTCAGAGTCCTTGTAGGAGCACTAACCAAGAAAACAAATTCTAGGTGCCCTTCCTCCAGTTTCTTGAGACCTCAGCTCTGACAGCATATCACTATATTGGGAGCTGAGCCTTAGTTAAATTGCATCCTGCCCTAGGGATCAATGGATCCTGTACCTCCACTTCCCTGAGGTCCCACTGTCACTACAGCATGCCCACAGGAATCAGAGCCAAGCCAATAGCTGAACACAGTGATCAAGCAGTGAACCAGTATCTAAGCACTCATATACCCTCACTCCAAAGAAAACTGGTATACTACAGTGGTGAGGACATCCCTGAAAGCTGGGGAATCAGGCCAGGTGTCCCTCAGTGACTGAGGCCTCTTGACCCCTCTCCCATCAGAGACTGAGGAGTCTGGATAATTTCCCCTTACAGACTGAAGAATCTGTATAACCCAACCCTGATTTAAGATTCCAGGCACATCCCCCTTTCTGTGGCCAAGAGTGGCAGTCTTGCTCACTCACACTGGGCAGCTTCCTTGAGCCGTTTACTTGTAAAGCAGGCAGATGGACAGGTGGCTCTACTGCTATGGAAGCCCTGCAGCTGAGCTCACTCACCAGTTGTATATTTCCAAAGTTGGGCATGCACAGAGTGGGTGGTCCAGGCATTTCTATTGTTATGGTGGCATCATAGCCATGCACACACACACACACACACACACACACACACACTGGGGAAGCTTCCCTGAGTCCTAAGTGTGCACAGAGTGGGCAATCTGGGCAGATCTATTGCTGTGGAACTCTTGCTACCCCCCCTGCCACATACCTGGTGCAGCTTCCCTGATCTAAGCACACAAAAAGCAAACAGACTGGGCACATACCTGGTGCAGTTTCCCTGATCCAAGCACAAAGAGAAAACAGACTGGAGGATAGTTCCACTGCTGAGGAAGCTACAGAACCATGCTGACTATCCTGAGCAGCATTCCTTTTTTTTTTAATAAAAAAAAAAACAATCATTTTATCTAACTTTACTTATTATTGTTGTTGTTATTATTATTATTAATTTCCAGTTTGGACAGAGAAAGTGAGAAAGCATGCCACCAGGTCTGGGACTTGAACCATGGTCAGACATGTAGGAGTCTAACGCCTTTAATCACCACACCACCTGCCAGCCCCTGGGCAGCATTCTTGAACTGTGCACATTTTCAAGGTAGGCAAATCCAGCAATTTTGTTACTGCTTGAGCCTTCAACCATACCCAATTGCTTGGCATAGTATCACAAAAGTGGGCAGGCATAGCAAGCAGATTCACTGGGCCCTGTGGCCACGCCCACTCATATATGGCAGCTTCCAAAAACTTCAGGAATGCACATGATATATTGACAGAGTGGCTCCACTATTCAGGAAGTACTGTGGCCACACCCACTGATCCCAGGAGCCTTCCAAGTAGCACACAGGTTTCAGATCTGGTGGAGAAGGAGCTCCACGCCCATGGATTCCCACTAGGCCTGTCTCCTCAACAAGTGCTACCTCGGCATCCTTTGTGTTACCCATCCAAGTCAGAACACACCACCTATGTATAGAAGCTACCTTGACCCAGTTACCTCAACTGGAAAGGCTTCCTCATGCCCTGAGTAGGGCCTGAGAACCATTTAAGCATTCCCAAGTGGCAATCACCACTATTGCCACAACAAGTCTATACCTTCTCCTGGCAGGGGTTCTGCCCCACCCATGACCTGAAAACACTGGACTGGGTATCCCTGCTGCCATCACTGGTGACTCTACCACATGGATCAGTGGATCATCTACACATGGCATCTGCCTCAGACAGGCCCTAAGGACAAAAGTCCAGATACTACAGTTGCCACTAGCTATGATTTCACTGTCTCAACTGATGGAACTTCTGTGTGCCACAAACACACCACCCAAAGCCTGAAGTAACCACAGTATTCTCACATCTGGTACCAGCTACAACTCCTTCTGGAGACAACTCTTTAGCCAGTGGGACTCCCAAGTACTGTAAGCCCCCATCCAAATTAGAGAGCCCTGATGCACATCTCCAGTACCCCCCAGGCCCAATGAAATTATATCACTGCTTCTACAACCAGGCTAAGCCAAAAAGGAACTTGTAGACACCCCTAACATAAACTCCCACTAAAGAAAATACATAGAGGGACCAGAAGTTAGCGTAATGGCTATGTCGCTAAACTCCCATGTAGTTGACCATGGTTCGAGTCCCAGACCCGGCACCTTAAACTCACACCAGGTGCATGTGCGTATGTGCCCAAGATCCTGAGAGGAGAATGGAGGAGAAGGCACTGCCGCATTGCCATCCCCTCTGGGAGGTGATTTCTCGCTTTCTATCTCTCTGTCTCTATCTGTCTTTCTGGCGAACGCACACACCCTAAAACAAAAACCGCTCCAAAGAAAAAAGAAAAAAGAAAAGAAAATACATAGAGATTATACTACTGAACTCAAACACAAGCAGAGTCTAAGTACTAATACCAACTAATATTATAGGACACATCTACAAGAAACACTACTTTCTCTGTTACAAGAATGGGGATGTTTTGTATATGATAATATCTTTGACTTGCTTGACATATAATGCATTTATACTTTAAGAGTCCATGTTCTATGCTGCATAAACGTACAATTATTTACAATGATTTTTAACAATTTGAGTAACTGACATGCAAATATTTTCTCAAAAATATTTAAAATCTGTTATAGAGTCACAAAGAAAATTATAACAAATATTTTGAACATTATCTTTAAAATTCAGTTTTTTTAAATTTTGAATGTAGTTTATTAACGGTCAAGAACTATGGAGCATAAGCAAAAATATTTTGTATGTAAAGTAAATGTGGAAAAACAGACTTCCATCTTCAGAACCCTGGCCTAAGGGACATTGAGGTAGGGCCCCGGCCTCAGCTCCAGCCCAGGAACCCCCAAGCCAGAGACCCCAATCGCTGTCAGCCAGGTAGGCTTTTTCTTTTCCTTCTCCTCTTCTTTCATTTGTAAATTTCTCACTTCTCCTTACCACACAGGGATGCCCTCAGCTCTACAGCCACTCCACTACCATCTTCAGAACCCTGGTGAAATCTTGGCATGCGACTTTTTCTTTATTCTCCTTCTTACTTTCTTCCCACTTATTTGGTCCTCTCTTCCTCTATCTCCGTCCCCCTGGATGGTCTAGATAGGTCTACAATTACAGTTCTGAAATATTCTAGTATTTTAAGAATCTCTGGGATCCTCCCTTTTACTGAACCACCTGCATAAAAGGAGATAATTTTCTTCACACACCTGAATAGAACACTTCTCCTCGGATCACATTGCTAAACACAACAGAAGACAGACTTCAGTATTCTTCAGTCCACAGCAAAAGAAAAACACATTTGCTCATATTTGAGGAAACGTTCTCTTAAAAGGTATTCCAAAGTGAATGCATCTCCAAATGGCTAGAAGTAGAAGAGACTCAGGTCTGAATAAAGCAGGAAATATGTCTCCATCAAAAGAACACAGTGACTCCCTTCCATTTCTTGAAAAAACAGGACATTACCAAAATGTCCAAGAAAGAATTCAGAATAGTCATGATGACCAAAATCTATGAGCGGGAACAGAAAAGACACAATGAGATTAGAAAGTCTTTCCACGATATGAAAGAAGAAATGGACACGCTAAGAAAGAATAAGATGGAAATATTAGAGATGAAGCCTATATTACAGGAAATCAAAAGCTCTCTCGAAAGTATTAAAAGTCGATCAGACCATGCTGAAAATCAAATCACTGATGTAGAAGATAAGACCTCTGACCTAGAGAAATACAGAAAAAAATATAGAGGAAAATAACAAAAAAAAAAAAAAAAAGAAAAAAAACCCGTGAGGATAACATACGAGAAATACTAGATTCCATTAGGTGCCCTAACATCTGAATAATTGGTATCTCAGAGGATGAAGAAACTAAAAAGGACATGGAAAATCTATTCCATGAAATCTAGGAAGAAAAGTTTCCAAGTGCAGAGAGGCACTCAAATATCCAGAACCAAGAAATACAAAGGACCTCAAATAGAATCAACCCAAGATCTTCCCTAAGACACATCTTATCCAGACTGACAAAGACCACAGATAAAGACAAGACGCTAAAACTGGCAAGAGAGAAACGACAAATGACTTACAAAGGTCACCCCACTGGGCTAACACCGGACTTCTCAACGGAAACAATGCAACCAAGAAAAGAAGGGGAAAATGTATTGAAAGTGTTAAGAGAGAAACAATTTCAACAAAGATTATTATATCCTGCAAGATTATCCTTGTATGGGAAAAAAAAAGATTAAAATCTTCCCAAACAAAACCTGAAAGAATTTGTGAACACCAGGCCAGTTCTTCAAGAAACACTGAAGGAAGTACTGTTCCAGGAAAACTAAAGAAGTAACAGCCAGAAAGAAAGGAATAAAAAGCAACCAAGACAATAGCCAACTTAAATGTTGGGACAGGTCCAGTAACATCGAAAATAACATTGAATGTTAATGGATTAAATTTTCCAATCAAGAGATACGGACTGGCTAAATGGATTAAAAAAAAGAAACCCTCTACCTGTTGCCTACAGAAAACCCACTTCATGGATAAAGACATACACAGACTGAAAGTGAAAGGATGGGAAAAGGTTTTCCATGCAAACAGGAACCAAAATAGAGCTGGAGTTGTGATACTAATTTCTGAAAAAAAAGGCTTTAAAACAAAAACTGCTTAAAGAAATGAAAAAGGGCACTATATTGTTGTAAAAGGATCAATCGATCAATAAGATAAAACACTAATTAATATCTATGCGCCTGACACAGAAGCACCCAACTATGTGAATGAAAAGCTATTATATCAAAAAGGATAGATAGACTGCAACACACTAATTGTTTGAGACCTCAACACACCACTATTCTAGCTGGAAAGATAATCTAGACAAAAAATAGGTAAAGAGATAAAGGATCTAAATGATACCATAAGTCAAATGGACTAAACAGACATCTATAGAACTTTCAATCCAAAACCATGAGATACACTTTTTTTTCACCCCCACATGGAACCTTCTCGAAGATTGAACACATCATTGGACACAAAGAAAGCCTCTACAGATTTTAAGGCACAGAAACTATATCCAGCAATTTCTCCGACCATGATGGAATTAAACTTGAATTTAATTTCAAAAGAAATCTTCAAAAATACCCAAATACATGGAAACTAAATAACCTACCCCTTAATGACTCCACAACTACTGAAGAAATAAAGACTGGAATCAAAACATTAATGGAGGCCAATGATAATGAGGACATGAATTTCCATAATCTTTGAGACACTGCTAAAGCAGTCATAAGAGGGAAATTTATAGCAATTAGTGCACATAAGAAGAAGATGGAAAGAAAGCAAATGGATCGCCTAACATCATGCCTCAGAGAATAAGAAAAGCATCAGCAAAAGGATCCAAAATACAACAGGAGAAAGGGAATAATAAAGATACGAGCAGAAATAAATGAAATAGAAAATAAACAAACTATAAACTAAATAACTGAAAGTAAAAGCTGGTTCTTTGAAAAAATAAATAAAATTGATACACCACTAGTGAGAGTTATTAAGAAGAAGAGAGAAAATAACCAGGTAAATCAGATCTGCAAGGAAGCAGGCAAAATAACAACAGATAGTAAAAATACAAAACATTATTAGAGGATACTATCAACATCTGTATGCCAAGAAACAAGACAATCTGGATGAGATGGACAAATACCTGGGCGTATATCATCTACCAAGGTGGAGCCAGGAGGATATAGAAAGTGTGTATAGGCCCATCACAAGCCAGGAGATTTAACAGTAATAAATAACCTCCCAACAAAGAAAAGCTCTGGTCCTGATGGCTTCAATGCTGAATTTTACAAAACTTTCAAAGAAGAGTTAACCCCCATTCTGCTCAAGTTATTTCTAAAGATTCAAAAGGGTGAATCTCTCCCTAATTCATTCTATGAAGCCTCTATCATCCTTATCCTTAAAGCAGATAAGGACAGGACAAGGAAGGAAAACAATAGACCAATATCTCTGATAAATGTAAACACTAATATTCTCAACAAGATACTAGTAAATCATATCCAACAATTTGTATAAAAGATAATACATCATGATCAGGTAGGCTTTATTTTAGGAATGCAAGGTTGGTTCAATATATGCCAAACCCTAAAAGTAATACACCATATTAACAGGAAGAAAGAGAAAAAAAGACATGGTCATATCAATGGATGCAGAAAAAGTGTTTGATAAGATACAACATCCCTTGATGATCAAGACACACAGCAAAATCAGCATAGAAGGGTCATTTCTCAACACAATAAAAGCTATCTATGAGAAACCCATAGCAAACATCTTCCTCAATGGAGAAAACCTGAATGCTTTTCCACTAAAAATGAGTACAAGACAAGAATGCCCACTTTCTCCACTCCTTTTCAATATAGTTCTGGAAGTCCTCACCCAAACAATCAGAAAAGAGGAAAAACTGAAAGGTATTCAAATAGGAAAAAAAGAGGTTAAACAATCTCTATTTGCAGATGACATGATTGTATACATAGAAGACCCAATGGTTTCCATGAAAAAACTTCTGGAAGTAATATATGAATACAGTAGAGTTGCAGGATACAATCTCAATGTACAGAAATCTGTAGTATTTCATTTCTTTTATTTTTTTTTGAGAGAGTATTGGTATAGGGCGTGTGCACTCGCCAGAAAGACAGAAAGAGATAGAGAGACAGAAAGCAAGAAAACATCCTCGTGGGGGATGGCCACACCACAATCCCTTCTCATCCTTTCTCCTCTCGGGATCTTGGGCACGCACACACACGCACCCAGCATGAGTTTAAGCCATCAGGTCCAAGATTCAAACCGTGGTCAACTACATGGGAGTCCAGTGACATAGCCATTATGCTAACTACTGATCCTGAAATCTGTAGCTTTTCTATATACAAAGAACAGGCAGACTGAGATAGAACTGAAAAGTTATTCCATTTACATTGCCACAAAAGGCATAAGATACTTAAGGATAAATCTAACCAAAGAAGTAAAAGATCTCCACAAGGAAAAACTAAGAGAAGATAAAAAAAAAATAAATTGAAAATGACACAAAAAAAGTGGAAGGTTATCCCATGTTCCTGGATTGGAAAAATTAATATAATCAAAATGGCAATACTACCCAAATTAATCTACATATTTAATGCAATGTCAATCAAGGTACCAAACACATTCTTCACAAATCTAGGAAAGATGATCATAAAGTGTGTCTGGAATCATAAAAGACCCCATATTGTCAAAGCAATTCTGAACAAGAAGAGTGGTGTGGGTGGCATCTCACTCTCTGAACCAAAATTATACTAAAAAGTTGTAGTAATCAAAACAGCATGGTACAGGCACAGAAACAGACACATGGACCAATGGAACAGAATAGAGTTCCCAGAAATAAATTCCCAAACATACAGTCAACTGATTTTTGACAAGGGGTACCAGTCAATCCAGTGGGAAAAGGAAATCCTCTTCAGCAAATGGTACTGGAAAAACTGGATTTCCACTTGCAGAAAGATGAATATGAACCCCTACCTCTCACCTCTGACAAAAATCAAGTCAAGGTGAATCAAAGATCTAAATCTAAGACCTCAAACAACAAAACTGCTCCTGGGAAACAATGGGGAAACTCTGGGAGACATTGGGGTAGGGAAAGACTTCTTACATAAGACCCCCAAAGCACAGTCAATAATCCCCAAAATAGACAAGTGGGAACACATCAGACTAAGAAGTTTCTGCATGGCAAAAACACAGTAATTAGTGTGAATAGATAGCCCTCAGAATGGGAATTTTTTTTTTTTTGAGAGGTTTTTGCTATAGGGCGTGTGCGCTCACCAGACAGACAGAGAGAGACAGAGAGATAGAAAGCGAGAAATCGCCCCCCAGGGTTGATGGCCACGCCTCAATCTCTTCTCCTCCATTCTCTTCTCGGGATCTTGGTCACGCACACACATGCGCCCGGCGTGAGTTTAAGCCACCAGGTCCGGGACTCGAACCATGGTCGACTACGCAGGAGTACAGCAATATAGCCATTACGCTAACTGCCGGTCCCCATGGGAAAATATTTTTGTATACTATGCGTCACATAAGGGACTGATAACTAGAATACACAAGGAACTCAAGCAGCTGTTCTGAAAAAAGCCAATCAATCCTATGAAAAGATGGGAGAATGTGTTGAAAAACCCAGTCCCTAAAGATGACTATACTAATATCAAAAAGGCATATGAAAAAATGCTTAACATCCCTCATTATAAGGGAAATGCAGATCAAAGCAAAAATGAGATACCACCTAACCCCAGTCAGAAGGACTAAGATTAAAATAAATAAATAAATAAATAAATAAATAAATAAATAAATACGTGTTGGCAGGGGTGTGGTGAAAGGGGAACTCTCTTACACTGCTGGTGGGAATGTAAATTGGTCCTGCCACTGTGGAGTACCATTTGGAGATTCCTCAAAGATCTACAAATATAACTACCATATGATCCAGCAATCTGAATCCTTGGTATCTACCCGAGGGACAGAAGAATACTTAATCGGAAAAGTGCTTGCACATTTATGTTTATTGCAGCACTATTCACAATTGCTAAGTCATGGAAACAACCCAAATGCTCCCTAACAGATGAATGGATAGAGAAACTGTGGCACATATACTCTATGGAATAGTACTCAGCCATAAAAAAAAAAAAAAAAAAAAAAACCCTGCTTTTGACAGGAAGTGGAAGAATATGGAAGATTTACTGCTGAGTGAAGTAAGCCAAGCTATGAAGGAGAGGCATTGTATGTTTCCACTTATACCGAGTGTCCGCACTCTATGACTGAAACTAATTGACTAAAGGATTTAGAAACACAGTATATGGATGCGAAAACCAGATATAGTGTGTGTGAAAGAGGAGGGTCTGAGGAAAGACACTTAGAGGAAAATAGGGAAGCAAACATTAATGGCACAAAGAATTCTGGTGTTCAATGTCTTTTATAGTTTTATCAACTGTACTAGGGAGAGATTTTCACCTGTTGAAATATCCCTTTTGTAAGCCAAGTAATAATGTGATTTTATGTATAAAAGAAAATAAAATTAAAAATAAATAAATTTAAATTAAATTAAATTAAATTAATAAAATGTGAAAAATGTAAAAATAAATAAATGATAAAAGTACAATGATTAAATGTAAACAAAATAAATAAACGAGTTAAAAATAAAAGCTACTTTATAAAACAGAAAGTAGTACATGCTCCACCAGATGTCCAAAATCATTGCAGGGACACAGAGATATGAAAAGCAAGAAAATATCTCTCCACCAAAGAAAGAAATTTTTTCAATAGCACACTACTAAGAAAACAAAATTCAAGAAATAATTGACATGGAATTCTGAATAATGATGTTTAGTGTACACAATGAAATACAAAAGAATTTAGATAAACAATTCGATGCGATCAGGAGAAGAACCCATGATAGGAATTAGAAATTTCATATCTAGAGAAACATCTTTTAATATAAGCAATATAGCAATTCTGGAGATGAAGAATTCAGTATAAGGAAATAAATTCATTTGAGAGCATCAACAACAGGCAAAATAAAGAATCTCTGATCTGAATTTCATTTCTTTCATTTTTTATTTTGGAAAGGTTTTTACTATAGGCCATGTACGCTTGCCAGAAAGACAGAGACAGAGAGACAAAAAGTGAGAGAAATCAACCCCCAGGGGGAATGGCCATGCCGCAATCCCTTCTCCTCCATTCTCCTCTCAGGATTTTGGCCACGCATGTACACGTGCCGGCATGAGTTTAAGCCACCAGGTCTGGGACTCGAACCTCAGTCAGCTACATGGGAGTTCAGCAACACAGCCATTACGCTAACTGCTGGTCCCAAGAATCTTTAAATTTGAAGACAGGACTCCTGAAACAACCTAGTCACACAAAAACAAAGAAAATAAATAAATGAAGAAAATACATGTGACAACAGACACCATTAAGCAAACAAATATTTATATATTGGTAATTCCAAAAGGAGACTAGATGGGAATATGCATAGAAAACATGTTTCATGAAATAACTGAAAACTTCTCAAGCCCAGAGAGAGACATGGACATCCTGAATCAGGAAATATAAAGCATGACAAAAAGATTCAACTCAGAAAGATACACTCTGAGACACATTATAGTCAAACATTCAAAAATCAAATGCAAAGAAAGAATCCTAGAAGAGCAAGAGAGGAGGCGCATCAAGTCACATATAAAAGAATTTCCTCAGACTAACAGCAGACTTCTTAGAAGAAATCTTGTAGGTTAGGAGGGAAGGGATAATACATTCAGAATTTTGAAGTATGAAACTTTTAGCCAAGAATACTATATAAAGGAAAGCTATTCTTCAGAACAGAAGAAGAAATAAGACTTTTACTACACCAAAAGACTTCACCAATATTAAATTATATCTTCAAGAAATATTTAAAAGAACAGAGGCAAAAGGATGGTAAAAGACCCTGACAAAACCATGTGAAAGTATAAAATTTCCCAGTAGAACAATCACAGAAATGATTAAAAGAAAAAAGGAACCTAATTTTATCAATATAGAAAAAATTCTAGAAATAATAAATGCATACAGTAAAGTGGCAGGATACAAAAATAACAAAAATCTATAACATTTCTACATACAAACAAGCAGACAGAGAAGGAACTTAAGAAAGTAAATTTACCACAGCCACAAAAAGTATAAGATACTTAATAATAAAACTAACCAAGGAAGTTAAAGACCTCTGTAAGGAAAACTGTGAAAACTTTAAAAAGGAAATTGAAAAGGACACAAAAATGTGGAAGGACATCCCATGTTCCTGGATTGGCAGAATTAATATAATCAAAATGGCAATCCTACCCAAATTAATATACATATTTAATACAATCCCTATACAATTACAAGGGACATTCTTCACAGATCTAGAAAAGACAATCATAGAATTTGTCTGGAATCATAAAAGACCCCATATTGCCAAAGCCATCCTGAGCAAGAAGAGTGAAGTAAGTGGCATCTCTCTTCCAGACTTGAAAATATATTACAAATCTGTGATAATCAAAACAGCATGGTATTGGCACAAAAACAGACAAGAGGACCAATGGAACAGAGTATAGATCCCAGAAAGAAACACCAAAACATACAGCTAACTGATCTTTGACAAACAGTACCAATCAATCTAGTGGGAAAAGGAAAACTTCTTTAGCAAATGGTGCTAGAAAAAGTGGGTATTCACCTGCACAAAGATGAATCTGAAGTCCTATTTGTCACCACTAACCAAAATCAACACAAAGTGGATAAAAGATCTAAACCTAAGACCTCAAACCAAAAAACGACTGGTGGAAAACGCTAGGGAAACTCTGGGAGACATTGAGGTCAGCAAAGAAGACTTAAGCAAGACTCCCAAAGCACAGGAAATAATCTCCAAAATAGATAGGTGGGATTTACATCAGATTATAAAGTTTCTGCACAGAAAAGGACACCAAAATTAGTGTGAATCGACAACCCTTGGAATGGGAGAGAATTTTTGTTAATTATGCCTCAGACAAGGGACTAATAACCAGAATACATAGGGAACTCAAATGGCTTACCCAGAAGGAAATTATTAACCCAATTAAAAAATGGGAAAATGAGTTGAATAAACAACTCTCTAAGGAAGACATTTGAGCAGCCAAAAAGAATATGGAAAAATGCACAATGTTCCTCATCAAAAGGGAGATGCAGATCAAAACCAAAATGAGATACCACCTAACCACAGTCAGAATGGCGAAGATTAAAAATATATATATTTGATAAGTACTGGTGTGGATGTGATGAAAGGTGAACTCTCCTTCAGTTTTGGTGGAAATGTAAATTGGTCCAGCCAGTGTGGAGAACAATATGGAGGTTTCTCAAAGACTTTCGAATAAAACTACCATATGATCCAGCAATTCCACTCCTGAGTATCTACCCAAAGGACAGGAGAATGATGCTCAGTCAGAAAAGTACTTACACAACTATATTTATTGCAGATTTATTTACAATTTCTAAGACATGAAGCCAACTCAAATGTCCACAAACAGATGAATGAATTCAAAAAGTGTGGCATATATACTCTGTGAAATACTATTCAGCCATAAAAAAAAAAAAACAATAAGGCCCTGGAATTAGATAGAAAGTGGACAAATGTGGAAGATTTGTTGCTGAGTAAAACAAGTCAAGCTATGAAAGAGAGACACTGTATGTCTTCTCTTAATATATACTGATTGTCTACATTCTATGACAGAGACTGAAAGACTGGAGGACATAAAACATTGAAAATTGTTATGGACACTAGACACAAAGTGAAAGGAGAGTGTGTGGGGGGAAGAGCATAGGAAAAGAAATTTGGAGGAAAGAAATCGACAGGTAACTTTTTTTTGAGGTTTTTGCTATAAGGTGTGAGTGCTCGCCAGAAATACAGAGAGAGACAGAGAGATAGAAAGCAAGAAATCACCCCCCAGGAAGGATGGCCATTCTGCAATCCCTTCTCCTCCATTCTCTTCTCAGGATCTTGGGCACGCACGCACACACGCCCAGCGTGAGTTTAAGCCACCAGGTCCAGGACTCGAACCATGGACGACTACATGAGAGTTCAGTGACATAGCCATTACGCTAACTGCTGGCCCACAGGTAAGACATTTGTGGGGCACAGATATGATTTATTATCTGTTGATGATGTGTATAGTATCCTCAACTGGGGTGGACTGAGGTGTATATCATGCTGGGTAAAGTGTCTTTACAATCTAAACAATGTATAGATATTGAATGTATAAATAATAAAAAAATAATAAATTTTAAAAAGAAAACTAATAGAGCAAAAATAAATGATGAGAAAGAAAGAATAGTGGAAACACAAACAAGAAAATAAACAAAGTGACAAGAGTAGGCCCACATAATCAATAATAACCTTGAATGTAAATGAGTTAAACTCCTCAATCAAAATATAAAGACTAGCAGAGTCAATATCTACCCAAAGGACAGGAGAACGCTCAATCGGAAAACTGCTTGCACATCAATGTATATTGCAGCATTATTCACAATTACCAAGACATGGAACCAACCTAAATGTCCACAAACTGATAAATGGATTGGAAAAGTGTGGCATATATACTCTATGGAATACTACTCAGCCATAAAAAATAACAAGACCCTGGCATTTGATAGAAAGTGGTCAGATATGGAGGATCTATTGCTGAGTGAAGTAAGCCAGACTATGAAAGAAAGATATTGTGTGTATTCACTTAATATATACCGACTATCCACACTCTATGGTAGAGAGCGAAATATTGGAGGACATCAAAGCAGTGAAAGTACTTAATGAGAATAAGACAGTGTGGAATGGGGGGATGAAGAGAAAAAGATAGAGAAAGATAACAAGAGAACAAATAGAGAGGCAGGACATTAGTGGGAGACAGATATGGCTTATTACATGTTGATGATGACATGTATAGTATTCTCAACTGGATTGGTCTGAGAAGTATTCCATGATGGGTGAAGTCTTTTTACAAGCAAAATGAGAAATAGTGATTGTTTAAAAAATAATTAGAATAATAATAATAATGATTGGGAAAAACAATGAAAAGATATTGAATGATGAAGTGGGGAAATTAATGTCTCTGTATCGACTGCAATGCATGGCATTCCCTTTTTGAAAAAGCGATGTAATACACTATAAAGTTATATGCAATCCAACGTAATATAAACATGATTATGATTAAAAAAAAGAAACTCAAAAAAAAAAAAAAGACAAGACACCACTGTATGCTACCTACAAAAAATACTTACCTCATCTGTAAAGACATACAAAGACTGAGAGTGAAGGGGTGGAAAGAGACATCCCATGGGTGTAAACTAAACTATGGATGGAAATGGAAAATAAAAATGAGTGATAGTAGTTATCCTAAAATCAGATAAAACAGCTTTCAAGCCAACATTTGTAAAACATAACAAGGAAGTCTGCTATACAATATTGTTAAAGGGATATAACACTTTTCAATGTATGTGCACCCAATAATTAAGTATCCCATTATATAAGACAAATACTACTAGACTTCAGAGAGAGATAGATTCTAATGCAATAATAGTATTTCAACACCCCACTCTTATCATTAATTAGATAGGTCATCTAGCCAGAAAATCAACAAAGAAACAGGAGAGTTAAACAGCATCATAAACTAAATGAACCTGACACATTTGCGGAAGATTTCCCCCCACAGTCATAGAATATACATGTTTTCATGAGAACTTGATACAGTCTCTTGTATCAGTCATATAATAGGCCATAAAATAAACATCAAGGAATTTAAAAAAATAGAAATCATATAAAGTATCTTTGGATATGGAATATAATGGAATAAAACTAGAAATCAACAAGAACTGTGAAAATACACAAATACATGGAAACTAAACAACAAAACAACATTCTACTGAATACCTTTGGAGTCAGTGAGCAAATTAAGAAATAAATTTTAAAATTTCTCTAAAGAAATCAAGATTGAAATAAAGTACACCAAAATCTGTGGGATACAGCAAAATTAATCATAAGAGGGAAGTCTGGAGTAATAAATACTCACAAGATAAAAAAATGACAACTCAATTATGTATTTTAATGAATTTGAAAAGTAATAATAAATCCAAAAGTAGAAGGAAAAATATAATAAAACTCAGAGTAGATAAAAAAAATGAACTACAGACCAAAAAATTATGTTGTTGACAAAACATTTGATCAACCATTAGCTAAACTAATGGAGAAAAAAGAGAGATGACCTCACTTAACACAATCAGATATAAAAAAGGAGATACTACAAATGATACCATAGATACAGGAAAGATTATTAGAGACTATTATATATTCCAACAAGCTAGAAAACCTAGAGGAGTTGAATAAACTCCTAGGTCTATACAATCTACCAAAATTGAACCAAGAAGAAATAGAAACATGAACAAACCAGTAATAAAGACAAAATTGAATCAGTAACAAAAAATATTCCAACAAGGGAAAACTCAGGTCTACGTGGGCTCACTGCTGAATATTATACATCTTTTGAAAAGAACAAAGACCAATTCTTCTTTTCTTAAAAAAAATTGCTAGAAAGTGCATATACTCACCATAAGAGAAAGAGACAGAAGGAAAGTCACCAAGCAGCCTCCCCATGGAGGATAGTCACATTCCATCTCTTCTTTCAGGTTTTGCACAGATATGTACATACACTTGTTTTTCAGGCTTATTTTTTTTTTTTTTTTTGGAGAGGTTTTCGCTATAGGGCGCATGTGCTCGCCAGACAGACAGAGAGAGACATAGAGACAGAAAGAGAGAAATCACCCCCAGGGGGGATGGTCACACCACAATCCCTTCTCCTCCATTCTCCTCTCGGAATCTTGGGCACGCATGCACACATGCCCGGCGTGAGTTTTAAGCCACCGGGTCCAGGACGCGAACCGCGGTCAACTACATGGGAGTCCAGCGACATAGCCATTACATTAACTGCTGGTTCCCCCAGGCTTATTTTTTTCAAGCTTCATTTCAAGCTACCAGATCTGTGTCCAAATCAAGCAGTCAACCATGTGGCACCCAGGCAACTTAACCATCATGCCAATGGCCAACCCACCAATTCTTAAACTATTCCACAAGATCCGAGTGGAGGGAATCCTCCCAAACTCATTTCACTAGGCCATTATTACCCTAACATCAAAAGAAGACAACAGAACAACAACAAAAAAGAAAACTACAGACCAATATCACTGATGAACATATATGAAAAAATCCTCAGCAAATATCAGCAAACTGAATTCAACAGCACATGATAAAGTTTACACCACGACCAAGCAAGATTTATGCCAGAGAGGCAAGCCTGGTTTAACATTAGCCAATCAACAAATATAATACATCACTCTAAAGAAGGAAAGATAGTGCGAGCTCGTGGCCTGGTGGTTATATGAGCTGGATCCCACATGTGGATGTGTGTATACAAAATCCCAAAAAAAGGGAGAAATTGAAGAGAAAGGTTGTGGCATAACTATTCACCATCAGGGTGCTTTTTCACTTTTTTCCCTCTCTCTCTCTCTTTCTCTATTTATCCAGTGAGTGCATGCACCCTCTGGCAATTTTTTTTTTTTAAAGAAGGAAAGATAGATAAATACCATATGATCATATAAATTATTGTAGGAAAAGCATTAGATAAAGCACATTTCTTCATGATTGATATTCTAAACAAATTTGGTATAGAATGCATATATCTCAATATAACGAAGTCCAAATATGACAAAGTCATAGCCAAATCATACGAAATTAGGAAAAAATGAAAACTTTCCCTGCATAAACTGGAATAAGATAATGATGTCCACTTTCTCTACTCCTACTCCACATACTGGAAATTCTTGCTAAAACAGTTGGGCAAGAGAAAAATTCAGGACATGCAAATTGGAAAGGAAGAAGTTCAACTGACCCTGTTTTCAGATGGCATAGCTATATTCATCGTAAAACTATGATTCACCCAAAAATTCTTAGAACTGATAAATGAATTCTAAAAAGTGGCAGAACAAAAAATTAGCATACAAAAATCAGTAGCCTTCATGTATACTAGCAAAAACTAGTTAAAAATAAATTTAAAAAGTAATTGCATTTATAAGAGCCACAACATGCTCATAGTGAGTGCAGACACCACCCCAACCCCAGTTCTGAATTTCAAACTTGGGGCACATTGGCTGCAACAGTCCATGCTTTCTAGGCCCTGCCAGTCCACCATGAGACTTTGGCTCCAGTCTTAGCAGGCCTATCCTTGAAAGTGTAGCCCCACTGCCCAGGTCTGACTTTCAAACATGCCTATTGATGCACACAACTTGAGTTTGTTCACTAAGTCATATCCCCTTAGCTCATCCCCAGCTCATCAGAAGCTGAAAGGCTGGTAGAAGAGCCAATCATGTGATGCTAACTATATAAAATTTACCTGCTCTGATTTGGAAGACACAACATTCTTAACAGGAACACTCCTACGATCTAGGATGATGTTCTGTCCTCTCATACTACTGATTCTTTTCTTTTTTTTTTTTTTTTTCTTTTTTGGAGAGGTTTTTGCTATAGGGCGCGTGCGCTCGCCAGACAGACAGAGAGAGACAGAGAGATAGAAAGCAGGAAATCACCCCCCAGGGGGGATGGCCACGCCGCAATCCCTTCTCCTCCATTCTCCTCTCGGGATCTTGGGCACGCACGCACACGCGCCCGGCGTGAGTTTAAGCCGCCGGGTCCGGGACGCGAACCGCGGTCGACTACGTGGGAGTCCAGCGACATAGCCATTACGCTAACTGCTGGTCCCAACTACTGATTCTTTTCTAATAAATAACAAGAAGTGCACACTGAATCAGGCAACAAAAATCAGAACAGAGACAGAAGAAATATGAGAAAACGAAATAATTCTATCTCAAAGGAACAGTTACTCCTCACCAACAATGGAGACTGTGAAAAAATTCAGAGAAATGTTAGAAAAAGAATTTTGAATATCCACTGTGACAGAACTCAATGAGATGCGAAAGAGAATAGACAATTACAGAAAATGAGAAGATAATTGCAGAACATAAAGGAAGAATTTCATAAAGAGACGGACACAATAAAAAAAAATCAAACAGAACTTCTGAACATGAAGGACACAATACAATAAAGTAAAGTCTCTCAAAAGCATTAATAGAAAATTGGACCACACAGAAGAAACAATTTCTGGGACCAGCAGTTGGTGTAATGGTTATGTTGCTGGACTCCCACGTAGTTGACTACGGTTCATGTCCCGGGCCTGGTGGCTTTAACTCACGCCTGGAGCATGTGCGTGCATGTCCAAGATCCTGTGAGAAAAATGGAGGAGAATGGATTGTGGCATAGTCGACACCCTGGAGGTGATTTCTCACTTTCTGTCTCTCTGTTCCTCTTTGTCTTTCTGGCGAGTTCACATGCCCTATAGCAAAAACCTCTCCAAAAATAAAAAAAAGAAGAAAAAATGTCTGACCTTAAAAACAAAGTATCTAAAGTAGATTAAATCAACAAAAATAATGAAAAAAATGTGAATAATATACAGGAAAATGTAGACAACATTAAGTGCCTAAATATCCTTATAATGGATATCTCAGAAGGTAAAGAAGCTGGTAAAGGCATGGAAAATGTCTTTCACAAAATATTATCTGAAAACTTTACAAATAGACAGAAACAAAGTGAGATTCTGACCCAAGAAATAAAAAGAATCCCAAATACAATCAATATAAAAAGATCCTTCCCAGGTGAGTCAAAGCCAGATTGGTAAAAGTCAAAGACAAAGACAAGATTCTAAAAACGGCAAGAGAGAAATGACAAGTTACTTACAAAGATTATCCAATTAGGATAACAACAGACTTCTCAACTGAAACAATGCAGGCAAGGAAAAAAATGGTAAAAAATATTCAAAATATTAAAAGAAAGACTATCTCAACCAAGAATAGTATATCCAAGAAGATTATCCTATAAATGGGAAGAACAAATAAAATCATTCTCGGGTAAACAAAAAATGAAAAAAAAATTACAAACACTAGACAGTTCTTTATGAAGTACTGAAGGGAGAACTAAACAAGGAAAACTAAAGGATACATAGAAAATTGTAAAAATGCAATCAAGAAAATAACTAACAAAATGGCAGGTTTAAGCCTAAAAATATTGATAATAAATAAATCAATAATAGATTAAACTCTCCAATTATAAGACACAAGCCAGCTTAATAGATAAAAAACATTGAACATAAAACAAATTAAAACAAAAACAAAAACAAAGCAGAAGACCACTTCAGGCGACTGCTTCAGGCCTCTTCCTGCTTTCCAACCTGTCCCAGGTATATCTGTCTGCCACCATTATCCCCGGAGCCTGTGCTGCTGTGGCCCAGGGAGCAATGGCAGCCAATGAGGGCAAATGAGGCAGTAGACCACTGCAGGCTTCTTCCTGCTTCCCATCCCATCCCAGGTTAGCCCCAGTTGCACCTAGTCGCAAAAGACTGGGAAAGAAATCAACATCTAAAAGTAGCTATATATACACTTCTCTGGAAGATAAGGTCCTCTACCAAGAACACGTCTGAGAAGTAGAGATCTTCTCTCCTGATACTATAGAATCAACACCAGAAAAGCAGGAAGTAGTGTATAATGTATAAGATGACTAGAAACCAGCTCAGAGGCACAAAAAGTATGGGAAAACAAGGAAATATTTCTTCCTCAATGGAATGGAGCAACTCTTCAACCATGGACAGCACAAAAGAACTTGCAGGAATGTCATAAATAGAGTTCAGAATATTCTTGGTAACAGAGATGAGGAAGTCTTTCCAGGATTTGAAGGAGGAGATAAATACCATAAAATAACTAATCAATCAGAACTCCTACAGATAAAGACAGAAATATAGGAAATCAAAATTTTCCTCAAAAATATTTATAGTAGACTATACTATGAAGAAGATAGAATCTCTGACCTGGAAGATAAACATTTGACTTAGATAAAACCACCAAAAATAATGAAAAAACAATTTTGAAAAATGAGGGCAACATACAGGAAATATAAGACACTATATAATATCCAAATATTAGAATAATAGGTATTCCAGAAGGCGAAGAATTGGACAATGACATAGAAGATTTATTCCATGACATAGAAGATCTATTCCATGAAGTATTTATAGAAAACTTCCCAAACCTAGAGAAGCATTCAAACATCCAAAGAAATGCAAAAGACATCAACGAGAATCAACATAAGAAGATCCTCTCCATGGCACATCATAGCCAGAAATGGTAAAAATCACAGACAAATATAAGATTCTAATATTGGCAAGACAGAACCGTCAAGTCATTCGCAAAGGTTATCTATTAGACTGAATAAGACCTCTCAACTGAAACAATGTAAGCAAGAAAAGAATGGGAAGACATACTCAAAATACTAAAAGAAAAATTATTTCAAACAAGAATATTGTATCTGGCAAGATTACCCTTCAAATGGGAAGAACAAATGAAATCATTAACTGACAAACAAAAATGAAAAGAATTCACCAATACTAGATGACCTCTTCAGAAAGTGCTGAGGGGGGACCAGCAGTTAGCCTAATGGCTATGTTGCTGGACTCCCATGTAATCGACCACGGTTCGAGTCCTGGACCAGGTGGCTTAAACTCATGCCGGGTGCGTGTGCATGCGTGCCCAAGATCCTGAGAGGAAAATGGAGGAGAAGGGATTGCGGTGTGGCCATCCTCCCTGGGGGGGTGGGTGGGTGATTTCTTGCTTTCTGTTTCTCTGCCTCTCTCTATCTTTCTGGTGAGTGCACGTGCCTTATAGCAAAATCCTCTCCAAAAGGAAAAAAAAAAAAACCAAAGAAGTGCTGAGGGGAGTACTGTATCAAGAAAAATAAAGAGAGATAGACAGAAATGAGAACAAAAAGCAATCAAGAATATAGCTAACAAATTGGTAGGAACAAACCTGCAAATATTGATAATAATGTTGAATGTTAAAGGATTAAATTCTCTAATCAAAAGATACAGACTGGCTGAATGGAAAAACAAACAAACAAAAAAAAAACAAACAAACAAAAAAACAAAACAAAACAAAACAAAAAACAGAAACCCTATATTTGCTGACTACAAGAAATGCACTTCAAGAATAAAGACATACATAGACTAAAAGTGAAGGGCTGGATAAAGATATTCCATAAGATATTCCATGCAAGTGGAAATAAAAAAAAGGCTGGAGTTGCGATAGTGATATCAAACAAAATAAACTTTATGATAAAAACTGTAAGAAGAGACAAAGAAAGACATTATATAGTACTAAAATGCTAATTCACCAAGAAGATATAACACATATAAATATCTATACACCCAACTCAGGAGCACCCAAATACATAAAAGACAGAATGATAGACCTAAAGAGAGAGATAGATTGCAGTACACCAATCATTGGGAATCTCAACATCCCATAATATCCTTTGGATAGATTATGTAGAAAAGAAAATAAGCAGAGAGATACATCTAAATGACACTATAAATGAAACCGACTTGACAGACATCTACAGAACTTCTCACCCACAACCGCAAAAAAAAAAAAAAAAAAAAAAAAAAAAAAAAAAAAACACCTTTTTTCATAGAAACTATATCCAGCAACTTCTCCTTCCATGACAGAAATAAACTTGAAATTAATTTTAGGAAAATCCATCAAAAATAAGCAAACATATGGAAATTAAACAACTGACTCCTGAATGACTTCACGACCACTGAAGAAATTAAGACTAAAAACAAAGAATTCATTGAAACCTATGATAATAAGTGCACATGTTTTCATTATCTGTGAGACATAGCAAAAGCAGTCAGAAAAGGGAAGTTCATAGATATTAGTGCACATTAGAAAAAGATGGAAAGGTGGCAAATAAATAACATGACAACACATCACAGGGAACTGGATAATGACAACAACAACAATAAAAAACAGTAAAAAAGAAATAACAAACATTCAAGCACAAATAAATGACACAGAGAATAAACAAACTATACAGAAAATAAATGAAGCCAAAACTGGTTCTTTGGGATGGTAAAATTGATACACCATTAGGTAGACTAATAAAAGGAGCCAGATAAATCAAATTTGCAATGAAACAGGCAATATTACAAAAGATGTAACAAAAATACAAAAGATCATTAGAGAACATTATGCCAACAAGCAAGAAAACTTGGATGAGATGGACAAATTTCAGGACCCATATAAGCTACCAAGACTGAATCAGGAAGACATAGAAAGCTCAAATAAACCAATAACAAGTGATGAAACTGAATAAGTGATAAATAATGTCCTAACAAAGAAAAGACCAGGTCCAGATGATTTTACTCCTGAATTCTACAAAACTTTTAAAGAGGAGCTAACTCCTGTTCTACTCAAATATTCAAACTATTTCTAAAGGTCCAAAAGTAAAGAAACCTCCCAAATTCATTTTATGACGCCTCCATCACTCCCATCCCCAAAACAGACAAGGACTTAACAACAGCAACAAAATTACGGAGAAATTTCTCTGATGAATGCAAATGCAAAAATTCTCCACAAGATACTAGCAAATCGTATCCAACAGCACATTAAAAAGATTACACACCATGAACAGGCAACCTTTATTCCACAGATGCAAGGATGGATCAGTATACACAAAACCATAAATATAATATACCATTTTAGCAGGAAGAAAGATTAAAAACATATGATCATATCAATTGATGCAGTAAAAGCATTTGACAAAATACAGCATCCCTTCATGATTACGACTCAGCAAAATCCATATAAAGAGCCTTTTGTCAACACAATAAAAGCCATCAATGAAAAAGTCATAGCTAACATCATACTTAATTGTGAGAAACTGTAAGCTTTTCCACAAAAAACTGGAAGAAGTATGTCCACTTTCTCCATTCCTTTACAATATATTACTGAAAGTCCTATCTAAGATAATGAGACAAGAGACTAAAATAAATGGCATTCAAATAGGAAATTCTTGCTATTTGCAGATGACATGATTATATACATAGAAAACCCAAAAGAATCAACAAAAAACTCCTATCAGTAATAAGCAAATATGATAAAGTGGTAGGACACATAATCAATGTACAAAAATCTACAGTATTTCTATACACCAAGAGGGAACAAAATGAGCTGGAATTAAAGATACCTGAATCAGTAATAAGTAACCTTCCACCAAAAGAAAAAAAAAAAAACAGGACCTGATGGGTTCACTTTTAAATTCTACAAAACTTTTAAAGAATAGTTAACCTCCATTCTACTCAAATTATTTCTAAAGACCCAAAAGGAAGGAACCCTTCCCTTCCAAGTTCATATTATGAAAACTCCATCATCCTAATCCCCCAAACAGAAAAGGACATGACAAAAGAAAAAAGAAAACTACAGACCACTCTCTATGATGAACATAGATGCAAAAATTCTCAGCAAGATCAAATTGTATACAATAAATAAAACAGATTATACATCACAACCAAGTATGCTTTATTCCAGAGATGCAAAGGTGGTTCAATTTACGCAAGACCATAAACAAAATACACCATATTGACAGAAAGAAAGATAAAAAAAGCATATGATCATACCAGTCAATGAAGAAAAAGGGTTCAGTAAAATATATCCCTTCATGATTAAGACTCTCAGCAAAATTGACATAGAAAGGTTATGTCAACACACTAAAAGCCATCTATGAAATATAACATAGATAACATCATATTGCAAACTGGTACAAGACAAGGTTGCTCAATATCTCCACTCCTTTTCAATATAGTGCTAGAAGCCCTACATAATGCAAACAAAAAATAAAATAAAAGGCATTCAAATAGGGAAACAAGAGATGAAATTATTTCTATTTGCTGATGACATGATTGTATACATAGAAGACCCAAAGGTATCCATGAAAAAATTCCCATAAATAATAAATACAACAAAGTGACAGAATAAAACCAACATACAAAATCTATAGCATTTCTGCATTTGAACAACAAGCATACTGAGATAGAACTGAAGAAAATAATCACATTCACAAAGCCAAAAAACGATATAAGATACCTAAGAATAAATCTAACCTAAGAAGTCAAAGACCTCTACAAGGAAAACTTTGAAAATCTAAAGAAAGACGGGACCAGCAGTTAGCATAATGGCTATGTCGCTAGACTCCCACATAGTCAACCACAGTTCGAGTCCCGGACCCGGTGGCTTAAACTCACGCTGGGCATGTGTGCATGCGTTCTCAAGATCCTGAGAGGAGAATGGAGGAGAAGGGATTGTGGCATGGCCATCCCCCCTGGGGGGTGATTTCTTACTTTCTGTCTCTCTGTCTCTCTCTGTCCTTCTGGCGAGTGCACGTGCCCTATAGCAAAAACCTCTCCAAAAAAAAAAAAAATCTAAAGAAAGTAATAGAAAATAGCATAAAAAAGTGGAAAGACATACCATGTTCCTGGATTGGAAGAATTAATATACTCAAAATAGCAATTCTACCCAAATTAATCTACATATTTAATACAATTCCCATGAAATTAACACAGACATTCTTCAGAGTTCTAGAAAAGACAATCACATATTTTGTCTGGAATCATAAAAGATTGTCAAAGCAATTCTGTGAAAAAAGAGTGGAATAGGAGGCATCTCACTTTCTGACCCAAAAATATATTACAAAGCTGTGATAATCAAAACAGCATGGTACTGACATAAAAATAGAGATGGGGATAAAGGAACTGAACACAGACCCCAGAAATAACCCCAAAAATATACAGGCAACTGATATTTGACAAAGGGCATCAGTCAATTGAGTGAGAAAAAGAAAATCTCTTTAGCAAATAGTGCTGGAAAAATTGGGTATCTACCTGGAGAAAGATGAATATGGACTCCTGTCTCTCACCATTAACAAAAATCACCTTGAAGTGGATCAAAGATCTAAACTAAGACTTCAAACTGTAAAATTACTCTTGGAAAACACTGAGGAAACACTGAGAGACATTGGGGTCAGCAAGAACTTCTTAAATAAGAATCCCAAAGCACAGGTAATAATCTCAAAAATAGGCAAATGGGATTACAAAACATTAAAAAGCTTCTGCACAGCAAAAGTCACAGTAATTAGTGTAAATTGACAACCCTCAGAATAGGAGAATATTTTTGCAAACTATGCCTCAGATAACGGACTGAAAACCAGAATACACAGGGAACTCAAGTGGCTAACTTGAAAAGAATGATCAACCCAATTAAAAAGTGGGCAAATGAACTGAACAAAGAACTGTCTAAGGAAAACATATTAATAGCCAAAAAGCATATGGATAAAAGGCTTAACATCCCTCATCATAAGAGAGATGCAGATCAAAACCACAATGAGAAACTACCTAGCCCCAGTCAGAATGGCTAAGATTTAAGAAAACAAAAAACTGATAAGTGTTGGTAGGGCTGTGGTGAAAGAGAAACTCTCCTCCACTGTCAGTGGGAATGTGAATTAGTGCAGCCACTGTGGAAAACAATATGGAGGTTCCTCAAAGAACTACAAATAGAATTACCATATGACCCAGCAATTCCACTCCTGGGTATCTACCTAAAGGATAGGAGAACACTCAGTTGGAATAATGCTTGCACATCTACGTTTATTTGGCATCACAATGGCTAAGACAAGGAACAAATCCAAATATCCACAAACAGATGAATGGATAGAAAAAAGTATGGCACATACACTCTATGGAATACTACTCAGCCATAAAAAACTAGACCCTGACACTTGATAGAACCTGGATGAGGAAAGCAGTGGATGGCATGATGGTTACGTTTCTGGACTCCCATGTAGTAATTGACCACAGTTCAATTCCCAGACCCAGCGGCTTAAATCTCAAGCTGGTCACGTATGCCTATGTGCCCAAATCCCAAGGAGAATGGAGAAGAAGGGCTTACAGTGTGGCTATTCCCTGGGGTGTGATATCTAACTTCCTGTCTCTCTGTCTTTCTCTGTCTCTGTGGTGAGCACATTTGCCCTATAGCAAATATCTCTCTATAAAAATATATTAAATAAAAAAGGGAAAGTGGATGAATATGGGAGACATACTGCTGAGTAAAGCAAATCAGACTATGAAAGAGAGACATTGTATGTCTCAATTGAATATATACTTCTCTCTATGGTAGAAACTGAAAGATTAGAAGATATAGAAGCATAGAAAATAGTTACAGTTAATGGAGACAGTGTGAGCAGAGAGTGGGAGAAGGGAGAGTGTGAGGAAAGGAATGAAGGAGAAAATAGAGAGGCAAGACATTTATGGGACACAGAAATGGATGATATATCTGTTAATGATAATCTGTATAGTATCTTCAACTGGACTAGGGTGAACTGTATTCCTGTTGGGTAAATTGAATTTACAACAGAAGTGATGTATAGTGATTGTAGGTATAAAATAAATATTTAAAACAAAGAATTAAAGAAAGCAATTCCATTTACAATACTGACAAAAGAAATAAAATATCTAGAAATAAATCTATCAAAGAAGTGAAAACCTCTACAAGGAAAACTATTTTTTTTTTAGAGAGGTTTTTGCTATAGGGCGCGTGCACTTACCAGACAGACAGAGAGAGACAGAGAGATAGAAAGCGAGAAATCACCCCCCAGAGGGGATGGCCACGCCACAATCCCTTCTCCTCCATTCTCCTCTCAGGATCTTGGGCACGCACGCACACGCACCCGGAGTGAATTTAAGCCACCGGGTCCGGGACTCGAACCGTGGTCGATTACATGGGAGTCCAGCAACATAACCATTACGCTAACTGCTGGTCCCAACAAGGAAAACTATTAAAAACTAAAAAGGGAAACCAAAAATCACACACACACACACACACACACACACACACACACACACAAATGAAAAGACATACCATGTTCCTAAATTAGGGGAAAAAATAAAATAAAAATGTCAATTCTACACAAATTATCTCCAAATTTAATACAATCCAATCAAATTAGCAGAGAGATTCTTCTCAGATTTAGAAAAAACAATCATAGAAGATATCTGGAGTCATAAAAGCCCTTATATTGTCAAAGCAAAACTCCACAAAAAGTGCAGAGTAGGAGGCATCTCACTCCCTGACCCCAAAATATATTAAAAATCTGTGATAATCCAAAAAGCATGGTACTGACACAAAAACAGGCATGTGGACCAATGGAACAGAATAGAGACTCCAGAAATAAACCCTAAAACGTACAGTCTTCTGATTTTTGACAAAGGGCACCAGTTAATCTAGTAGGGTGGGGGGAATCTCTTTAGCAAATGGTGCTGGAAAAACTGGGTATCCACCTGAAACTGGACCCATATCTCTCACTATTAACAAAAATCAACTCAAAAATGGATCGCAGATCTACAGCTAAGACCTCAAACTGTACAACTACTGGTGGAAAACACAGGAACAAATCTTGGAGACATTGGAGCTGGCAGACTTCTTAAATAAGACCTAAAGCACAGGCAATAATCCCCCAAAAATAGACAAATGGGATTACATTAGTTTTAAAACCTTATGCTCAGCAAACAATAGTTAGAGTGAACTAACAACCTCAGAATGGGAGATTATATTTGCAAACTATGCCTCAGACAAGGAACTGATACCTAGAATATGCAGGGAATTCAAGCAGCTTACCAGAACAAGAAAAAAAAGGATCAACTCAATTAAAAGATGGGCAAATTAGCTGAACAGATATCTCTCTCTAAGGAAGACATATGAACAGCCAAAAAGCATATGAAAAAATGCCCAATATCCCTTATCATAAGGGAGATGCAAATTGAAACCACAATGAGATACCACCTAACCCAGTCATAATGGCTAAGATTGAAAAAATAAAGAATGATAAGTGCTGTCGAGGCCATGGTGAAAACGGAATTATCCTCCACTCTCACTGGGAATGTAAGTTAGTACAATCACTGTGGAGAAAAATATAGAGGTTCCTCAAAGACCTACAAATAGAACTACCATATAATCCAGCAATTTCACTCCTGTATATCTACCCAAAGGATTGGAAAATTCTCAGTCAGAAAAGTGCTCGCACATCCATGTTTATAATGGCATTATTCACATTTGCTAAGACATGAAACCAAACCAAATGTCCAATATCGAATGAATGGATTGAAAAAATGTGGCACATATACAACATAGAATATTACTTAGTCATAAAAAATACAAGATCCTGGCATTTGATAGAAAGTGGACAAATATGGAAGATTTACTGCTGAGTGTAGTAAGCCAGACCATGAAAGGGAGACATTTTATGTCCCCACTTACTATATACCAAATGTCTGCACTCTATGGTGGAAAGTGAATGACTGGAGAATATACAAGCATGGAGAACTTTGCAGATACTGGAAACAGTGTGGGAGGAGGGTGGGAGGTAGAGGAGGGTGAGATGAAGGAAATCTAAGAACTAAAATAGACAAGACGTTTAAGAAGCATAGAAATGGAGGATTGTCTATTGATGATAATATACATGATAGTATCTTTAATTGGACTGGTATGTTGTGTATTTATACTGAGAAAATGCATCTTACTAGCTATGGTGATGTATAGTGATTGAATGTATGAAATTTAAAAATTGAATGGAAAAAAAATAAACAGGGACCCTCTATATGCTGCTTACTAGAAACACACCTCACTGATAAAAACATGCATAGGCTGAGAATGAAGGGCTGAAAAAGATATTCCATGAAAATGGAAACCAAAGGAAGACTAGAGTCATGATACTGATAGATAAAATAGACTTCGAAACAAAAGCTGTAAGAAGAGACACAAAAGCACACTGTATAGTCTTTTTTCTCCTTTTTTTGGAGAGGTTTTTGCTATAGGGCACGTGCACTAGCCAGAGAGACAGAGAGAGACAGAGAGACAGGAAGTGAGTAATCACCCCCCAGGGAGGATGGCCACACCGCAATCCCTTCTCCTCCATTATTCTCTCGGGATCTTGGGCATGCAAGCATATGCACCCGGCGTGAGTTTAAGCCGCTGGATCCAGGACTGGAACCACAGCCAACTACATGGAAGTCTAGCGACATAGTCATTACATTAACTGCTGGTCCCATATAGTCTTAAAAGGGCTCAATCACTAAGAAGATATAACACTTATACACAACTTTGCACCCAACATTGGATCACCTATATACATGAAAGAGAGAGACTCCTAGATCAAACGGGAGAGGTAGACTACAACAGAATAATCATTGCAGAACTCACCACCCCACTGTTTCTTCTGTACAGATCATCAAGTCAAAAAATAAACAAAGATACAAGGTCTAAATTAAACCATAAGGAAAATGGACTTGACAGACATCTACAGAACATTTCACCCAACAACAAAAAAATACACATTTTTCTCACCCCCACATGGGACATATTTAAAGATCATCCACATGATAGGACACAAAACGAGCCTTCACAAATTGAGAAATTTAAAAACTATATCCAGCATCTTTTCTGACCACAATGGAATCAAACTTGAAATCAACCATAGAATGAACCCTTAAAAGACACAAACATGGAAAATAAACAACCTGCTCCTGAATGACTGCAAATAATAATGAGAAAACAAGTTTTTATAACCTAAGGGACACAGCAAAAGCAAACATGCCACAGAAGTTCATAGCAATTAGTGCCCACAGGGAAAAAAAAAGGTGGCAAATAGACAACTTAACAACAAATTTCAGGATAGTAGAAAAGCAACAATAACAACAACAAAAGACCAAGAGAAAAAAATTATAATAAAGATTCAAGCAAAATTAATGAAATAGAAAATAAAACGACTATACAGAAAAGAAAGCAAAGTAAAAGCTAGTTGTTTGAAAAAACTAAACTAACACAGCATTAGCTAGATTGATCAATAAAAAGAGAGAAAGGAAATAGATAAATCAAGTTAGCAACAAAAGAAGTGATATTACAAGACACACAACAGAAAAAAAAAGATCATGAGTTAACACTAGAAATGATCATACACAAATAAACAAGAAAATCTAGGTGAGATGGACAAATTTCTGGATACAAATAACTTACCAAGACTGAGTCAGAAAGAAATAGAAAGCTAGAATGCACCAATTAACAATCAATGAGATTTAATCAATAATAGTCTCTCAACAAAAAAAGCCCAGGTCCTGATGGCTTCACTTCCAGATTCTACAAAACTTTTAAAGAAGAAATAACTGTGATAATCCTCAAACTGTTGATACAGATCAAAAAGGAAGGAGGCCTCCCAAATTTATTACATGAAGCCTCAATTACCCTCATCCCCCAAATACACAAAAACATAACAAATAAAGAAAATTACAAACCAGTATCCCTGATTAATACAGATGCAAATCATCTCAACAAATTTGTCAGAGAAGGGACATTCTTTTTTTTTTTTTTTTTTGGAGAGATTTTTGCTATAGGGCGCGTGCGCTCGCCAGACAGACAGAGAGAGACAGAGAGACAGAAAGCGAGAAATCACCCCCGGGGGGATGGCCACGCCGCAATCCCTTCTCCTCCATTCTCCTCTCGGGATCTTGGGCACGCACGCACACGCGCCCGGCGTGAGTTTTAAGCCACTGGGTCCTGGATGCGAACCACGGTCGACTACGTGGGAGTCCAGCAACATAGCCATTACACTAACTGCTGGTTCCCGAGAAGGGACATTCTTCAGCATAATAAAAGTCATATATGGCAAACCCATAGCCAACATCATACCGAAAAAAGCTGAAAGCCTTTTCACTAAAAACTGAAACAAGACAAGGCTGACCACTTTCTCCACTCCTTTTTAACATAGTACTGGTAGACCTAGTCAATAATGTCAGACAAGAGAATCAAATAAGGAAATGAGAAATGAAAAATTATTTGTTGATGACAAGTATGACTAGGCATAGTCACATATACAGTGTATTCTGAATGGAAAACTGCATTTTATATGCTGTGATGATGTTCAGTGAATGAATGTAAAATAAATAAAAAATAATAATAATAAATAAAAAATAAAAATAAATCAAAACACAAAACCAGATTTAAAAAAAGAATGAAGGATTAAGATAAACTGTACTTTCTTAAAAGAATATTATAAAGATGTCATCCAACTGAAAAGTAGTACATATTGTAATTTTTTGTGTTTCCCATTATTATTTTTCATTTATTTTGCTTTGAAAAACAGAAATTAACTTTTAAATTCGGGCAAAAATATATGTTCCAAAAAAGCTGACAAATGTTTGAAAAATAATAGTATAACACAAACTTGTTCTACCCATGTATTAGTGTATTCTTGCTGTTAAAAATTAATGCAAATATAGTTGCTTAAAATAACAAAAACAAAAAAGGCATTTAAATAGGAAAAGAAGCAAAATGATCTCTATTTGCAGATGATATGATTATATACATAGAAAATCCAAACCAACCCACATAAAAACTCTTGGAAATGATAAACACAGTAAAATGGCTGGATACAAAAATGAACATATGAAGATATATAGCTTTTTTCATATTTATTTATATATATATTTTTATCATTCTTATTGTTTTTTAAAACATTCCATCGCTATACATCCTTTGACTTATAAAGAGAATTTACCCAACATGAAATACACCTCAGACCAGCCCAGGTGATAATACTATACACATTATCATCAACAGGTAATACACCATTTCTGTGTCCCACAAATGTCTTGCATACCTATTTTTTCTCCCTAATTTTCTTCCCTATACTTTTCCCCTCTCCCACTCTTCTTCAACACTGTCTCCAGAGTCCATAACTATTTTCACTGATTTTATGTCCTCCCACCTTTGAATCTCTACCACAGACTGCTGACAGCCAGTATATATTAAGTGGAGACATACAATGTCTCTCTTTCATAGCCTGACTTGCTTCACTCAGCAGTAAATGTTCCATATTCAATCACGTTCTATGAAATGACAAGGTCTTCTTTTTTCTTATGGCTGAATAGTATTCTATAGAGTTTAAGTACCATAGTCTTTCAATTCATCCATATGGTCGTGGACATTTGAGTTGGTTCAATGTCATAGCAAGATTTAATAAGGCCACAATAAACATGAATGTGTAAGCACTTTTCTGACTGAGCATATTCCTGTACCTTGGGTAGATACCCAGGAGTGAGATTACTGAATCATATGGTAGTTCTATTTGTAGGTCTTTGAGGAACCTCCATATTGTTTTCCACAGTGGCCAGTCAATTTACATTGTATATATATATTTATGTGTATATATGTTTATATATATAATTATATATATATATATATATATATACACACATATATATATATATATATATATATATATATATATGTCATTTAATCTTCACTATTCTGACAAGGGTTAGGTGGTATTATCTAATTGTGGTTTTGATCTGCATCTCCCTTATGATGAGATGTTGAGCAATTCCTCACATACTTTCTGGCTGTTCACATGTCTTCCTTAGAGAGATTTTTGTTCAGCTCATTTTCCCATCTTTCAATAGGGTTAATCACTTTTATCTGGGTAAGCTGAATGAGTTTCCTGTGTATTCTGATTATCAGTTCCTTATCTGAGGAATAGTTTACAAAAGTATTCTCCAATTCTAAGGGTTGTTGACACTATTTACTGTGTCCTTTGCTGTGCAGAAACTTGTTAATCTTATGTAATACCACTTGTCTATTTTGGTGATTATTGCCTTGCATTTGGAATGTTATTTAAGAAGTCTTTGCCTACCTCAATGTCTCCCAGTGTTTTCCCAATATTTTACACCAGTATTTTTATAGTTTGAAATCATAGGTTCAGATTTTTGATCCATTTTGAGTTGATCTTTGTTAGTGGTGGAAGAAGGGATCCAGTTTCATCTTTCTGCAGGTGGATACCCAGTTTTTCCAGAACCATTTGCTAAAGAGGTTTTTCTTTTCCCACTAGAGTAACTGGTATTCTTTGTCAAAAATCATTTGGTTGTATGTTTTCAGATTTATTTTTGGGTTCTCTATTCTATTCCATTGGTCCACCTGTCTGTTTTTGTGCCAATATCATGCTGTTTTAATTTCTATAATATTTTTATACACTAACAATGAACAAATTGAGATAGAATTGAAGAAAGCAATCTCATTTACAATAGCCACAGAAACAATAAGATACCTAGGAATAACCTTAACCAGAGAAGAGAAAAACATCTACAATAAAAACTATGAAAACATCTCATGTTCCTGGATTGAAAGAATATATATATATATATATATATATATATATATATATGTGTGTGTGTGTGTGTATATATATATATATATATATATATATATAATCAAAATGTCAATCTGACCCAAATTAATCTATAAATTCAATGAAATTCTGATCAAACTACCAGAAATATTCCTCACAGAAATATAAAAAGAAATAATAAAATATGTCTGGAATCATAAAATGCCCTATATCAACAAAATAATATGTTGGAAAAAGAATACAGAAAGAGGCATCTCACTTCCTGATCTCAAAACCTATTACAAAGTGGTGACAATCAAAATAGCAAGGTACGGGCACAAAAACAGACATGTAGAACAAAGGATCAGAATTGAGAAATCAGAAATAAATTACAAAACATTCAACCAACTTTTTTTTTTTTTTTGAGAGATTTTTGCCATAAGGCGCGTGCGCTCGCCAGACAGACAGAGAAACAGAAAGTGAGAAATCAACCCCAGGGGGGATGGCCATGCCACAATCCCTTCTCCTCCATTCTCCTCTTGGGATCTTGGGCATGCATGCACACACGCCCGGCATGAGTCTCAAGCCACCGGGTCCAGGATGCAAACCGTGGTTGACTACATGGGAGTCCAGCGACATAGCTGTTATGCTAACTGCTGGTCCCTCCCAACTGATCTTTGATAAAGGACACAAGACAATCCAGTTAGGGGAAAAATCTCATTAGGAAGAAGTGCTGAAAAAACTGGATATCCACCTACAGAAAAATTAAACTGTACCCAATCTCTCACAATTAACAAAAATTAACTCAAAATGAATCAAGGATCCAAATGTAAAATCTCAAACTATAAAACTACTGATGAAAAACTAGAGAAAATTTGGTGACAGAGTAGGCAAACACTTTTTAAATAAGACCCCCAAAGCACAGGCAATAATCCCCAAAAGAGACAAGTGAGACTACTTCAGACTAAAAAAATTCTGCATAGCACTAGAAACACTAATTAGAGTGAGGAGATAACCCTCAAAGTGGGAGAATATATTGCAAACTATGCTTCAGATAAGGGACTGATAATCAGAATATACAGGGAACTCAAGCAGCTTACATGGGGAAAAAAAAATCCATTAAAGAAATGGGCCAAAGAGCTTAGCAGACAACTCTCCAAGGAAGACATTAAAAGTACAAAAGGTATAAGAAAATACACTCAACATCTCTTACGATATAGGAAATGCAACTCAAAACTACAATGAGATATCATTTAATCCCAGTCAGAATGGCTAAGCTTAAAAATATAAAGAACAATAAGTGATGGCAAGGCTGTAGTGAAAAGGGAAACTTCCTATGCTGTTGGTGGGAATATAAATTAGTACAACCACTGTAGAGAATGATATGGAGGTTCCTCTGAAACCTACAAAAATAACTATCATGTGACTCAGCAATTTCACTCTTAGGTATCTACCCAGAGGATAGAAAAACCCTGTCATAAAAAGACATGTACATCCATGTTTATTGCAGCATTATTTATAATTGCTAGCACATGGAATCAACCCAAATGTCTAAGAACAGACAAGTGCATTGAGAAAGTATGGCATAAAAAAGAAAAAGAAAAAGAAAAAGAAAAAGAAAAAGAAAAAGAAAAAGAAAAAAGGGACCAGCAATTAGCGTAATGGCTATGTCGGTGGACTCCCATGTAGTTGACAGCGGTTTGAGTCCCGGATCTGGTGGCTTAAACTTACTCCGGGTGCACGTGTGTGCGTGCCCAAGATCCCAAGAGGAGAATGGAGGAGAAGGGGTTGCAGCGTGGCCATCCCCCCCAGCAGGACAGTGTCTCTCTGTCTCTCTCTGTCTCTCTGGCAAGCACACACACCCTCTCCAAAAACCTCTCCAAAAAAATTTTTAAAAAGTATGACACATGTACTCTATAGAATACTACTCAGACATTAAAAAAAATACGACCCTGATATTTAATACAATGTGGACAAATATGGAAGATTTAATGCTAAGCAAAGCAAGCAAGACTATGAAAGAAAGGTGTTGTACAATATTTCCCTGCTCGATATATACTGAATTGAAATACTGAAAGGTATAATAGCAGGGAGGGCCACTGTAGATACTAGAGACTGTATAAGGGGGGGTAGGTAATAAGGTATCTGGAGTCTAGTGGTACTTTCGAGCTCCCGACCTGCAGCAGAGCATCTCCCTTCCACTGAGGGGATAACCTAACTCTGGGATTTGAACTGGCCATTGAAGAAAAGAGCTGAAACCTGCTGTTCTTCTCCCACAGCTTCTCCTTCAGGGAGACCACCCCACACTGCAGCATGAGTTTCGGGATTCTCTCCTCACTTGACGATTACAGGGCACAGTAGCTTCAGGAGGTGCAATTGCAAACCTCTCATGCCTCCCAGCCATAGCCTCTGGCACTGTAGAGGACAGGAGCCTACCGCAGTTTTTCCAGGCAGGAGGTAGAATGCCCAGTCCTGGCAAGATGGGCAACTCTCAAAAAAGGAGTAGACAATTGAAGGATGGATACCATTGCCTATATTAAAAGCATGATGAAAGAAAAATAAGAAAGCCAGTAATTTCAGTATGAATCAGTCTAGATCTAGATTAGATGGTGGTGGTGAAGAATCCTCATCTCAAGACCATAATCATTGTGAAAATGAGAGAAGATGGCAGCAAGAGTGTCTCCATAGAGAAGAAGCCTATTATCAGCTTATTAATGAACTCAATGAAGATTGCTAGCTAATGAGAGATCATAACCTTTTTGGCACCCCTGGAGAATTTACATCAGAAGAACTACAATAGCCGTTAGATGGAGTCAAGAAACAATTAGCATCTCAGCCTGATTTGAGAAATGGGACAAGTAACAGCGATTCAGAAGTCTCTACACAAAGTTAAAATGAAGACTCTCTGCTAGAATGGTTGAACACCTTTTGTCGCACAGGAAATGAAACTCGAAGTGCACAGAATGGGAAACAAATTTGGAGAGCTGCGAATCGAACAAATTCAAACAACAGAGAGTTTTGGTTTATTCTGGTAATACATATAAATCATGAAAATAGAGGATTTGAAATTCAAGGAGAAGATTATACAAGCATTCCATTTTCAGATGTTAGCAGAGATCATACTAGAAATGGGCAACAAAGATCAACCAGTGCTGTGTCTAGTCAAAGAAGAAGCCAAACCTCTATGAATTTCAATGGCAGTAGTTCTAATATTCCAAGGACGAGGCTTGGTTTAGGGGGGCACAATTCAGACAAAGGGTCTTTCTCAACTTTGGGAAGGTTAATAAATAGAATTGGGGGAGCAGTTGGCATTGCTAGAACTAATGCTTCATGCACTAATTTCAATAGTCACACAAGCCAATTAGGTGGTAAAGAACTCAGGCAAAGCAAGGGGCAGCGATTTGGAGCAGCACATGTTTGGGGAAATGGGGCTAGAACTAATGTTACAGTGAGGAATATAAACCAAAGATTAGAGCCAATAAGATTAAGGTCTACTTTCAGTAGTCGAAGCTGTTCTCCAGTTCAGCGACAGAGTGGCACTGTTTATCATAATTCCCAAAGGGGAAGTAGACCTTTACAGCAAACCATTAGAAGATATGTTAGGAGAGGTATAACTTAGGTCCTTTTAGACCAAGATAGAGAATGCAGAAATACTGCATATACCCCATTCTCTAATTCAAGACTTGTTTCAAGAATAGCAATAGAAGGAGAAGAGTCTAGCAGACCTTCAATTGCTGCTCAACGACATCCAACAATCATGCTGGACCTTCAAGTGGACCTTCAAGTAAGAAGGATTCGTTCTGGAGAAAATAGAGATCAGGATAGTATTTCAAATAGAACTCGATCTAGAGTAGGGCTAGCAGAAAATACAGTTACTATTGAAAGCAATCGTGGGGGCTTTCACCGAACTATTTCTCTTTTAGAGCAGTCAGGCATTCAAACCTATGTTAGTACCGTAACAATTCCTTTTTCTCTTTGTAAGGTTTCTAAGAATGAGCTCGTTGAGTCATCATCAGTGGCAGGTCAGTCAATTTTAAGGCAAATCATGACTGGGTTTAGAGAATTAAGTTCTCTTATGGAGGCTGAATCTGAGTCAGAGACACAGAGAAATGGTCAGCATTTACCAGAGATGCACTCAGAACTGAGTAACTTAGATACTGTTTGTGACAGTGAAGGTTTCTCTCAAGACAGGCAGGCCCAGGAAGACAGCACTGAAATGAATAGTGAAAATGAGACCAGCCAGCCTCATATCCAAAACAGTAATAGTAGAGGTGGCAGGCAGTTGCAAAATTCAAACAATTTAGTTGAAACTGGAGCACTACCTATTCTTTAACTTGCTTATTTCTTTTTACTCAATGAAGGTGATCATGATGATCAAATACAGGGTTTAACCAAAGAGCAAATTGACAATCTTTCCACCCATAACTATGAGCATAGCAGTATTGATAGTGAACTATGTAAAATTTGTAGTGTTTGTATCAGTGATTATGTAACTGGAAACAAGCTCAGGCAATTACCTTCTATTCATAAATTTCGCATTCACTGTATTGACCAATGGCTCTCAGAAAATTGTGCTTGTCTGATCTGTCGGTAGCCTGTTTTAGGGCCCAGTATACCAAACAATGGATAAAGGGATGAGATCTACTCAAATACTGTATTTTAATAGAACTGAATATTCAAGCATTCATTTCTTGAGTTATATGTGATGAACTAGCCAGGTTGGAAAATAACAGATTATAGTTTGAACTATTTTTCGTGTGCTTTTTTAACTTGCTGAAAAGAAGAAATGTACATAAAATTTTAAATACAAATGTTAAAATCCCAAAGTACAGAATAGTTAACACTGCTAGAACCAAATAACCTTTAAAATGTTTTCATTTCGGTAGTTTTGTCATGCTGAGCACTTTTGTATTTGCACAATTCAGATTAAAAATCAGTCTTCTTTTTTTCTTAACAGTGTACCAGACTTTACCTGGACTTTCAAGTTTCATAGGTTTAACACTATGTCTAGACACTAGTATATAAATAAGTCTTTCATGGGACCAGCAGTTGGCATAATGGCTATGTTGCCGGACTCCCACATAGTTGAATGCGGTTCGAGTCCTGGACCCGGTGGCTTAAATTCACACTGGGCGCGTGTGCGTGCATGCCCAAGATCCTGAGAGGAGAATGGAGGAGAAGGGATTGTGGTATGGCCATCCCTCCTGGAGGGCGATTTCTTGCTTTCTATCTCTCTGTCTCTGTCTTTCTGGTGAGCACATGTGCCCTATAGCAAAAATACCTCAAAAATAAATAAGCATTTCATTAACTTTTTATTCTAAGGAAAATAATATTTTCATGAGAGAGTGTTTTGCTGAATGTCTGCTAAATTTATTTAAGTCACTTGAAATGTTAAATTTAATATTCAGCATACCATGTGTGTATATGTAGATATATATAATTTTAAGTTTAAGTCGTTCAGTGTAAAAACTACATGTTTGGTTCTTATTTAAGCTTTTTGGCTAATTTTGTATATGGCACAGTGTTTAATCATCTCTGAAAGAAAGTGGCTAAAGATATAATTTAAAAATAATGTACTGAAGCGTTTCTGACAATCTGACTTATTAGACAGCAAGCAATATATAATATTGAACAAGTATTTATTTATATTAAGAAACGGAACATGGAAAATTTAGAACATGTAGGTTATTAAACTTGAGTTCAGTTTTTTGTGACTTTATTGAAAATGCAAATTCTTTTGGATTATTAAGTAAGGTATACAATATGCATGGTTTCTCAAATTAGTTGTAAAGTCTAAAAATGTCTGTAAAGAATCAAATGCATAGATAATATATTCAGTTCACTTTGATGTCCCAAAATACCTCCAGATAAAATGAAAAAACCCTTAAGAGAATGTAGAATTTCTATAAACACGAAGTATGCGTTGAAGATCTATTTCTACTAATAAATACTGAAACAAAAAAAAATAAAAATAAGGGAGCTGAAAAAAAAGGAAACATCGCATTTAATAGACACAAAAATGAAAAGTTATCTGCTGCTGATAATATATACATAGTATGTTTTTTGACTTGATTAATGTGTACGGTATTCATGAATGTCAGTCAAGACAAAGAAATTACTATCCACACCATCAGTAGCAAATGGCTTTTCATTTTTTTCCAGATTATTTTTTGAATTCTTATTTTTTAAACATTTTATAGCTATACATCATTTGGCTTATAAAGAGAATTTACTCAACATGAAATACACCTCAGACCAGTCCAGTTGAGAATACTATACATATTATCATCAACAGGTAATAAACCATTTCTGTGTCCCACAAATGTCATGTCTATTTTTTCTCCTGCTTTCTTTATCTATACCACACTTTTTGCTGCCCCCCCATTCCACACTATCTTCAGTGTACATAACTATTTTCACTGCTTTTATGCCATTTAATATTTCAATCTCTACCATAGAGTAAGGATAGTTGGTATAAAACAAATGGAGATGTAAAACTTTCTATCATAGCCTGGCTTGCTTCATTCAGCAATAAATCTTTCTATCAAATAACAGGGTATTTTTTGTTTGTTTGTTTGTTTGTTTTTTTTGGTTGAATAGTATTCCATAGAGTATATGTGCCACACTTCCTTCAATTGATTCGTCTGTTCATGGACATTTGGGTTGGTTCCATGTCCTAATAAATGTGAATAAGGCCACAATTAAACACAGATGTGCAAGCACTTTTCCAACTGAGCATTCTCCAGTCCTTTGAGTAGATACCCAGAAGTGGGATTGCTGGATCAAATGGTAGTTTTATTTGCAGGTCTTTGAGAAACCTCCATATTGTTTTACACAGTGGTTGGACCAATATACATTCCCATCAACAGTGTAGGAGAGTTCCCCTTTTCACCACAACCTTGCCAACACTTATCATTTTTTTTTTTTTTTTGGAGAGGTTTTTACTATAGGGTGCGTGCGCTTGCCAGACAGACAGAGAGAGAGAGAGACAGAGAGACAGAAAGCGAGAAATCAACCCCCAGGGGGGATGGCAACACCACAATCCCTTCTCCTCTGTTCTCCTCTTGGGATCTTGGGCAGGCACGCACACGTGCCTGGCATGAGTTTTAAGCCACCTGGTCCAGGACGCAAACCACGGTCGAATACGTGGGAGTCCAGCGACATAGCCATTACACTAACTGCTGGTCCCTTCTTTTTTTGTATTTTTAATGTCCACCATTCTGACAGGGATTAGGTGGTACCTCATTGTGGTTTTAATATGCATCTCCTTTATGATGAGAGATTTTGAGCATTACCTCAAATGCTTTCTGGCTGTTTGTATGTCTTCCTTAGAGAGATTTTTGTTCAGCTCATTTTCCCATCTTTCAATAGAATTAATTACCTTTTTTTGGGGGGGGGGGTGGGCATAAGCTGCTTGAGTTCCTTTGTATTCTGGTTATCAGTCCCTTATCTGAGGCATCATTTACAAAAATATTCTCCCATTCTAAGGGTTGTCAATTCACACTAATTACTGTGTTCTTTACCTACCCCAATATCTCCCAGAGTTTTCCCAGTACTTTCCACTAGTAGTTTTATAGTTTGAGGTCTTAGGTTCAGATCTTTGATCCATTTTAAGTTGATTTTTGTTTAAGGGGAAAGATGGGGATTCAGTTTCATCTTTCTGAAGGATATACCCAGTTTTTCCAGCACCATTTCCTAAAGATTCCCTTTTCCCACTGAATTGATTGATATCCTTTGTCAAAAATCAGTTGGCTGTAATTTTTTGGGGGAGTCTCTATTCTATTCCATTTGTCAACCTGTCTCTTTCTGTGCAATAACATGTTGTTTTGATTATCACAGCTTTACAGCATATTTTGGGGTCAGGGAGTGAGATGCTGGCCACTCCACTCTTCTTGATTAGGATTGCTTTGGCAATATGAGGTCTTTTATTACTCCAGAAAAATTCTATGACTGTCTTTTCTAGAGCTATAAGGAATGCCTCTGGTATTTTTTATTGGAATTGTGTTAAATATGTAGATTAATTTGGTCAGAATTGCCATTCCGATTATATTAACTCTTCAAATCCAGGAATGTGGGTTGTCCTTCCACTTTTTTGTGTCATTTTCAATACTTTTTTTTTTTAACATTTTCATAGTTTTCTTTGTAAAAGTTTTTACTGCTTTAGTTAAGTTTATCCCTATGTATCTTATACATTTTGTGGCTATGGTTAAAGTGATTCCTTTCTTCAGATCTATCTCGTTTAACTTGTTGTTTATTTATAGAAATGCTATAGATTTTTAGGTGTTGATTTTGTATCCTGACATTTTACTGTATTCATCTATTGCTCTGAGAAGTTTTTTCATGGAAAGCTTTAGGTCTTTTAGGTATACCCTCATGTCACTTGCAAATAAAGATATTTTCAACTATCCTTTGCTTATTTGAATTTCTTTTATATTATTCTATTTTCTGATTGTATTATTTAAGACTTCCAGCACTATATTGAAAAGAAGTGGAGAAAGTGGACAGACTTGTCTAGCACCAGGTTTTAGTGGAAAAGCTTTTAGCTTTTCCTTATTCATTATAATGTTAGTTATAGGTTTTACATATATGGCTTTGTGTTGAAAAATGACCCTTCTATACCAATCTTGCTAAGAGTCTTAATCATGATGGGATATTGTATTGTATCACATGCTTTCTCTGCATTGATTGAAATATTCACATGTTTTTTAATCTTTCTTTCTGTTAATATGGTGTATTATGTTTATGATCTTGCTTATGTTGAACCACCCTTGCATCCCTAGAAGAAAGCCTACCTGGTCATAATGAATAATCTTTCTCATATGTTGTTGGATATGATTTGCAAGTATCTTTTAGAGAATTTTTTTCATCTATATTCATCAGAGATATTGGTCTGTAATTTTCCTTTTTTTGTCATGTCTTTGTTTGGGGAATGAGGATGATGTAGGCTTCATAAAATGAATTTGACGGGTTTCTTTCTTTTGTATCTTTAGAAATAATTTGAATAAAATGAAGATTAACTCTTCCTTAAAAGTTTTGTAGAATTCAGAAGTGAAGCCATCAGGATCTAGGCTTTTCTTTGTCAGGAAGATATTTATTTCTGATTCAACCTCATGGCTTGTTATGGATCTATTCAGGTTTTTATGTCCTCCTGATTTAATCTTTGTAGACAAAAGTACTATTTAAAAAAATGAGCTACACACAAAAACAAAACCTAAAATAAAATTATCCAAGAAGATAAATGATCTCTACCATTAAAACACTGATTAATGTTTGAAGAATACACAACAAATGAAAATACATATCATACTCATTAACTGAAAAGATATTGTTAAAATATTAATACTACCCTTTGACTTTTTAGTTCCAGCTGCTGGTGCAGGACTTACTGGTATCAGGGAAGTGAGAAAGTGAGCTGTGGAGGGATTGGACCATGGCTGTGATTATCCTGCCAGCACCTCCTGACCACCTAGGTATACTTTTAAATTTCAGTGTTCTCAGTGTACCTCAGAATACAAAAACAATATACAAAAACCTATAGCGGTTTTATACACCAACAATGAACAGACTCAGTTAGAATTGAAAAAACAATCCCATGCATTATTAGCCACAAAACAAAAAGAAAAAAAACATATACCCAGGTATAAATCTAAACAGAGATGTGAAAGAATCCTACAAGAAAGGCTATGAAAATTTTAAAAAAAGAAATAAGAAATTGAGAATGATACAAAAATGTTAAAAGATACCCCATGTTTCTGGATTGTAAGAATTATTATAATAAAAATGTCATTTTTTCAACCTGATCCATTATCTCTCACCACCTCTACTACCCACCTCCTCCTATATTATCTCTAGCATCCACAGGTGCTCTCCCTATCATTATACCATCCAATTTTTCAGTTTCTGCCATAGAGTGCAGACATTCAGTATATATTAAGAGATAAAAATGAAGAGGCGCATTTAACAGACATAGCAATGAAAAGTAGATGTTGATGATAATATATGTGATAATATTTGTGACTTGACAGATATGCAATGTATTCATGCTGGGAAAAACAACATTGTACACTGTAAAGATGTACACTGATTAAATGTAAACTATTAAAAAGAAATAAAAATAAAATTAATAATTAAAATCAGTTCAACAAAATTAATTCAGGCATTTAATGCAATTCCAGTCAAATTACTAAAAAGATTCTTCATACAAATAGAAAAAATTATACAATTTGTATGGAATCATAGCAGGCCCTGTATCACTAAAGTAATACTGTGCAAAAAGAATAAAGTAGGAGGCATCTCACTCTTGGACCCCAAAATATATAACAAAGTTGTGATAATCAAAACAGCATGATACTGACACAGAAACAGTCATATGTACCAATAGAGAACAGAACAGAATAGAGAAACCAAAATAAACCCCAAAACATACAGCCAACTGATTTATGACAAAGGGCACAAGACAATCCATTTGGAGAAAAGAAAATCATTTCAGCAAGTGGCAAAACTGGATATCCACCTGTAGAATAATGAAACTGGACCCTCTATCTCTCACTGACTAACAAAAATCAACTCAAAATGTAAAACCTCAAACTATAAAACTACTAGTGGAAAACACAGACGAGAACCCCTTGGAAACATTGGAGTAGGCAAAGACTTCTTAAATAAGACCCTCCAAACCACAGTCAATAATCCTGAAAAGAGGTAAGTGGGTATACATGTGGCTAAAAAGCTTCTGCACAGCAAAAGAACTGATTATTAGCATGAAAAGACAACCCTCAAATAGGAGATTATATTTGTAAACTATGCCTCAAATAAAGGACTGATAACCAGAATATACAGGAAATTCAAACAGCTTGCCCACAAAAAAGAATTGGATTGATATCCAAATAAAAGATGAGTAAATGAGCTGGACAGACAACTCTGCAAAGAAGACATATGAATGACCAAAAACATAGAAAAAAAATGCTCAATCTCTCTTATCATAAGGAAATGCAAATCATAACAATAATGAGATATCTTTTAACCTCAGTCAGAATGACTATGATTAAAAAAAAGAATGATTAGTGTTGGAAAGGCTGTTGTGAAAAAGTAACTCTCCTACACTGTTGGTGTGAACATAAATTAGTACAGCCACCATGGAGAACATTGTGGACATTCCTTCAAAACCTAAACACTCAACTACTATATGGTCTAGAAATTGCACTCCTAGGTATCTACGCAAAAGACAGGAAAACACTTGCATATACGTTTTTATTTCAGAATTTTTCATGTTTACTAAGGCATGAAATCAACCAAAACGTCAAAGAACAGATAAATAAATTGTAAAGATGTGGCACATATATACTATGGAATACTACTTAGCCATTAAAAAAAAAACAATGAGGTGTTGACATTTTATACAAAGTGGACAAATATAAAAGATTTAATGGTAATCCAAGCAAACCAGACTATAAAAAAGTATATCTCTGCTTAATATGTACCTAATGTCTCCACTCTATGGAAGAAACTGAAAGATTGAAAGGCATAAAACCAGGAAGGATAACTGCAGGTACTAAAGACAGTATAGGAGGGAGTGAGTAATAGGGAGTGGGAGAAAGGGGATCAGGAGGGAAAAAGACATCTATCAGCAACAAAAATGAAGAGTTATTTGTTGATAATGTATGTGGTGATATCTTTGACTTGACTAATATGCAATGTATTCATACTAGAAAAAAATTTCCATGTTATAAAGATATATAGTGATTAAATGTGATAAAAAAGTTTAAAAAATCAATTTTACCCCGAAGTGACCAACAAATTCTACCCACTTCCTATCAAAATATCAATGACATTTTTCACAAAAATAGAAAAAAGTCATAAAATTTTGATGGATTAAAAAAAATACCTATTTGCTAAAAAGCAATCCGTGCAGAGGGAATAAAATTGGCAGCATCATTCTATTGATAACTCACTTCAAAATATATTGCAAAGACATAGAAGGAGGGAATCAAGGGGAAAAAGAAAGAAGCAAAATATTTAAGGGTCACAAAAATGGGAAATTATCTGTTGATGATAATATATTTGGTAATATCTTTGACTGAACCAATATACAGTGTATTCATGATGGGAAAACTCATTTGGTATGCTATAATAAAGCACAGTGACTGAATTTTAAAAAGTAATTAATATTTTTAAAACTACATGGTACCGGCCCCAAAGCAGACACATAGACAAATAGAATGGAACAGAGACCATAGCAATAAATCCACAAACATAGTAACTAGTGCTCTTTGATAAAGAGAAAAGAAGAAAAAGGGATTGAAGCATGACCATGCCCTAAGAATAGTAAGTGGGGAATGGAGTCTCTTCAATAAATGTTGTTGGAGAAACTGGATATCTATTTGCAGATAGTGAAATTATTCTCAAATCTTTCATCATATACAAAAATTAATTTTAAATGGCTGTTTTGAGGTACAAATAGGGGTGCTTTGAGCTGCAGAGAGAAGAAATATTTAACAGAAAAAAATGTTCTCTGTTGAAATTATACATACATATATATATATAAAGAGAGAGAGAGAGAGTATACGTCATGATGGGAACTATGCAAAATATGAAATTAATCTGAAAATAGTTGTGAAATAATCATGTTAAGTTGATAATATAAAAAAGAAAAAATAGTTGAATAATGACTAAATTTTTTTTAAAAAGAATTATTTAATTTTAACTTTTTATTTATTATTATTATCATTATTATTTTCCAGTTTGATCAGAGAGAGAGAGGAAGTGAGAAAGCAAGCCACCAGGTCCGAGACTTGAACCGTGGTTGGCCATGTGGGAGTCCAGCGACTTTAACCACCATGCCACTTGCCGGCCCCAAATAATGACTAAATTTTTAAAAATTATGTACAATAAACTGTACTCATTTCGAGTGTAAAAAAAAAAAAATTAGAGCATTCACATTACCTTTTACCTTCTTTCCCTCCTGCATTTTATTTGTATATGCTTAGCACTTATCAAGGCTGCCTTTATTATAACTTTAATATATATACATTCCTATAATTTGATTTATTAATTCTGTTGTGAAAGACAGATAATTTATTTACTTTTTTAAAATACTCTTCACTCTCTTGAACTCTCAATTTTTAGAAGCAATGCTATTCCTTACATTTTCAATGTATATATCATCATTCTCTAACTATATTTAAATCCTCCATGCTTTACCTTTAAAAATGAATTAGAAACTTAAATGTAAGACTCAAAATCATACAATTACTAGGATAAAATATAGGAGAAATGCTTTAGGACTTTGGTCTAGGCAGACTTTTTAAATAAGATGTCAAAAGCAGGGGGAACAGCAGCAAAAATAGACAAAGGGGATTACATCAAACTAAAAAGATTTTGCATGGGAAACAATAAGAACATTATGGAAATAGTATGGAGGTTCCTCAAAAGACTGAAATAGAACTACATCATAATCCAGTAATCCCACTACCCAATGGAAAGGAAATAAATATGGTAAAGAGATACCTGCATTCTCATGTTAATTTCAGTGCTATATACAATAGGTAAGACATGGAATCAACCTAACAACTGACAAATGGATAAAGAAAATATGGTCTATATACACAATAAAATACTATACAGTCATTTAAAAGGATGAATTCTTGTTATTTGTAGGAAAATGAACAAACCTGGAGAAAATAATTCTCAGTGAAATAAGCCAGGCACTGAAAGACATATATGATATTAGTATTTCCACTCATTAGTGGATGCTGAATGATTTTCTTGTGTATAGAGTGCAGTACTGTGCCCATACCCCACTGGTTAGGGGAGCCAGATTGTACATAGCCAACTGAAATTTAAATCTCAGCCTTGACTGCTTGAAAAACACAAGAGACATGTGTGCACATGTGCCCAAAATCCTGACAGGCTGAAGAAATGGAGAAAAAAGGGATTACAGCATGACCATGCCCTACTAGGGTGTATTTCTCTCCCTAATTCTCTCTCTCTCTCTCTCTCTCTCTCTCTCTCTCTCTCTCTCTCTTCTCTCATAAGCACATGTACCCTCTGGCAATAGAAAAAAGAAAGAAAGAAAGAAAGAAAGAAAGAAAGAAAGAAAGAAAGAAAGAAAGAAAGAAAGAAAGGAAGGAAGGAAGGAAGGAAGGAAGGAAGGAAGAAAGAGAGAGAAAGAGAGAGAAAGAAAGAAAGAAAGAGAGAAAGAGAGAGAGAGAAAGAAAGAAAGAGATGAAAGAAAGAACAAAGAAACAAAGAAAGAAAGAAAGAAAGAAAGAGAGATGAAAGAAAGAAAAAAGAAAGAAAGAAAGAAGAAAGAAAGAAAGAAAGAGAGAGAGATGAAAGAAAGAAAGAAAGAAAGAAGAAAGAAGAAAGATAGAGAAAGAAAGAAAGAAAGAAAGAAAGAAAGAAAGAAAGAAAGAAAGAAAGAAAGAAAAGAAAGCAAAAGGAAGGAAAAAAGAAAGGAAGAGAGGGAGGGAGGAAGGAAGGAAAAAGAAATAGAGAGTATAGAAGTGTAGAATAAAGAAGTGCTAGAAGCTTGGAGAAGGATTGGGCAATACTTCATTAACAGTAAGTAAGTGAATAGATTATAGAGAACTAGTAAAGATAGTTGGTGACAGTTCAATACACATTTCAAAATAAACTAAAGAAGGACCAGATAGTGACATGGTGGTAAAAAGCAGCACACCAAGTCAATCCCACATAAGAAAGTTCCCAGCTAAGTCCAGAGACCTCTCTGAATACACTTGGCATGCTCTTGCTCATGATCCGGGCTAGCTGAAGCCTAGGGGTAGATTATGGCATCAGGACACTGTTGGGGAGGCCAGCAGGAGGCATGGTGGTTAAGGTGCTGGACTACCACACTGCCCACGGTTCAAGTCTTGGACCTGGTGACTTGCTTTCTCACTTTCTCTTTCTCTTTCTCTGTCTCTTGCTCTCTCTCTGGTAAGCACACATGCCATATAGCAAATTTAAATAATAATAATAAATGAAACTAAATAAATAATTATTTTTTTAAAAAGACCCTTTTGTGGAATGCTGTCTTCCTTTTTCTCCCTCCTCCCCATCTCAAACACATATTTGTTCACTCATGAAATAAATGAATGGATAAACTTAAAGAAAAAAAAAGTAGAAGTGTGTATAATAAATGTAATAACAAAGTAATGGTAAATATTGGATATGATGCATATGTTTATCACCTTGATATGATCATTACATATTTTGAGTATACATGTTTAGAAAAACAACATGGTACCTCATACATATATACAACTATTATATGTAAATTATAAATTATAATTTTAAAAATGGTTTGTGCTTTTACTAGTTAAAAAAAAAAAGAAAGAAAAATCTGGGCTAGCAGGTGGCATGGAATTTAAAGCTCTGTATCTATATGATTGACTCCACAGTTTGAGTCCTGGACCTGGTAACTTGAAAATCATGCTAGGCGTGTGTGCATGCATGTCCAAAATCTCAAGAGAATGGAAGAGAAGAGATTGCTGCATGGCATCTCTCCTGAGGGGTGGTGATCTCTCTCTCTCCTCTCTCTCCATCTCTCTCTGTGTCTGGAGAGCACACACACCTTATGGAAAAACTAAAAAAAAAAATGTTTTCAGAAATCTTGCTCAAAAGTAACCTTTCAAGCCTTTACTCTTTTAAATGGGGCATGGTCATGCCACAAGCCTTTCTCCTTAATTTCTCTATTCTGTCATAACCTTGTGCATGCATGCACATGCACACACACACTCTAGGTATGGTTCTCAATCCACCAGGGTCAGGACTCAAACCTCAGTCAAACAATGTAGGATATCCAGCTCTGCAATCACTCTACCACAGGGCTGGCCCTAAAATGTTTTTTAAGTTATCTACAGCCCACTTCCGTGTGCCTTTGTCTGGCACAAAAATAATTCATCCAAAGTAAGAGTGAACCTGGGCAGGAACACAGACTTGCCTGAAGAACATGACTGGTTTTGCAGGAAGGAAATTAAAATTGCAACTTGGCTATCGGGCTAAGGCAAGTTTTGTTCTTCTTGTCCTTTTCAGATCCATTAACCAGTATTTCTAATTTTCTTACAACTCTCCCTGACCAAGAAAGTAACCCATGTAGATGGGCAGAAATGTGGATCCAAGAAGTCTAGAGAGACCAGCTTTACATAAAGTGTTTGCCAAACCCAGTGTTAGTACTAAATTATTAAATTTTCAAAGGATACTTGTTTTAAGGACAGTTTTTCCAAATATGAATGAAACTTACAGAACTAAAATACTACTAGAAACTCTAGGGACAGCCTTTTCATACAAACACCATTGTCACCTACTGGCTGGACAAAGAATACACCCTAGAGACAAGTAAAAATACTGCTGAGTGATGAAATGCCAGAAATGCATGGAATCTGAAGAACATTCAAGTCAAATTTACTTACAAAATATAAAAGAAGAGGGGAGAGAATAAAGAAAGAAGAAATATAACCACAGAGAGGGGAAGTAATTAGACCAAAGTTACAGGGCAAGTTAATGAAAGAGTCTGGGCTAGAGCTCCTTTGATCTGATTCCTGAGCTGAAACTGTTAAGAGTAACTTCCACACATATTCCAGAAGTAGAAAAGTTTGCAGAAGAATTCTCAGAGAATCAGAGTCGAAAGCACGTAAAAGTCATTTCATTGACCTTTTCCTAATGCAAGGACTATGTCTATAAAATCTTTAAGTGTTCAGTGGGCTATGTGGTCAAGTCTTCCATGTAAGAACTACCCGGAAGCTGAGCGGCATCCTGGCTTCTCTCCTGTTGTTCCAGAAAGAAGGGTCCTCAGCCTTCTTTCTACTCACACTATTCTGTTTGCAGCTGAGGATAGAATTCAAATAACCAGAATATGGAGAGCACATTGAACAGGAAGATGAAAGTATTTTGAAAACATCCCCAGCAGCTTCGACATGCTTTTCTCTTCATCAGCCCTTTTTCCTCCTCACCCTACCCCTAGTCTCATACTCAACAAAGCCTCTAATCCTAGAGCCAACTGATAAGGCACTTACCAGTGTTATCCGGCTGCATGATGGCCATGATAAAGGTGTGAGGAAAGAGCATGGCTGCACCCTTCCTCATGTGCTGAAGCTGCACGGTGTTGCCTTCAAACATGACCCCATGCACGTCAGTCTCTGTGCCCAGGCCAAGCAGGTGCCAGGCCACCATATCACCCTTGCACATGTCTAGCCTGGGCAGGTTAGAGAACAGAAACCCATTAATGGCTGGAAAACAAAAACACAAGACAAGATGGGGAGATGAGATCAGACTACTTGGATACTAGCCAGTAGCATGACTAAACTATGGTTTCCCACAACCTGAAACTATTAAGTCATTCACAACTCCACTGCCTTCTCCAAGCCACTCTGCTTGTGTTCATGAAGATCTATATCCTTGGGATGAAGGTCCAACTTCCCTTTTTGGCCTTACCTCCTGCCTCTCTTCCACTACATCCCACATTTTGATAATATCAAAATAATGAACTCTCAACTACCATATCTACACACACACACACACACACACACACACACCCTCTTGAAATTTCTTCCTTGGTTTCTGTGGCACTACACTTTCTGGTTCTCTTACAACCTCTCTTGATTGTTCTTTCTCCATCTTGTTCTCATTTTTTTTTTTTTTTTGAGAGGTTTTTTGCTATAGGGCGCGGGCATTCGCCAGAAAGACAGAGAGAAACAGAGAGATAGAAAGTGAGAAATCACCCCTCGGGGGGATGGCCATGCCACAGTCCCTTCTCCTCCATTCTCCTCTTGGGATCTTGGGCATGCACACACACGCACCTGGCATGAGTTTAAGCCGCAGGGTCTGGGACTTGAACCACGGTCGACTACATGGGAGTCCAGCAACATAGCCATTATGCTAACCGCTGGTCCCCATCTTGTTCTCATTTGACACCCTCCATAAAACATTAGGATTCTCTTCCATTATCAGTCTGTCTCCTCTTCATTTCACTGCCACTGCCTTGGTGTTCTGGCCTCATACTCTATAATCTGAAATGCAACTGCCTCCTTCCTGAAACTATCTGCAATCATTCTTTTCACCCTCTCTCTCTCTCTCTCTCTCTCTCTCTCTCTCTCTCTCTCTCTCTCTCACACACACACACACACACACACACACACACACACCATTATCCTGTAAGCTCTATTTGTTTGTATCCCAAGGCCTTTAAACATAGTAGGTGCTTCTAAAACACCTGTTGATTTTTCACATGCTGTTCCCTCTGCCTGGAATAAACTTTATATCAAGTCTCTCTCTATGGCAACTCATCCATCATGCCTCAGCTCAAATATCCTTATCTGTGAGGCAGAGTTACTATAAACACTCTTTCTCTCATTTCCATGAACCTTTCACCGTGAAAAATTCTGCAATATGACTCACCACGAAGTCCAATGACTTACTTACAAATGTATCACTTGCACTAGGCTGACGATTGGCCTAGCTGAAATAATATTATTTTTTCTGTATGTATGTGATTTCCTGAGCACTTGGCACATTGCCTGTTACCAGTTAGGTACTCAATAAAGTCAATGTGGAATGAATTTAGCTCATGGGATTATCTTACTTTTTACAGATGATGACAATAACTGGTGTTGGGAACCAAGAGAGAGTGAAAAGAATACACTCATTCTTATACCCCTCCTCCATACTCTATCCCACCCCCCACATACAGAGATATTTGTTGAATCTGACCCCTTTTTAATATCTCCACAGATCCATTGGAATGAGTCACCCTGCTTGATTATGCCCTGAAATGCTGATGGGGAAATTGCTAATCCACTGATTCTGCTTCTCCTGCTTCTTTCTTCCTGATTGAAAACACATTCAGTCTCTAGCTCAAGAATTTCTTTCTTTTTTGGAATCTCATAATTCAATTGTCCCTCATTAATGTTCTCCTCCTCTTAACTCTTATGTCACTGAAAAGCTATTCTACCCAACTTAGCACTTAATTATAGGTTGTCTTGGATTGTTCTTGAATTGTTTCATGTGTATTATTAGTCTAATTTCAAAGTACTGAAATATCCTTGCAAAATGGGATCACGTCTTCTCTTTCATTCACCCACCCATTTACTCATTCATTTGGTAGTTCACTATTTCAATAAACATTTACTATGAATTATACGGTGTATAGAAGATACAGAGATAAGCAGTATGTTATATTCATATAATATTCACCTTTAAAGAGGCTACACTCTAGCAGAAGTCAAAAGCCATATAACAAATAACTACAATATTAAGTGTATAAAATTTGCTATTAAAGTAGTCTGATTGAAGTGCAGTGATAGTTCAGAGGAGAATGTCATCACCTTGGGCTTGGGTGATAAGAAATGGTTACTTGGACAAGGTAGCTTTCGAGTAGTCTTAGAGACTAGACAGAATTTCTACAGGCTGAAGACAAAGATATAAGGAGGGGCATTTTAAGAGGAAGACACAGCATTGAGAAAGCATGAAATCGGCAAAGTGCAATATATGTTCATGGAGGAAAAATAACCACACTTGCCGGGAGTAGAGAATAGCAGAACAAGGGTGGGGGGGGGGGGGTAAGAGAAAGGGAGATAAAGCTGGCAAAGGTATTACCCCAGATTATTCTTCACACTATTAGATTCCTTATTCATAATTCTCAGCACAGTACTTTCTCCCAGTGTCCTCCACACTGCATAGCATAGGACAACTCAAGAAGTATAAGAAAACTTAGGCTGAATCCTTCAGCTCTGTCTCTTGGACAGAACTAACCAATGGGATCCGTATTTTCAGAGAATGATCATTACGGTTAGGGTTATTGTTTACTTAGAATCTCTCAGTTGTAGCCCAGAGCAAAAGTACTCCCCATACCGTGCATCCGATTGGACTCCTGGAAGCCCTCTATATCCTCTGACAGCAGTCGGGAATCCAACATAGCAGCTGCTTGATTGGCATTGCTGTACCAGCTCTTGTTCTCATCCAACACAGTAAAAAGGAGAAAGAATTCTTTGTCCACTCCTTTCTGTAGACCCAGGGGAATCAGAGGGAGGAATGACAATGGTCTTAGCAGCTGTAGTCTGTGTAACTGCACATCTAAGGATCACTGATTCTTTCCTATTTCCCTTTACAGACTCAGAGCCAAGCCCAAACCTCTTATCTATGGGCACAGTTGTTGCCAGGAAGTGTTTCTTTAGGTAACCTCAAATTGCAGATTAGAGAATGTCAGAATAAAGGGACAAGACTGGAATGGAAGAAAGTATGAAAGGGGGCAGGTAAGAAATACAGGATGAGAATTAGGAAGAAGAGGTACAGTGTATTAAGAGAAAGCCTGGAATCACCTGAGGAGAGCAGTGTGAGAAGGTAGTTAGAAGAAAAGAGGACGGCTCTAGTGTGAAATTAGATAGTAAGAAAAAAGCGATTATTATTACTATTGAAAATGCTAACATTTAGTGATTGTAAGCACTTTCTATGGATTATTTTAATCTTCACAGAAACTCAAGATACTTTCTTCCATTGTTAACCATTTTTCTTACAGATGAGGAAACTGAATCAAACATATGTTAAGTAACTTCCCCAAGATTATACAACTGGAAATGGTGGGCTGGATATGAAAGAAAACAGGCAAATATTAAAGAAGATTTAGGGATTAGGAAGAAAGGTCAGAGCTCACTGATGTAAGAGGAAAAAAAAAGAAAAAATCAAGGAGATGATGATAAGGAGATATGAAGGACGAGCTGTCAACGTAATGGCTGTGTCCCTGGACTCCCATATAGTCGACCACAGTTCAAGTCCTGGACCCGGTAGCTTAAACTCACACCAGGTGCGTGTGCCCCTGGGGGGTAATTTCTTACTTTCTGTCTCCCTGTCTCTCTCTGTCTTTCTGGCGAGTGCACGTGCCCTACAGCAAAAACCTCTCCAAAAAAAGAAAAAAAAAATAAGGAGATATGAAATGGTAAAGAATAAGGCTAAGGAAGGTTTATGTTTGTGAGTAAAAAAACAGTATGCATGTTAACACCAGCTATTACTTTCTGATGAAACAATTATTTTTTCCTACTCCTTCACCTCTCAAAACCCAGTTCCATGATTAATTCTCATCCAGCAACTCAGCTTCAACCTTCTTCCAGCAGACTTCCTAGGCAGAAACCCTGAAAATACCTGCTTGCCATCTGCACCCAAGGTACCAGCCTTGCACACCAGCAGGGGGCCCACCAGGCCAGAATTTGTATCTCTTATGGGATCCATGGCAGAGAAGTACATCCAGGTGAGACAGGCAGGATCCTGAGCAGTGGGACCTGCATGGGGGGGGACTGTCCAGCGGTATGTTACTTTTTCAAAGGGCTTGGCCACCAAGCCAGGGTGGGATGATCCTGCAGAGAAAACAGGACTCATTACTCATATCGTCTAGATATCAACAGCTCCAAACAGAAGGATAAAGATCATAAAGTACACAGGCATTGTGGAATGGAATATGCAACACGGAATATGAAATATTGGAAAGGACCCCGTGGTCTATGAGACAAAAGACAAGAGTTTGGTTTCTGGTTCTTCTAGTACTTGCTACATGAACCAGGGCAATTTAAACTTACTGGGTTTCAGTTTTTCAAAATCATAAGCCTTCAAAATTAAGAGGAACTTTAAGACTTACTTGGAATACCTTTCACTTAAAAGCATAACCTCCTCTTATATCCCTACCTCTGCACATCTGCTTAAATCTCTCCAGTGATGGGAGACTTACTACCTGTGATTATAGCCCATTTTATCTTTGAGCAGCTCTGACTGTCAAACACTTTTTCCTTTCTATACGTATGTATGTACATGTGAGTGCGTATATGTTATATATGTATGCAAGTGTATATATGAAAAGCATTAAGGTTGCATAATTTCTTAAATGGACACAGGACATGGTCAAGCAATATACAACTACAAATTAGCAAAAGATTTTACAAATTATTAATATAATAATAAATGCTGTTTAGGAGAGGTTCAGATGACACTTACCCGTCTCACTCATCTATAAAAAGGGTGAGTGTAAACAGGAATAACTCTTTTGGAAGAAAGAGTCAATAAAACTTATCAAATGCCTTTAAAAGGTTCATGCTTGCAAATAAAGTGACATACGCAATAAAAACTGAAAAGAATGTTCAACTTAAAATAATCTTAAATCAAAAAACAACTAAAAGTAATTTTAAGTTAAAACAACACTAAGTTTTGTTGATGTTGTTATTGGCTTACAGGACTGTCATTTTAACACAGTTTAAAAATACTGCCCCTGTGCAGTGAAGTTGCAAGGAAAGAGACCCTTTCAGGTGCTCCTGATGGAATGTCAAATTTATGGCACTGCAAATCCTTCCAAAGAACAATTTGGGCATAGATACCAAGATTTTTAGTATGTATACCCTCTGGCATAGCAATTCTACATCTTAAATATGTATTCTAAAGAAATTATCATAAAAGTGAACAAAGAAGCCTATGCAAGAGTATTTGTAGTACAACTTATAAAAAGAGTGCATAATATGGGATTTTTTTTTTTTTGGAGAGGTTTTTACTATAGGGTGCGTGCGCTCGCCAGACAGATGGAGAGAGACAGAAAGTCAGAAAGCGAGAAATCACCCCCCAGGGGGGATGGCCACACTGCAATCCCTTCTCCTCCATTCTCCTCTTGGGATCTTGGGCACGCATGCACACACGCCCGACGTAAGTTTTAAGCCACGGGGTCCGGGACGCGAACTGTGGTCGACTACGTGGGAGTCCAGCAACATAGCCATTACGCTAACTGCTGGTCCCCAATATGGGATGGTTTTTAACTTATCCTTTTTTATTTATTCATTTTTCCTAACTCTCAAAATTTTTAAATAGAAAACTTTAAAGAATAATGCAGACTCCTGAAATATTCAGACAAGAAGCCATTTTAAAGCTAAGGTTTGACCTGACTTGGCCTGTTCAGGAAAGCTATGCCCTAAACTCCATCTTCTAGACTCCCAAAATATTCAGACAAGAAGCACAGCTTTCCTGGACAGGCCAGGACACACCTCGGCTTTAAAATGGCTTCTGAAAAGAAAAGGCCTAAGGTGAAGAGAAATAGTTGAAAATTTAAAAAAAAATAAAATAAACATTCCGAGAGAGAGAGAGAGAGAGCGCACAAGACAGAAAGAGAGACAGACAGCCAGAGATAGCGAGAATACAGAGGTCTCCTTACATTGCCTGAATATTTCAGGAGTCTAGAATATGGAGTTTAGAGCATAGCTTCCCTGAACAGGCCAGGACACACCTCAGCTTTAAAATGGTTTCTGAAATTAGCAAGTGAAAAGAAAAGGTCCAAGGTGAGGGCCTTTAGAAGATGGCCCTATGTCTTTCTTGTTCTCTCTCTCTCTCTCTCTCTCTCTCTCTCTCTCTCTCTCTCTCTCTTTTATATTTTTAATCTATAGGACCAGCAGTTGGCATAATGGCTATGTTGCTGGACTCCCATGTAGTTGACCACGGTTCAAATCTTGGATGCAATGGCTTAAACTCATGCGGGACTGTTTCTGTCGTTATAGAGTCACAAACAAAATTATACAAAATTATAAGAAATATTTTGAACATTATCTTTAAAATTCAGTATTCTGAAATTTTGAAAGTTGTTTATTAATTGTCAAGAACTATAGAGTATGAGCTAAAATTTTTTGATATGTAAAGTAAATGTTTGTGTTATCTGTTGAAGATATTTTGATCAACTGGACTGGGGAGAAATGTTCACATATTGAAATGTTCACTTTGTAAGCTAAATAATGTGATTTAATTTATAAAAAAATAATAAAAAAAGTCAAAATAAATAAATTAATGACAATAAAGTAAAATAAAGTTAAATTGAAAAAAGAAGAATGCAATAATCACCTTACCACCTAATCTATTATTAACATTTGCCACCTTTGATTTATCTACATATTTATCTATATTTATGTGTATGTATATCTACACAGACATACATTTTGTTCATTTTTGTTAAATTATTTTATATAAAATGCAAACATCATGACATTCTATTTCTAAACACGTTACCAAGTATCACCCATGTTACTACAATACCATGTCATACTTTTTAAAATTCCCTAATATCATCTGATATCCAATTTATCAAAAGTTTTTCAACTATCTTCAAAATACCTCTAAAAGCTATTTTTAATAAACAGGATCAGTCAAGGTTTGCAGGTTTCACTTGGTTGCTAAACCTTTAATCCCCAAATTCACTCCCAATAATAATGACTTTATTTTTAAGGTTTTTGCCATGATATGTGTTCTTTTTGGAGAGAGACAAAGAAAGACAGTGAAAGATAAAGTGATAAATCATCCCCCAGGGGACTGGCCATGCTGCAATTCCTTCTCCATTCTCCTGGGATTTGGAGCATACATGCACAGGTCCTCTGTGTTTTTCAGGCTGCCTTTACCAGGACTCAAACAGTAATTAACCCTGTGGGAGTCCAGCACCTTAACCACCACAACACTTGCTGGCCCCAATATTATTCTTTTTCATTTTTTAAAGTTTTTACTAGAGTGCACATATGCTCATCAGAGAGACAGAAACTGAGAAAGAAGGAAAGTGTGAAATCACCCCTCCACACACACAGGGCATGGCCACACCACAATCCCCTTTTCTCTTCTCTCTCTTGGGAATTTGGGCACAAAAGCACATGTGCCCAGAGTGATTTTCAAGCCGCAGACTCCAGGACTTGAACCGCACAGTTAGCTATGTGGGATCCAGTGCCTTACCCTCTATGCTGGCCCCAATATTGACTTCTTAAAGAGATTTGACCAGTTATTTTGTAAAATGTTCTTTTATTCTAGACTTATCTGCAATTTTACTTTTCGTGCTTTCACTAGTTTTTTTTTTTTTTTTTTAATTTTTGGCTTAGAATTAGTAAGTGTTAATATTCACGGAGAAAATAAACAAAATTAATTACCCAATAATCTCACTTCTAAGATTGTCTTCTCCAACAATAATCTAAAATGTAAACTAGAGGGACCAGCAGATGGTATAGCAGTTACACCACTGGACACCTACATGGCCAACTGCAGTTCAAGTCCTGGACCCAGTGGCTTGAAAATCATGCCGGGTGAATGTGTGTGCATGCCCAAGATCCTGGGAGAAGAATGGAGGAGAAAGGATTGTGGCATGGTCATGCCCCCTGGGGAGTAATTTCTTATTTTCCCTCTCACTGTCTCTTTCTCTTTCTTGCTTACATGCACTCTAAGGCAAAAATTTCTAAAAAAATAATAAATAAAATAAAATAAAACACAAATTAGGATGCATAACTTCATTCACTGCATCCTAATTTACAATATTCAAAAATATTGAAAAAAAAAACCTCTATGTATCCAAACAACATAAAAGAAATAAATTATGGCATACCTATGTAGTAGAATATTATATAGTCACTACAACATTTGTAACATTATAATGGCATGAGAAAATAAACACAAAATAACGATTAGTGAGGATAGGATGCAAATATGTACAAACCACATAATCGGTACCTGTAAATATATACTTTTTATAAGCACAGAAAATATTAAAAGACACATCAAAATGTACATGGCAGGGCTCATCACACAGCACAGTGTTTTTAAGCACTGGGCATCGAGAGCTGGATCTCATATGGCTGACAACAGTTTGAATCCCACCCAGGGTGGTATGAAAAACATACCAGATGCATATGCATGCATGCCCAGAGTCTTGATAGGATGGAGGGTAGAGACTGCAGTGTTACCATGCCCTACTAGAGAGGAGCTTTCTCTTTCTCCCTCTATCTCTTTCTCTCTATGACAAGAGCATATGTCCTCTGGAATTAAAAAAATGTACATGGCAATTTATCTATGAATGATGTTTATTTATTTTATAATTTTACTAAAAAAATCTCAGATTTTCATAATATATATTTTTACATGTGTCTCAAAATTCTAGACTGCATTTTTTTTTCTTTTTCTTTTTTTTGGAGAGTTGTTTTTTTTGTTTTTTGCTATAGGGCATGTGCACTCACACTCGCCAGACAGACAGAGAGAGACAGAGAGACAGAAAGTGAGAAATCACCCCCCAGGGAGGATGGCCACACCGCAATCCCTTCTCCTCCATTGTCCTCTCAGGATCTTGGGCATGCATGCACATGCGCCTGGCGTGAGTTTAAGCCACTGGGTCCAGGACTCGAACCGTGGTCGACTACGTGAGAGTCCAGCGACATAGCCATTATGCTAACTGCTGATCCCCTATACTGCATTTTTTTTAGGTTTTTACCATAGGGCATGTGTGCTCACCAGAGAAAAGGCAGAGGAGGGAAAGTGAGAAATCACCTCCCAGGAGGGATGCACATGCCACAATCCCTTCTCCTCTATTCTCCTTCAGGGATTCTGGGCATGCATATACACATGCCAGGCATGATTTTCAAGCTACCAGGTTCAGGACTCAAGCCTTGGTCAGCCATGAGAGAAACCAGTGCCTTAGCCACCATGCCACATGCTTGTTCCCTTAGTACATATATTTATAATTCATATTTAATTGTATTTTTAAAAATTCTTCTCTTATTATTGATATCACCTCTCCTTTACTATATTATTCATTCATTCAACAACTTCCACACATAGCAACTAATTCTGCCTCCTTCTCTCTCCTTACCCCCCTATTTATTTGTCCTCTAGAGCCACTTGCTATCACCTGCAACCCACATTTGTTGGAAACCTGCAAGCTCACCATCATTGTACACAGTGCCCTCGTAGTCTTTCTTGTAAAAGACCCCATGGGGCTGCATGCTGAATGGCTGGGAGGCACGGTTGTAGAAGACAATGTGGATGGTATCACCTACCTCAGCCCGGATCACTGGCCCTGGAAGATGAGAAAGAAAGACAATGAGAATAAAACAAGGATGAACAGGGAGAAAGGAAACAAGGAGAGGGAGAGAAATAAAAGAGAAGCAAAAGTGAAAAACAAATCTCTTCTCCTTGCAATAAAAAACTCCCAACTATGTTATAATTTATACTTATAATACACAGGGACCTCAAATGGCTTACCCAAAAAAAGATGATAAACCCAATTAAAAGAAGGGAGAATGAGTTGATAAAACAACTCTCAGAGGAAGACACACGAATAGCCAAAAGACATATGAAAAAAATGCTCAACATGCCTCATCATAAGGGAGATGCAGATCAAAACCACAATGAAATACCACCTAACCCCATTCAGAATGACTAAGATGTAAAAAAAATGATAAGTAATGGAGGGGATGTGGTGAAAGGTGAACTCTCATACACAGCTGGTAGGCCTGTAAATTGGTCCAGCCCATGTGGAGAACAATATGGAGATTCCTCAAAGATCTAAAAATAGAACTACCATATAATACAGCCATCCTGCTCCTTGGTATCTATCCAAAGAAGAATTCTTAATTAGAAAAGTTCTTACACATCGATGTTTATTGTGGCATTATTCACAAATGCTAAGACATGGAACCAACCCAAATGTCCATGAACAGATGAATGGATTAAAAAAGTATGGCACAAATACTCTATGGAATACTACTCAGTCATAAAAAAATAAGACCCTGGCTTTTGACAGAAAGTGCATGAATATGGAAGATTTACTGCTAAGTGAAGCAGGCCAGGCTATGAAGGAGAGACACTGTATGTTTCCGCTTAATATGTACTGAGTGTCTGCATTCTGTGGCCTAAACTGAATGACTAGAGGATAAAGAAACATAGAAAATGGTTATAGATACCAGATACAATGTGGGAAGAGGGTAGGAGGAGGAGGAGAGTCTGAGGAAAGACATTAAGGAGAAAAATAAAGAGGCAAGACATTTATGGGACAAAGAAATGGGTTATTATCTATTGATGATAATGTGTATAGTATGGAACATTCACTTTATAAGCTAAGTGACATATGTGATTGAATGTATGAAAAATTAAAATTAAATTAAATTAAATTTTAAAAAGTACTGTAGAATACATTTTATCATTTGTGATCCTAAAACATTCTAAGGCATATAGGGAAAGGGTTATTGTCTTTTTTTTTTAAAGGTTTTTGTTATAGGGCACATGCACTCACCAGAAAGACAGAGAGAGACAGAGAGATAGAAAGCAAGAAATAACCCCCCAGGGGGGATGGCCATGCCGCAATCTCTTCTGCTCCATTCTCTTCTCAGGACCTTGGGTACGCACGCACACACGCCAGGCGTGAGTTTAAGCCAGCGGGTCTGGGACTTGAACCATGGTTGACTACGTGGGAGTCCAGTGACATAGCCATTATGCCAACTGCTGGTCCCTGGAAAGGGTTATTGTCTTCATTTTACAAATGAGGAAACTTCAGCTCAGAGAGATGGAACTGATCTACTCAATTCAAATGCCTCTTTAGTTGCAGAGCAAGAAAAATCTGAGACCAAGAACTCCTGTCACTCTACTGTCAACTTCAATTCTATTTCCTTTAATTTTATTGTCCCAGTTCCCATAATTGCATCTCCTAGTAGAACCCATAAACTATATAAACTTGCTTTAATCCTAAACCAATTTAGAACAAAGAGAAGTATTATATCCTGTATCTAAGCCCTGGACTAGGTAGTCTGACCTTGATCCCTAGATTTTTCTGTGATTCACTACCATTACCTCTAAACTAGTCGGTCAGCTTTGAGATCAACCAAATTTACCAAGACAGCAGTCTGAGCACTTATATTAGCTCCAACCCTAGATCAGAATTTCTAGCTTGGTTTCCTACTTAATTTCCATACCTAAAGCTCCACCTCTGCTCATACTCTGGGGACCCATACTGAACACCAACCAATAATAATCCCTTCATTCTCACCACCATCTCTCTTCCTTAGGGTTAATTTCTTCTTTTTGCATCTCCCTATCCAGTTGAATCTAGAACCAACTGGCACACATCCATTCTCAGAGTAGAGTCTACCACATTACTTTCACTTCCAAAGTCTTCTTTCATCTGATCTTTGTGATTTCTTGGTTCCAAAAGATAACTAAATCACATAAAACTCTGCTATAATATTTCAATACTATTCTTTGAACCTTTTTGATACCTTTCTAAGGGTAAACTCTAAACCTGTTTCTGTATCCTACAATGTGGAAAAATGTGTGTATGCCATGCTAATCTGCTCCTGTTCAGATTTCCAAGAACCTGGACCATCTTACTGCCTTATAGATATATAGATATATATCCTCTCAGGAATATTTCTAGAGAAACAATTCTAAAAGTGTGATATTTACAATAGTGGTACTAGGAGATGTTCACTGGAAAAACAAAATGTTCAGTAGTAAAGTAAATATAAGAAACACTACATACTGGGAACCAGCAGTTAGCGTAATGGCTATGTCACTGGACTCCCACGTAGTCGACCGCGGTTTGCGTCCCAGACCCGGTGGCTTAAAACTCACGCTGGGCGCATGTGCGTGCATGCCCAAGATCCAGAGAGGAGAATGGAGGAGAAGGGATTGCGGCGTGACCATCCCCCCTGGGGGGTGATTTCTCGCTTTCTGTCTCTATGTCTCTCTCTGTCTGTCTGGCGAGCGCACGTGCCCTATAGCGAAAACCTCTCCAAAAAAATTTAAAAAAGAAAGAAATGCTACATACTTTATCCCCTTCTTAGAGATTTATGATGAACAAAAATGAATCTGAGGCCCTCAGAAGTCCTTTAGCAAAAAGCACTAATTGTGTTTAATCTGATGGTTTTCAAACATATTTAGACTCAGCCCTTTTTCACAAAACACTCCTCACTTAGGCCTCACTTTAAGAGATGATGCTGTACAGTGTGCCCCTGAGCCATCTCAGGCTCGTTTTTAAGTCCTATTCACTTCTCTGGATCCAGTTAATGACTTTCGTAACTTAGAGATTCCTGAGCCAACTGGTGACATAGTGGTTAAGGGGGCTAGATCCCATGTAGCTAACTGCATGGTTTGAGTACCAGACCCAGGAGCATGAAAAACATGTTGGGCACATGTGCATGCCTGCCCAAAATTCTGAAAGGAGGCTACAAATGGAGAAGAGATTGTAGAGTGAAATTCTTATAGGTGTGCTTTCTCACTTCCTCTTTCCTCCTTTCTCTCCCCCACTACCACCCCTCACATCTTTCTCTGGCAAGCATACATGCCTTTAAAAACAAATTTTAAAGATTCCTTACCCAGGATTCCAAGATGTTTATCTTCCTCTGACTGTACCTTCTCCTGGAATGTCTCATCTTGGAAAGCTTCATATCGGACTTTCCAGTAAGTGCCCCCAATTCTACTAGAACTCTTCTGGAAGAACTTTTCCGAGATACTGGTACATAAGAAGGCAAATGTCACATGATTTATTGGATATCAAACAGACTCTCATCTCACCCCTTAGTCTCACAAAGCTATGGATCTTTATAGTTAAGAAGGACCAGAGATCATCCAGGTTAACTCTCACCATTAAAGGTATCTTCTCTAGTGATACTAATAAGTGATATACAGCTTGTGCTTGAGCCTTCCAAAGACAGAGATCTAATTTTTGGAGGAAGTAATTCTACATACTGTTAGACCATTTTAATTATTGGAGTTCTTCTTTATAATAGGCTGAAATATTCTTGTTTGTAAGTTACAGACACTGGGACCCATTCTCCCCTCAGAGTCATTTAGTCCACATCTGTCCTTTATCATCCTTAGGTACTCATGATGCTTGCTCTCCTTAATCAAGAAAAAAAGAAAACACTTGCATTTCCATGCTTATTGCAGCATTATTCACAATTGCTAAGCCATGGAATCAATCCAAATGTCCAAGAGAAGATTAATTGATTGAAAAATGTGACAATATATACTCTCTAGAATACTACTCAGCTGGGACCAGCAGGTAGTGTGATGATTAAGGCATTGAACACTCCCAAATGGCCAACAATTGTTCATGTCCTGGACCTGATGGCTTGATTTCTCATTGTCTTTCTTTCTCTAGTCAAAATTAAAATAAAATAAATGAATGAATGAGTAAATAAAATAAAAAGAAATAATTATTTTTTAAAAAAAGACTACTACTCAGCCATAAAGAACAATGAAATCCTGACATTTGATACAAAGTAGGCAAATATGGAGGACTTAGTGAGAAGTGAAGCAAGGCAAACTTTGAAAGAGATATTATATAGCCCTGCTTAATATATACCACATATCTTCACTCTGTGACAGAAACTGAAAGATTGGAAGGTACAAATGAAGGGAGAAGGAGGAAATTTTAGCAACTAGAAACTGTATAAGAGAGGGTGGGGAGTGGGAGGAGAGGAATCAAGGGAAGAAAGAATATTTAACAGATACAAAAAATGAAGATATCTGTTGATGATAATGTGTATGGTAGTATTTTGGACTAGACTAATGCAATATATTCGTGCTGGGAAAAAATCATATCTGCTGTAAGAATGAACAGTAATTAAAAGTAAAAAAATAGGACAGCAATAGCCACTCTAATCATTCAGCAGCTATCAGCATTGAGGCAAGACCCTCCACACCAGCAGAATGGTGAAACTGCAGATTATTGTATGTTTCAGCAATAGGTATTTTTTAAATTAAAAAAAAAAAACTTCATTCTAAAATGAAAGAAATTAAGCTGGCAAGCCCAGTTGGAGAGTCTAGAAGTCATGTTTAGAGTAAAGTGCTGACTTGCCTAAGTTTTATACAGATTCACTTCATTATCTTCTGCTGGAAGAATAAAGATTAATAGTGCCCTAGGATCCTCCCCATACCCTCTCCTAATCATGTACCAGGTTACTCTTCTGTGAAACACCTGGTATCACTCAGTGAGCTGGCATAACTTAAGGCCTAGCAACTGAAGAGGACACTGCCCTCCTGCTCTATCTTGTCTAAATCTAGATATTGGTTGAGGCAGAAAAACTTGGAGAAATACCACCAAAAGAATGGGTATGGAATGACCTCAAGATAAGTTGATTCTAGAGGTTTTCGCTATAAGGCTCGTGTGCTTGCCAGACAGACAGAGAGAGACAGAGAGACAGAAAGCAAGAAATCACCCCCCAGGGGGGATGGCCACTCCGCAATCCCTTCTCCGTTCTCCTCTCGGGATCTTGGGCACGCACGCACACACACCCGGCGTGAGTTTTAAGCCACCGGGTCCGGGACGTGAACTGCGGTCGACTACATGGGAGTCCAGAGACATAGCCATTACGCTAACTGCTGGTCCCAATTCTTCCTACATTTCTCAGAGTGCTTCCTATATCACTGCTCAAATGCATCCTTCAAACTATTAAAAAAATGAAGAAAAGAGTAAGAAAAATAATGGGTAAAATAAATGAAAGACATTTCAACTAAAGTTCTAGTTCTATCTGAGCTTTTCTTCCTGACTATGGCCAGGAATTTCATCAGGACCGTGCTCAAACTCTGCTTGGAACCCTTGCTGGGTATATGACATAACCCCTAAAAAAGCTTTGCTACCTGTAGCTCTCCAAGAGCAAGCTCTCCAGGCAGCCATAAGAACTTGGCTAAGAGTTGGTTATATAACCCAAGCTGATCAATGTTTGTGAACCCTAAGTGAAGTGAGAGATTTTTAGGAGGAAGAAAATAGGTGTTTTAGGAGAGGCCCGGGAGTAAGTATAAGGAATCTACTGTCTCTTACCTGCCAGGCTCTCTCAAACTCTTCCCAGTACTTCCATCATGCCCCATTGGGCCATAGTCCCATCGAATTTCATGGGCCTCAATGAAATATTGCCGAACTTTGCCTCTGAGCTGGTCCAAAGGAGGAGTAGTGGAGCAAGACTTCACCTTGTAAAATGCCTGCATGCCGTCTAGAAGAACAACATCATGTCTGTCCCCACTCAACCCCAAAAATACTCACCTTCCTGCTTTTTCTAGTGTTTCCTCCTCCCATCTTCCATTAGTCTTTATCCATGCCCCAAAATGGACCACTTACTCTCAATCCTCAAGAGCCAAGGCAAGAAAGAGAGTCCAGGTGGGCATTCAAGTACCCCCACCTGCTCGTGCCACCACTGATGCATCTACCATATCCTCATCCCTGCCTCTTTAGAGTAAAGTGCTGACTTGCCTAAGTTTTATACAGATTCACTTCATTATCTTCTGCTGGAAGAATAAAGATTAATAGTGCCCTAGGATCCTCCCCATACCCTCTCCTAATCATGTACCAGGTTACTCTTCTGTGAAACACCTGGTATCACTCAGTGAGCTGGCATAACTTAAGGCCTAGCAACTGAAGAGGACACTGCCCTCCTGCTCTATCTTGTCTAAATCTAGATATTGGTTGAGGCAGAAAAACTTGGAGAAATACCACCAAAAGAATGGGTATGGAATGACCTCAAGATAAGTTGATTCTAGAGGTTTTTGCTATAAGGCTTGTGTGCTTGCCAGACAGACAGAGAGAGACAGAGAGACAGAAAGCAAGAAATCACCCCCCAGGGGGGATGGCCACTCCGCAATCCCTTCTCCGTTTTCCTCTCAGGATCTTGGGCACGCACGCACACACACCCTGCCTCTGCAAAAGGGTCATATTTTAGCAACATTGCAGAGACTGAAGCCATGAGGCTTGAGTTTAGATCCAAACTTTATCACTATCTGTAGGACCTAAGGCTAGGCAATTCCTCAATATGATCTTTCCTCTTTTGTAAATGGAGAAAATAAGGAAACCAACCTCAGGGGCTGGTGGGAGCATAAAATTTAAAAAAAGGGTAAGGTAAAACTGTACATCTCCCACAACAATGGAATATCTTGTATACATGGAGATGAAGCTTCAGGCTTGGAACTGTCAAGAAAATGTAGACCCTAAGTAGTGTCTTCAGATATGGAAGACACTACATTAAAGCATAATGTTAATGAATGACACTCATTTGCTCAGCAGTTTATAGAAGACATTCAGCTATACTGTCTCATTTGGGTCTCACAAATATCTCAAGGAGATTCAGAATTTTTAAACTAGTAATCTTAAGTATAAAGAGGGGGGAGAAAAAATATTCACTTTTATTGAATATGTATTATATGTCAGACCCTGTGTCAGGTGCCATATATATGTTATTGTCACCAGTCTTCACAACTACTCTATGAGATTAACTTTTAATGTCCCCTTTTGCAGATTAAGAAAAATAAACAAAAATGTTAAATAACTTGTCCAAGATTGCACAGCTGGTTAGTGGTACAGTTGATTTTAAGCTCCAATCTTTGTATTCTTTTTTTCTTTTTAGGTTTTTGCTATAGGGCACATGTGCTCACCAGGGAGGAGAGAGACAGAAAGAGGGAAAATGAGAAATCAACACCCTCCCAGGTGGATGGCCATGCCGCAATCCCTTCTTAATTATCCCCTCAGGATCTTGGGCATGCACACATGCACACATGCCCAGTGTGATTTTCTTTCTTTTTTTTTTTTTTTTTTTTTTTTTTTGAGAGGTTTTTGCTATAGGGCGCATGCACTCGCCAGACAGACAGAGAGAGAGAGATAGAAAGCAAGAAATCACCCCACAGTGGGGATGGCCACACCGCAATCCCTTCTCCATTCTCCTCTCGAGATCTTGGGCACGCACACACACGCGCCCAGTGTGAGTTTAAGCCACCAGGTCCGGGATGCGAACCGTGGTCGACTACATGGGAGTCCAGCGACATAGCCATTATGCTAACTGCTGGTCCTGCCCAGTGTGATTTTCAAGCCATGCAGTTGGGGACTTGAATCACAGTTGGCCATGTAGGAATCACGTCACCGACAGACCCAGAAACTCCAATCTTTTAACTACAGATCTCGAGCACTCATTTTCTTCTTTCATATTCACTGTCTTGGTCACATCATTCCCCTAGTCACCATGATTCAAAACCACATTATTAGGGGGGGTCTTCAAAAAGTTAATGGAAAATGCATATTACAAAAAAAATCTGTGAATGAATTTTACATTCTTTGCAACAAAATAAACTTGTATCCCCTGCTATCTCTCTCAAACCTACAAGGTCTCAAGTTTACCAGATAAGCATCATTGATGCTATCCTAACATGAGGACACAGAGGCTTAGAAAAGTGACATTATGACTTGTCAAATGTCACTTAGAAAGTGGTGGAACCAGGTTTTGAAGCTACTCTTGTCTTTCTCTAAGGTCTATGCTTGTCCTACTATTATGTTGCAACCTTAATCCAAATCCATATTAATCTTTTTACTCAGGCACCTCTGGGGCTAAGAACTGACCCTGGAGTATGAAGCACATGTAACTGACCCCTATTGAGTCAAATGCACCACCCCAGACTCATTTTTTCCACCAACCTATAACTCTTCACCTACCCAAGTCTACTTTCACATACTCAAATATCTCTTCCCTTACACTCCCCGCATACATAAGTAATTCTAAATAGTGAGAGCTAAAAACAATTTCAGCAGCTATTTAGACCAACACCCCCATTTTGTGGATATGGCAACCCATGGATAAGGCATCTGAATCCCACATGGTTGACTGTGTAGTTCAAGTCCCATACCCAGTGGCTTGCAAAACACATTGAGCACATGTATGTGGATGCCTCAAATTCTAAAAGGTGGGAGAGATGAAGAAGAAAATATTGCAGCATGACCATTCCCCATGGGGGGTGTGATTGTTTGCTTTCCCTCTCTCTGTCTCTGTCTTTGTTCTGATGAACCCACGAACCCTCTGGAAAACCAACACAACAGAAGACAGATGTGGCAAATAACACCTAGAAGTAGGAAGAGATTTGTCCAAAGTCGTACAGTGAGTCTTTCACAGAGTTGAGACTAGAGCTCGAACCTTCTAATCACTTACATAGTGCCCTTACCATTGCCTCATATACTCCTCTTCCACTCTGATGCTTCTCAATGCACTATTCCATTACCGTAACCACTCTTCCTTTGTCCAAAACTTTCCACTCCTACTGCTATTGGGTAAAAACTCGAAAGTTGCTACTTACCTAGATTACTTCATGATTTCCTATAGAAACCTTACTCTCCTTTAGAAAATCTCTCCTTCATTCCCTGATAAATTTGCTGAAAAGTTTTGCTTAGTATCTTTAGGAAGAAAAGCAAGCTCAAAAGTCTACCTATCAGGACCAGCAGTTGACGTAATGGCTATGTCGCTGGACTCCCATGTAGTCGACCGCGGTTCAAGTTCCAGACCCAGTGGCTTAAACTCACGCCAGGCACATGTGCATGCATGCCCAAGATCCCAAGAGGAGAATGGGAGAGAAGAGACTGCAGTATGGCCATCCCCCCTGGGGGGTGATTTCTTGCTTTCTGTGTCTCTGTCTCTCCCTGTCTTTCTGATGAGCGCATGCACCCTACAGCAAAAACCTCTACCAAAAAAAAAAAAAGTCTACTCTAGCTCATTTTATGTTAGAAATGGAGAAAATTAAACCCAGAAAAATATGCACAAAGATACCCAGCAAATTAATGGCAGAGTCAAGAAAGAGCCTGGATTCTTTGACTTCTAGTCTACTGTCTCATCCTGTATACCAAGATACCTCACTTGAAAGACCTATATTATGTCTCCAGCTCAGAAACCCAATCTCCTGTTGACCATTACTGGCACTTATCTGTTATACCCCAAAGGTCAGAAATGTTGGATCTCACCTAGCAAGTGACTGTTCACTTGACAACTAATTAACCAAGTGCCAGGCTCCTGAGGCACCATCTCAGCAGTAACAAAGGTGGCTGGAAAGATATGAGCCACATCAGTTCGATGTCCACGGATGTTCAGCATCTGTCCATGGAAGAAAGCTGTATGAACATCTACTTCATTGCCCATGCCAAACAAGTGCCAGGCCACACGCTTCTGTGCACACATGCTCAACTCTGGTAAATTCCCAAACACAAAACCATTAATTGCTGAAAAATAAAATCCAGAGAAAATATCAGAGTTAGAAAAGACCAGACCAATAGTAGAAGACTTACCATTTGACAAAAATAATGTTAGGCTATTAGGGAAGTTATGATATATTTCTCTATACAAAAAAGTGCATCATGACTTTACAGACAACCCAATAGATAACATTTATTAATAGATGAGGTTTTAAAGAGTATACCATGTTGACTGTATCAATTATTTCCCTGAAATAAAACAAAAAGTCCTGGGAAATAGGGAGATATCACTAGGCTAACTCAAAAAAAAAAAAAAAAAAAGAAAAAAGAAAAAAAAAAAAGAAAGAAAAGAAAAAGAAAAAGAAAAGAAAGCCAAGATTCATAGAGGTGAAGTTACTTTATTCCAAACCAGCAATAAAAGGAAGATCCCTAAGGTTGTAAAGTTATTTTGCAGGCTATTCTTTTTATTTTCAGGCTGGTTTTCTTCTGAAATTTCCACAATACAATTGCCAAATTAGCTGACTAATTAGTATGGCTATTATAATCAACTGACATAAAACTCAAGAGAAATTTGAGCTACCCAAGCCATTCTTTATATCTTTTCTCTGAATTTTTACTTCTCCTTGGGACTGTCTGGCTTTGAGCATCATGACCCCTGTCACCATAAATAAATAAATTCCTTCCTTAATTAAACAAAAACAAAATCAAAGTGTTTCTGTTCCCCGAATCAGTTCTCCATTCATGCCTGAGGGATTTGTGCCTTTAATTTGCTTTTAATTATTGTCATCAGGAAAGTCATGACATATTTTTGCATAGAAAACCAGGAAAATATGTCATGGATCACCAATCAACCTAAAAATTTGGTAAACTTCCTTATAGACATAAGTCTAGAGTGGAATGGGAAATAAAAGTAAGGTAGTTTGTCTGTTGATTATACCGTGTATGATAATATCTTTAATTGGATTGGTGTGCAGTACATTCATGCTGGGAAAATTCATTTAACAAGCTGTGGTGATGTACAGTGATTGAATATATAAAATTAATTTAATTTAATTTTTTTTAAAAAATGTAAGGTAGCTTAAGAGCAATATTTTTTCTCCACAGTTATAACTCTTCTAGCTTGCATATCTTTTTTTTTTTTTTGGAGAGATTTTGCTATAGGGCACGTGCGCTCACCAGACAGACAGAGAGAGACAGAGAGATAGAAAGTGAGAAATCACCACCCAGAGGGGATAGCCACGCTGCAATCCCTTCTCCTCCATTCTCCTCTCGGGATCTTGGGCACGCACGCACACGCGCGCCCGGCGTGAGTTTAAGCCACCGTGTCTGGGACTCAAACCGCGGTCAACTACGTGGGAGTCCAGTGACATAGCCATTACGCTAACTGCTGGTTCCCAAGCTTGCATATCTTTTAAAACAAAGCAATATAAATTAAATAACTCAGCAGACAACCCTCACCAAAGTGACAGAACATATAGTATATAATTTTGGAGTCAACATCCTTGGCTATTCCACATCATGAGGCAGAGTAACCTAATGACAAGAGCACAGCCTATGCAGTCAAGGATCTAAACTGAAATGTTAGTTGTCATTTATTTGTAGCATAATGTTAGAAGCCTCAGTATCCTCACAGGTAGAACAGAGAAAACTCACCTCATATTTATGATCCTGTGAACATTTAAAAGAACTAGATATATGAAAGCACCCATCAAACAATAGATCCAGTGCAGACCCCTCATAAATGTTCACTTTCTCAATATGGCCACTTCCTCCCAGCTCACCATGCATCCTGTTGCTTTCCTTAAAGGCCTCATCTTCTTTGTCCACTGAGGCAGAGTCTGAGCAATAAGTAGCAATGTTCTCATCGAGATGCCAGCTAAGGTTCTCATCTATCACACTGAACAGCAGGAAGAAATCATGGTCCATATCATGCCGCTGAGGAGGAATGGCCCCATCGAGGGCTCCTAGAGCAAGTAAGAAAGGCACCCTTGAGAACCTTTTTTCCTTAGCAACAGTAAGCTGCAAGGGGGTGGTCATAAGAAAGGATAGGAAAAAAGGGATTCTTAAGAGTCTGTCAGACATAGCTTTTTGATTTTTATTTTCATTTTCAAATTCCTCAGATAAAGCTACCAATTCAATTGAACTTAGGATTTAAAGTTAGGACATGCAGGATCTAGAATAACTCTTTCCTACTATCTCTTCAACACAGGGTCCAGACCTGATCACATTCCTATCACATCATAGTCTTCAGGCTTGCATATTCCTTGAGTATATTCTATTCCCAACTAAGTCTTCAATTCTCCCCAAACTCTGACAACTACACTGTCAGTCTGTTCCATACCTAAACTTTTACCATACCTTACCTCAGTGTGATTTGACTCCCATAATGGCTAATTAAAATTTTAAGAGTAAATAAAAAAAGCCAGAAAGAAAAACAAGTTATTTTGTTTTGTTGCCAATGCTGCTGTTGTTTTTTAGAGAAAAGGATAATGAAATAGAACAATAGTGGAAAGAGATCTTGATAGGGCTTCTTACTGCTAATAAACAAAGTTGCTAAATTGACACTCCTCAGGTTGCTATCTAATATGTACATGGTTTAACCATATCTCTGCTTCTCCTAGATATCCCAAAATGCATCTCATAGCTTATTCTCTGGTTTTGTACCTCTTTTACAAGTGATGAGGGGTCCAATGAGGCCAGTTGCAATGTCCCGTGGAGCATCTACATGAGAATGGTAGATCCAAGTGAGGCATGCTGGGTCAGCATCAGTAGGTGCATGACCTTCTGGAATGGTCCAATTGTAGATATGGCTGCCCCCCGGGGGAACAGAGTCATCAGCTTTCAGCCGCCCAGAGGAGCCATCCGGGTATAGGGAGCCTGGAAAGTGAAATTGTGCATGCCCAGTCCCAGAGTGAGTGAAAAGGGAGAATGAAATATATAGAAGCCAGGAAAGGGCTGACATATGGGATACCCAGATCCAGTCTTATGTAATATAATGTTCTAAGGAACAGCACAGTGTTCCTTCCAATCTGAGGGGAGATAAGATTCAGGTAACATTCAGCCAAAGAACCCAAGTCCTCACATCAACTGTGGGTAGAAAGATACCAGCCACTGGGAAAGAAGCTGTGACCACGGAAAGTGCTAGTTAGCCTTGTCAGTAGTGCCCTAGTGCAAAGTTGGTGGCATGGAAGCAAGGGAAAAGACAGAATTTCCTTCCTTCAAGAATTCACTTTGGAGGACCAGCAGTTAGCGTAATAGCTATGTCATTGCTGGACTTCTATGTAGCCGACTGTGGTTTGAGTTCCGGACCCAGTGGCTTAAACTCATGCTGGGCGCGTGTACGTACGTGCCCAAGATCCTGAGAGGAGAATGGAGGAGAAGGGATTGCGGCGTGGCCATCCCCCCTGGGTGGGTGATTTCTCGCTTTCTCTCTCTCTGTCTTTCTGGAGAGCGCAAGTGCCCTATAGTAAAAAATCAAAAAACCTCTCCAAAAAAAAAAAAAAGAATTCACTTTGGAAAACAAGCAGCAGACAGTCACAGAATTTCAGTCTAAACAGTAAGGCACCATGAATTGTCCAAAGTCACACAGAGTTATTGGCCACGCCAGGATCATCCCTCTCTTGCTATCATTGTCAGTGTTACAGATCATTGGGCCTGGGATACTGGGAGACACAGATGAATACGTTGAACTCCTGAAAAATGGATGTTTCAGGGACCAGCAGTTAGTGTAGTGGCTATGTCGCTGGACTCCCATGTAGCTGACCACGGTTCGATTCCCAGACCAGGTGGCTTAAACTCATGCCGGGCGCGTGTGCGTGCGTGCCCAAGATCCCGAGAGGAGAATGGAGGAGAAGGGATTGCGGTGTGACCATCCCCCCTGGGGGGTGATTTCTTGCTTTCTGTCTCTCTGTCTCTCTCTGTCTTTCTGGCGATCGCACATGCCCTATAGCAAAAAAAAGCTCTAAAAAAATGAATGTTTCAGAAGACTGACACTATAATAACCCTCCATTACATTCACAGCACACTCCATTTTTTTAAAAAAGTATATTCAAATATTCTATGGAAATGCTATTCAAGTAACTTCTTGTGATGAAAGGCAGATCTGTGGCCAGAAAGTAGTAGTTAAGTGCTCAAGCCACCCTGTATGAAAAGCAGAAATGATACCAGTACAAAGTCATATTTACTCAGAGAATTTCTGCCACCTCAAATCAATAAGGAAGAAAATACTATTCTCACTTCCAGCTCTCTTTAAGGAATAAAAGGAAAGTGGAATTTGTTGTTGTTGGGACAAAGAAAGACTAGGGTGTTTTACCTTCTGAGTCCTTCTCATAGAAAACACCATGAGGGTGGATGGTATAAGAACGAGTGGCAAAATTCTTCAGGTGTATAAGGATGACATCTCCCACCTCAGCTCGTATCACTGGCCCCAGGAAGCCCAACCAGCCAGGCTGGGCCACTTCATCAGTGTATGAATCATCCTTGTATTCTTTATAGATGGTCTTCTTGTAGCTTCTCCCTATCCTGTTCTTGTCAGACTTTAGGAAGCGAGAAGCCACTCTGAAAAGGAACAAAAGAAAACATTAGAATTTTGCCACCGTGTTCAAACTCTTTAACCAAAAACTTTCCATCTTTGTTTAGGATAAAACAAGAGAAAATGGGGTGGCACTGATCAGAGCATGATTGTTTTAGGTATAAAGATTAAAAAATGGAAAGTAGTCATTTAAGGTATATGATATTACTGATATATCACGTTTTTTTTAACTCACAAAATATTTTAATGTAGTTTGACATAATATATAATAACAAGGAGACAATCAACTACAAAATCAATCAATGTGGCTTGACTTAGCATCATCTTGCTATATATTGGAGACTTTAGTGCATAGTGGTTATGGCCACAAAATCCAGAGCCAGGACACCTGGATTAAATACCAACTCTGAAACTTCCATATTCGTGGGATATTGAGCAAATTACTTAACTCCCCTGTGCTTAATTTCCCCATCTGTAACACGAATATGACTAAAAGAATTAAAATACATAAAGAGCTCAGTACAGTATCTATAAAATAATAATAGCTCAATATTGACTAATAATTCAAAGTATTAGGAATGGGGGATTATGAAGTTATTCCCTCAAGAATGATTTTAACAAAGAGGCTCTTGAGTTCAAATCTATATGTATAGTTTGTATCGAGAGAGAGAGAGAGAGAGGAAGAGATTATATAATTCTTCCTGGAGAGCTAAAGGCTTTGGAGAGACAAAATCAGTCATGGTCTAAAAAGGTTTTTTAAATGTATTCATTGATTTTTTTCTCAACAGATATTTGTAAAGCACATGCAAATTTATAAGATTAACAAATGTTAAATCTGTGGGATCTATGAGAAGCAGACAGGTGAGAAGAACACCAACTTTGCATCCACATTATAAGGTTCAAATCATAACTCTGCTTTTTACTAGCTGTGTAGACTTGGATGTCACTTGACATCCTTGAGCCTGTTTTCTCATATATAAGATGAAGATACTCATACTCACCTTCCAGAGTTTTTGTGAGAATTAAGTGAAGCAAAGTAAGTAAATTTCTAGCATATTCTTGTCACGGAGTGTTACATAAGTGATAATCACACAATCATTTCCTTGATTCTAAGTCTTACCTTACTTTTTCAAATACCTAAAGTCAGTATAGTTACATTAAACTATAAAAACACAATTCCACCACATACATCGTAAAACACTGTATGGGACCAGCAGTTAGCATAATGGCACACATGTCCTATAGCAAAAAACTCTCAAAAAAAATCACTGTATACATGCCAGGTTTATTTCTATTTTTAAGCTCAATAGCTCTTATTAAATTATCATTGTGGGGATCAGCAGTTAGTGTAATGGCTATATCGCTGGACTCCCATGTAGTGAACTGCAGTTTGAGTACCGGACCCGGTGGCTTAAACTCATGCCGAGCGCATGTGCATGTGTGCCCAAGATCCCGAGAGGAGAACGGAGGAGAAGGAATTACAATGTGGCCATCCCCTCGGGGGATGATTTCTCGCTTTCTGTCTCTCTGTCTGTCTCTGTCTTTCTGGCAAGCGCACACACCCTATAGCAAAAATCTCTCAAAAAATTATCATTGTAAATATCGTCTTAGAATCAAGAAAATATTGAATTATTTTTAGGATCCTAAAAACACTGAGACACCTCAGCATGGAAAAGCAGACATCATATAGGATGCTGGCTTTTGACTCAATAAGCCTTCTCTCCAGGAAACCTGTACATGGCCCAGAGATATCAGGAGCTGGCTACTATCATACCCAGGAAAGGGACTTAAAGAGTCTACATCATGATTTCGAGGGTACCACCTCAACTCCAGCTCTAGTAACACAGGAGATTAAACCTACATGTCACTGTCCAGAGACTGGTTCGTGATGATATTCCTTCCCTTGGGAGCATAGTCCCACTGCACATCCTGAATGCCCAGGTAGTAGATTCGAGTTGCTCCATCAGTTAGTTGAGGCCAAATGGATTGCATGAACAGGAGAGCCCAGAGGAGGTGGCCTGGCTCCATGGCCCACATTACTCTGGGAAACAGGCAAATGAAAGCTGCTGCTGTGGAAGAAAGAGAACAAACAGACTTTACATGTGTCTGGAAAACTGAAGAGGCAAGAGCCAGATCAAGTGAGAGAGAAAGCAAACAAAATTAGCTTAATTTTTCCACTTTACCTGATTCCTTTCAGCTCAACAAGTGTTCATTCTACACATTAGACTTTAGAGAGCAAAGATAAAAGGTCATCTGTGCTAATAATAGTGTATCACTTCCTTCAGAAGAAAAATATGAATCCAGTCTTTTGATGATGTAGAAGGAAGAATATACTTGGGCTTCAAGAAACAAGAAGCAGAGGGACCAGTAGTTAGCATAATGGCTATGTCGCTGGACTCGCATGTAGTCGACTGCGGTTTGCATCCCAGACCCGGTAGCTTAAAACTCACACCGGGCGCGGGCGCGTGTGCGTGTGTGCCCAAGATCCTGAGAGAAGAATGGAGGAGAAGGGATTGCGGTGTGGCCATCCCCCCTGGGGGGTGATTTCTCGCTTTCTATCTCTCTGTCTCTGTCTGTCTGGTGAGCGCACACACCCTATAGCAAAAAACCTCTCAAAAAAAAGAGAAAGAAACAAAAAAAAAGAAACAAAAAAAAGCAGGCAACAGAAGCATGTCTCATTCAGTGCCTAAATAATCACTGATTTTCCATATGAATCTGTTTTCCCACAGGCAAAATGGAAAGACTCATGTTGACAGTTCCCATAATCTATAAATTGTGTTTAAAAACATGGAAACCAGCAGTTAGCCTAATGGCTATGTCTCTGGACTCCCACGTAGTCGACCGCGGTTCGCATCCTGGACCCAGTGGCTTAAAACTCACACCGGGCGCGTGTGCGTGTGTGCCCAAGATCCCAAGAGGAGAATGGAGGAGAAGGGATTGCAGCATGACCATCCCCCTGGGGGGTGATTTCTCGCTTTCTATCTCTGTCTGTCTGGTAAGCACACGCACCCTATAGCAAAAACGTCTCCAAAAAAGAAAAAAAAAAAATGAGGATTCACTAAGACATTTCCTAGTATATTTATAAACCCAAATTGGTAACAGCCAAAATGTACCTGAACACTAGAACAATAGAATTTTATATATTTCAGGCTGGCTCCATGGTCTAGTGATTAGAGCAGCTAGATATCATATGGCCTACAATGTGGTTTGAGTCCTGGACCCAACAGCTTGAGAAACTTGCACTTAAAATCCTGAAAGGAAAGAAATATGGAGGAGACGGGATTGCAATGTGACCGTTCCCTATGGGGGGGTAGGGTGGGGTATGATTTCTCCTCTCTCTCTCTCTCTCTATCTATCTATCTATCTATCTATCTCTCTTTGTCTCTCATACAAATACTCTCAACCCAAAAAGAAAGAAAGAAAAAGAAAGAATAAAAAAGAATTCTACATAGTAACAAAAATGAACAGACTGTAAGTACATACAATAATATGGATGACTCTTACAAATGTAATGTAGCAAAAAGAAACCAGACACAAAACAATACATACTGTATAATTTCATTTATGTAAAGTACAAAATCAGAGGTAATCTATGCTGTTAGAAGTAAGGCTAGTCATCTTGGCTAGGTAGCCTGGTGGTAAAAGGAACTGTATCCCATATGGTTGACCAGGATTCAACAACTTGAAAAATAAGCCAGGCACATCTGTAAGTGTGCCAAAAATCCCGAGAGGATGAAAAATGAAAGAGAAGGAATTGTGGCATGATCATGTCCCACTAAGGAGTGTTTTCCCTGTTTCTCTCTGTCTCTGGTAAGCACATATAACCTCTGGAAAATATAAAGATTAAGAGGAGAAGAAGGAAGAAAAAGAAATGGACAGAGATGAAGATGAAGAAGAAAACAGTGTTTGCCCATGAGGTAGGAGAAGTGACTGGGAAGGAAAGAGGCTTCTGTTTCTTGATCTAGTTGTTGGTTATATGGGTGTGTTCAATTTGTGAAATACATTGAACTATAAACTTTTTTATAGTTTATAGTGCATTTATGCACTTTCCTCAGTGTGTGTTATACTACACAACAGAAAGTATATGAGGGGAATATTTTGAACTTCTCAGAAGAAATACTTTTTGCTGGTTCCTAAGGCTATGCATAAACCCATTTCATGGACCTAACACTGAGTCAGAATCAGATGCAAGACTCTAGCCTCTCATTTCAGTGCATAAAGGAGGATATTACACTTCTTAGGACAGGGTTAATGCACTTAATCATATCATACACAGCTAGAGTCAAATGCAGAAACACAGACATCACTTAAACAAACATATACATACACTTCTATACACATGCACACAGTCTTATCTAAAAGCATACATGCACTTGCTTGCATTTCCACATAGAGCCACACCATCACACAGAGCCCTAGTCAGCTTCAGAATATTAATAATTATAATAATAAAATCATTACTTCTCATGTGTTCATGATACACCTATTCTAAGATTTTACATAAACTAAATCATTTAATTCCCACAACTACCCTATGAAGTAGATGACATGATTACCTCCATATTATAGTGGAGAAACTGCAGAAAAGAGATATAAAGTAATTTGTATAAGGCCATCTAGTTTAAAAAGAGTAAAGTTGGAATTTGAGTTCGGAAAGTATGTCTCTAGTTTCTATGATTGTAAATATAGATTATGATTATGGTTATGATAACTTTAGAAACAGAAATACATTACACACATATACACCTAATCAATTGCATTCTTGATAATGATGATGATATCTACCATTTATTGAGAGATTACTGCATACTAAACACGTGTTCAGTCCTTTATGCAAATTATCTCACAAAGTCCTCAACCTAAGCACATGAAGTAGAAACAATTATTAACCAAAAATAGTGATTCAAAGATATACACAAACTCACGTACGAATAGGAAATCCCCAAATATTCATCCTGGCTAGGGTAGATATTTACCCTAATTAAGAAACAGACCTGCAGGGGACCAGCAGATGGCATAATGGTTACATCGCTGGACTCCCACGTAGTGACCACAATTTTGAGTACTGGACCCAGCGTCTTAAAATTCATGCCTGGTGCATGTGTATGAGTGTCCAGAGATCCAAGAGGAAAATAAAGGAGAAGGGATTGCAGCACAGCCATCCTCCTAGGGGGGTAAGGAGAATGGAGAAGGGACTGTGGTATGGCCATTCCCCCCAGGGGGTGATTTCTCACTTCTGTCTCCTTGTCTCTCCTGTGAGTGCAGGCATCCTATAGCAAAAATTTCTTTAAAAAAAGAAAAAAAAAAAAAAGAAACAGACCTGAAGACTTTTTTATTCAAAAAACAAACTCAAGTCCCTCCATGCACATGCACAGCAGTGACCAAGTGTTCATCCATAGGCTCCACATCACATTTGGCAAAAAGTCCTTTAGCTAAAGAGGACGTGTGTTGGGGTTGTTCTTTCTAAAACCTGGCTCTCTCACTGACTAGTTGCATAGCCTTATTGGTTACTTAACTATTCTTAACATGTTTCCTCATCTGTAAAGTGAGTATAATAATATAAGTCTTAGATAAATAAATCATGAAACTTAACTGAAAGGGCCCCAGTGTATTAGTGTTTGGAATGTAGCAGACAGTAACTGCTGGTTTCCCTTTTCTTTCTCCCTCCTGGCTACAGCTGTTCATTTATCCTTACAGTCTTCTACACACTATACTTTCTATATTTCTATTCTATGGGCTAACTTAAACCCCAGCTTCACCAGAAGGCCACCTCTAGCCTCTCCCTATCACTCTCTTGGAAGGACTATGTACTCTCTATAGCACCCAATTGAATTACATAACGTTTTATATTACTATTATAAAAGCTGCCTCATGAACTGTCTTTGCTTCCCAGACTGGACATAAACTCCTTCAGAGTGGATGTCGTTTTAGGGGACTCTCTGGGTATTTCTTATCAGATGTGATGATGGGAGTCTAATAGGTGGGTCATAACAGCTACTACTACAGTGACATAAAAAGGCACAAATATATGTTTCCCCACCAGTTGGCTGTAGTTCAAGCCCTACCACTGATTCAAAAGGTAACCTTAGGCAAGTTTTTTCACTTTAGTGACCCTCAGTTTTCCAGACTATAAAACAGGAGTATAGAGAGCTGGACTATATAGTTCTTAACTTTGGGGAGTCATGGAAGTTTGATAATCTAATAAAACACACAAATGCAGAACTACAAAAAATGTGGAATGTGAAAAAATGTTAACGAGAACTTACGGCTAGTACATGGTATCAATATTCACATTCATTGATGAAACACAGGTACACTTGCATGCATTCACGTACAGTACCACATATGGTCACACAAATAACCAAGCGTAGGAACCTTCAACATGGAAGGATGTCTTTTGTCCACTGCAAGTCTGAATACAATAAGGACCTCCTTTAAGTTCCCTTCTCAGATAGGTGTCAGCAAGATAGTTGTGCCTTGAACTCATTATCTATAGAAACAACTCTCTTGTGCAAGAAGCCCACAATGGGTAAAGCACATTGTAAATTTGAAAATGTTCTCAGGAGAGAACACAGTACAGACCTTCAGTATACAATGAACAAGAGTTAAAGGTGGTGACTTTGAAGATTTTAGACAATTTAATCCGGATGGGGAAAAAAATGTTACCAACATTCCACTAACAGTTTCTACATTACGATGTAATTTTCATCTTATTTAATTCTCAAAATCTTCTGAGGTAAGGATTGCTTTCCCCAGTTTGCATGTAGGGGGCATAGACAGACTACCTAAAATGAATCTTGGCTCCAATTTTCCTAGTCGTGTGTTCTATTTCTCTAGCTTTAGTATCTTCATCTTTAAATGGAACTAATATTATTAGCTACCTTGTAGAGTTTTAAGGATTAAATGAATTAAGATCTGTTTCCGCATAAAACATAAATAAGGGCTTAAGTGCACAAATAAATTATCAAAAAGTATTAGTTGCTATTATTATTACAGATGAGAAAATAAGTTTTAAAACGAAATTTGCCAGGTATTGTAAAATGTTGCCATTTCCAATACATACTTGAAAATCTCCCTATATGGTGATACACACTAAGTACAAAGGCACATGTACACAGGTATGGAATGCACACGCCCCAGGATGAGATTGTTCTTTCCTTAGAAGCAATATGGTATAACTTAAAGAACCAGAATTTTTGACTCAAAGTTAGATTTGAGTACAGTATTTAGCTATGTTTAAGTGAGATAATCTTATATAGCATCTGGGACTTCATAAGCACCTGACAAATACTTGTTTTGATTATATTCAATCACTGAATCTCTTTAATTTCATCTCCAAAGCTAAATATGTCATTGCTGTCATTATTGCTGTTATTTTTAATTTTTTAAATTTGTTATATAATTTGATTTTTACATATACTATAAGAGAGAAAAAAAGAGCAAACCCATAAAATTCCTTTAAAATGACTTGTATGTTGCATGGAAAAGTGGAAAGTGCTCAGACACACACACACACACACACACACACACACACGCACACACACCAGGTTAGAGCGCACTGTTTATGTGACCTTCAGCAAGTCTGTTAATTTCCTGAGTCTCAGTTTCCTCATCTCTTAAACAGGGATAATCTTTGCTTTGAGCTCCTCATTCTTTTGCTAAGAAGATCAAATTAGATGGAAAATGTGAAAGCTGTATAAATGTTTCACTATCTTTTTTTCTTCAGCTGATCCCACAGGAAAGAGACAGACTGAGGGGAAAAAAAGGAGAAATAAAATAGGTAGTATGAGCAAAACTCCTGAAAAAAACTAAAAAGGAAAAAAATATATATGAAGTAAAAAGGAAAATAAAAGGAAAAGACACTTATAGGAAGAAAAAGAGAAAGAAAGTTTCTGAGTTACTTGGAATTAGACATAGCTTAGTTAGTGGACACTGAGATATTGCTCCAATCTAGGAAGATACTCAGGCACCACAAAATCAAGTTTCCCCTTCCTTTACTTTACCTTTCTGTCATTCCACTGTCACTTTGGCCTGGTCCCCATCATCCATGACAATTTGCATCACTGTTTTCCCTATAATTTGCAAGTTGTTTCTTTAATGCTCTTTTCTCTCCATCCATCACGCTCTCTGAATTGGCTACAGTGGACTGGAAAGGTTCATTCCAGACAAAAGATCATTTTCACCTATCTGAGTCTCAGTTTTCTCATCCAAAAATGAGTGTATTTACTTCAGAAAATTATTTTGTGACTCATACAAAAGAACAGATATCTGAGCCCGTAGAAAGATTTGCTTAGCATATAAGAGAATGCTCAGTAATGAAAAACTGAAAACATTATAGTTCACATCCTTGAAGCTTTTAGAAATCATCTTTTTCAACTCCTTTGATGTTATATACAGAAAATCGAGACCAGAAAGGTGAAAGGGTTTGCTCAAAGTCACACAGGAAGTTACTGGCAAAGTTAGAATTTGAATTCATGTTTTCTGAAAGTTTCTGCTATTTAGATACTAAGAGTGAAAAAATTCAGATTTTTTAAAAAATCTTAGTTCAGCTATTATTTATTGACTTACTGTGCCAATCTGGTTTAAAAATATGTAACAAAGCACGGTAGTTTTTAAGTGTTCAAGCTTCCCCTTTATTTGATTCTCAGATCCATCACCTCAGTAAGCCCCCCAACCCATGAGATAGAAAATGAGCAAGGTGCTTTGACAGGGAAATGAACTATTCTGTGATCCCAGGATTGTGCCTGAGTCAAGCCTGTACGGTCCTGGCCTTCCTGGAGAGAAATAAAAGGAGTCTATTGTTTCTTTTAACTTCCCTGCACACCCAGCCAAACTTCCTCCAACTTCTCTGCCACTGACTTTGTCTCTCAGTTGCCTAAGAATTTCCTGACACGATGGGGGCGGGCGGGGGGCAGGGGGGGAAGCTTACCTTCGCTAGAGAAAACTCTTCCATATTCAAGTCAGCGCCCATGGATGCTGAACTGCAGACCCCAGTCTGAGCCTGCTAGCCCTGTTCAGTCAGTATCTTGAGTTACAGGACCTTTTTCATAACTTAAGTCTGAGGCGCCAATATGGCAGGGGTTACTGGGGTGGGTGAGTGGGAGAAGGGCTGTGCTGGATGCCCTCTTTTTTTTCAGGAACTAAACTACTTGGAATGTCCTGTTCCTGTTTGTTGTAAAACCCGGAAGGTTTTTTGACCGTATCTGGTGTTTTACAAATCCTTCTTAGGATCTCAGGAGGAATTACAAGGGTGTGGGCTGCACTTCTGTTACCACAGCTTCCTATTTGGTCTTTGCTGAGACGGGTTGGAGAATACACTGTCAGTGTGGCCAGCCAAAACTCACAGGCTTATTCCAACAGTTTGCAGGCTTATTCCGACGGTTCCATTAAAGAAATGGGCCTTTTGCAAGGGTTACTAGATGTGAGAAGCCTCCAACCCCACCAACTCTTTCCCTTATCGCTCTGAAGCCAAATTATTACCCTTGCCTATTATTCTGAGATCATGGATGCTTGAAAACAGATAAAAATAAAACTGGCAATAAAACAAAGGGCTCCTCCCCCCACCCACCCCACCCCCCATCCCATGCCAGGTCCTATGTTCACTACTTCACACATATTCTATTCTTTCAGGTTAGTCTCACAATTATTCTGTGAGATGGGTACTCTAAGTCTCTATATGTGTAACTGAGGAAAATCAGTTTTTGAGAGGTGAGGTGACTTGTTCAAGGTCATAATCTTAGGAAGTAAAAGAGGAGGGGGAATTGTGCTCAATCTGTCTAGACTCTTAGCCACAATAGTACCACTTGACACTATTTTGGAGAGGAATTTAGCTTTTTTGAGGTGGGGGAAGGACTTCACAATTATTACAGTCTTACAAGTCCTTACTATCTACAAATCATTTATAGATTTTAAATATACATTAACTCTGCTTCTGTTGTTTATATCAAATCCTGAAGTGAAACCCCAGGGCTGTATTAACATTTTCTATCTGAGGAAAACAGATGCAGTTAAAAAATAACCTGGATTAATACAGCTTAAAAACTAAAATGATCCACAGGAATTGGAATAAAAAAATAAAACAGGCAAAGTGGGGCCTAAAAGTTCAGGGTAAAACAACTAGAGTCTGGATTTTCTTTTAAAGCCAAATGCTATCCCTGTTCCTGTTGATAAAAAGAGGTAGTAAAAATAACCGACTCACGTCTACTGACCTAGGTTTCAGCCCCACTTACTCTGGTAGTCATTGGCTCTGTGGCTTTGGGCCAGGCCCTTCTCTTCTGTGGGTCTCATTACATTTGTACAATGCAAGCTTTCAACTAGATATAGATTCTCCCAGTTCTGTAAATTCGCATATACAGAAATGCATGAAGAGGGAACAATCTACATGTTAAGTAAGAGTTAAAGAGAAAGGTTTCAAAGACTCGAAGTGTAAGGAAATAATGAATAGAGAGTAATTCCCAGAGATAGAACTGAGAACCCTATACATTTTTGGAAAGTACTATATCTACCTATAAGACCTAGATTTAGGATGGGGACAGATATGATGGCAGGTTTACTGCCTAATGTGCTTACTTTGTGATGAGAAGGTCTTGGCTAGAAACAGATGCTATTCTTCAGGCAGACTTGACACATTTTCTTCTGAATTTAAAATGTCTGGAGCAGGATCTAGGGAAGAGATCCTGATTTTCAGAAGGCTGATCTGATGGAGCAAAGTCTGGGTCGTAAAACACAGGAGGATCTTGAAGGTATTCAGGCACTTAGGAGCTGCCATTCACCCCCAGGCTAAAACAAGTAGAAGTACTAGTAAGTAGAAGGGAGGAGTCACAAGCCTCACCTCCCCCAGAATTGCTCAGTTGTCAAGTGAAGCCAGATCAGGCCATGGCAGTCCCAGGGGTTATCTGCCTGGGACAGATATGGACCTTGAAGCTAGAGGGGGAAGGTGGAGACTAAACTCATTAAGCTGGGATCCAAGTCCAGGTTCTAAGGCATTTATGGCAGGGAGGGGAAGGGGTAAGGCTTGTGCTCTGACTCATGAATGACAACAAGAAACAGGTTATTATAGACACACTTGAGTCAACAGAATGAAGCCTTCAGGAGGCCAGTAAGACCAAGTTTCCAAGTGTATATTACTTTAGTCATCAATTTTACTGAGAGTGCATACAGTATTTACTTCTACAAGTCCAGGGCATATTTCTGGTGCCTTCTCCAAGGGTTCTCTTGAAAAACATTTTGAGTTAATGCCTATAGATCAGGGTTGGCAAATGTTTTTTATAAAGGGACAGTTTAGTAAATATTTCACTGTAGAACATTGAGTTTCTGTTATTATTTAAGTCTGCCATTGTAACTTATGTGGTATATCTATGTTCCAATACAAACTTATTTACAAAAAAGACAAGGAATAGGATAGATTTGACATATGAGCTATAGTTAGACAACTCATACTATAGACAATTTATTTGCAGTATAAATATTTGCAATATGGCCTCATTATTAAGAACATGGAAACTGGATTCAAACATCCTGGACTGAAATCACAACTCTGCTATTTTCCAATTCTGTGACCTTAGGAAAGTACTTTAATCCTAATAGTCCATTTTAACCTTGGTAAAATGTGGATAGTAATACTACTTGTTTCATAAGGCTATTTTGATGACTGAAATAAGATTATTCACATGAATTATTTAGCAAAATGATTGGAACCTACTTACAGCACAAAAATGAGAAATATAATTTTCAATTTTTAACCAAGAAAGAAATTTATTATTTCCTCATTCTTGAAAGACAACTCGTATCGGTTCATGGTAAAAGGTGAACTACTACAGCAATCCTGGCTTTAAGTTCTACTAATGCTACTAAAGAGTATTCAGTGATACTGGACAAGTCCTTTTACCTATCTAGGACTCAGTTCCTTAACCTATAACATGGAGAAGATGGTCTATATTTGTCATTTGGCAGCAGAACCCATTCCTCAAATATAATCCTGGTAATCACCCACTATCCATGAAAGATTAAAGTGGAGCTGTCATTTGTAAAACTGGGAGGGAGTAAAGAAATGGGCAAGACTGAGAGGACCCAGGGCTTGTCCACTTGGTAGGCTTATCCTCCCAGAAAACATGGTTAACCCTGGAGCATCAAGAAACCTCTAGAACACTGAAAGCACGTATGAGAAGCAGAAGACTAAAATGTCCTAAAGAAGACCTCAAGTCTTAAATTTCTTCACTAATCAAGCCCTTCATTAATTCATTCAGTTAATCAATATTTCCAGATTACCTGTGTATAGACTATCACAAGCACATGGCCCTAAAATGGCTAAAAAGAAGAGAGGCCCAGAGACCTTCACATAAGAGACAACATTGTCAAGCATAAGAAGCACAGGGTTTGGTGTCAGAAATACCAGAGTTTGTATACTGTCTGGCTCCTTCTGAGTTGTGTGACCTGGGGCAAGCCACTTAGCCTTTCTGAGCCTCTGGTTCCTCATCTGTAAAATTGGACCAATAATATTTTCAGTGTGATATTGTGAGATTTAAATAAACTGGCATTTCTGTGAACCCTTAGCATAGTGCTCAGCATGTGGGGGACCTTGAGTAAACTTTCTTTTTTTCCCCATCTTTCATGCAGCAAAATCTTGTGATAATATTAGGTGCATGGTAAAAACAAGAAGCTGTGGGCAGTGACCTGACATAGCTGATCTAACTGCTTTATCTCAGGAGCCTCTGATGAGCTTGTGCTTAGCAGTTCTTGAAAAGAAGACTTTGGGAAAAGATGGAGGAATGTGGGGAAAAGCGGTTGTCCTCCAGAGATCACACTCTGAAGCCACAGCCTGCCTTTTTCACTCCCACCACAACTTCTGACAAGCAGATTCCATGGTTGTGAAGAGTGTCTGTCCTGGGAACCAGCAGTTAGTGTAATGGCTATGTTGCTGGACTCCCACGTAGTCGACCGCGGTTCGCGTCTCGGACCCGGTGGCTTAAAACTCATGCCGGGCGCGTGTGCATGTGTGCCCAAGATCCTGAGTGGAGAATGGAGGAGAAGGGATTGTGGCGTGGCCATACCCTCTGGGGGGTGATTTCTTGCTTTCTGTCTCTAGGTCTCTCGCTGTCTGTCTGGCGAGAGCACGCGCCCTATAGCAAAAACCTCTCAAAAAAAAAAAAAAAAAAAAAAGAGTGTCTGTCCTGAACTCTGGAGACACTTTGCTTCTTGAACTCTGGCTCTTGAATTCTAATTCCAATTGCTGTTTTCCCCAGTCCTCCACGGCACTGGATGTCAAACTTGAGCATGCACTGGAGGGGCATTTAGACTCCAAGTTTCTGCTTCTGTAAATCTTGAGTGAGACCAAAGAATTCACATTTCTTTTTCTTTTCTTTTTTTTGTTTTTGAGAGATTTTTGCTATAGAACAGGTATGCTCATCAGAGAGACAGAAATACAGAAAGCAGGAAATCATCCCCTGGGGGGATGGCTGTGCTGCAATACCTTCTCCTTCATTTTCATTTTGGGGTTTTTGGGTATGCACACACATGTGCCCTATGTAAGTTTTAAGCCACCTGGTCTGGGACTCGAACTATGGTCATCTACATGGGAGTCCAGTAATGTAACCATTATGCCATCTACTGGTCCCCAAAATTCACATTTCTAACAAGATCCCTGGTGATGCTGATACTGCTCATCTGAGGGCCACACTTTGAGGACCACTGCACTAAGGAACTCTTGCTCTGAAGCTCACCCCCTGCCAGCTCACTTGTACCTGTAGACTGATCCTAATCTCCTGACTCTTCTGATCTTCAGGTGTCTATTCTTTGACCTTAGGTCAAAAATAGATATTTTTGAAATGATACTCAAATGATGATTTCTTGCTTTCTGTATTTCTGTCTCTGACAAGCACACCTGTCCTATAGCAAGAAAATATCTTCTGCATTCTGGTACCTCATTCATGTGGAGTATCTCTGAGAGTCTGCCCAATACCTATTTGCCCACTTTCTTTGCCCCAGACCTTTCCTGCCTGCCTGGGTGAACCTCCCTTAGCCCTCCCTATTTAGTTAGCATGTCTTCCTTTCTAGCTCTATAAAAGACTGGCATCAGTTCTTCTTTCCACTTTCCTCTACTGTCTCATTTGGCTTCCTAATGGTAGGTTCTAGGCACAGACAAGTCTGGTATGAAGCTTGAATCTGCCTCTCCCTAAAACATGTGATTTTGGGAGTCACTTGAATTGATCTTGAATCCAGTTTTGACATCTGTAAAATCATGCTGTAAAAATAAAATGGAAGAGGGACCAGCAGGTGGTGTGGTGGTTAGGGCGCTGGGTGCTCCCACATGGCTGACCACGGTTCGAGTCCTGGACCTGGTGGCTTGCTCTCTCACCTTCTCTTTCTCTCTCTTTCTGTGTATCTCTCTAGTCAAATTAAAAATGAATGAATGAATGAATAAAGTTAAATAAATAAATAAATAAATGAAATGGAAGAATGTTATAGGGCCTACCACAGCATCTGTCATTCAATACATGTTCAGGAGATGATAATCTCTTACCTTTATATAAATATTTCCAGTGTTTATTGTTCATACTCTGAATCCCTGGCTCAGAAGGATAGCATGAAGGTTACTAAGTCAGTTATGTGTTTTGAGGCTTCAACATTTATTTAAAACAAAAATATTCCCAGAGAGGGTATGTGCTTGCCAGTGTAAGGCAGGGTGGAGGAGGGGTGAGAAAACACCTGCTATCAGGAATGGTCATGCCACAATCTTCTCTCCTCCATCCTTTCCTCCTTTTGACATTTTGGGCATGCATACAAACACACATGGCATGTTTTTGAAGCCTTTCACTCCAGGGCTAGAACTATGTAGTAGACCATGTGGGATCCAGCCACTTAACCACCATGCCACCATCTGGTTGAGGTTCCAACATTTCTAATAAAATATTACCATTGTTATGACCCAATTTACTGGTCTCTTAATTCTTCTGTTAAAGTTACTGTTAAGCTACATATGAATTATGTTCAGTAAGCTTGTTGCTGAAAATCATATCTATTTTCAAAGTAATTAAATTATGAACAAGAGAGCTTTTGATTTTTAAACAGATACTTTCATGCAGACATGAAATTTTAAGATTATAATGTTATAGGAACAACTTGCTTTGGCAATAACTCAGTATACATAGCAGCAGAATACTGAGGGGAAAAAAGAGTGGCTTGGTAACCAGGAGAACATGGTTACTTCTAATTCTAAAGCAGCTCCTTTCCCTTTCTGAAAGTGTACTTTCCTGCTAAATATAGTTTGTGGTCACTAGGTCTTGTAAGATTGATTTTTTTTTCCTTTTTTTTTATAAATTTTTTTATTTTATTATTTTTTTTCAATTCATTTTCTTCCATACATTCAATCACATTATTATTTGTCTTACAAAATGAATATTTCAACAGGTGAACATTTCTCCCTAGTACTGTTGAAAAAACTACAAAATAACTTCAACAGATAATACCACACCTCTTTGTGTCATTAATGCTTGGCCTCCCTGTCCCTCCCCCAAATGTCCTTCCTCAGACCCTCCTCTTTCACACACACACTATATCTGGTATTTACATCTATATACAGCATTTCTATATCCTTTAGACAATTAGTTTCAGACATAGAGTGCAGACACTCGGTATATATTAAGTGAGGACATACAATGCCTCTCCTTCATAGCATGGCTTGCTTCACTCAGCAGTAAGCCTTCCATATTCATCCACTTCCTGTCAAAAGCCAGGGTTTTGTTGTTTTTTTATGGATGAATAGTATTCCATTGAGTATATGTGCCACAGTTTTTCTAACCATTCATCAGTTTGTGGGCATTTGGGTTGTTTCCATGACTTAGCAATCGTGAAAAATGCCACAATAAACATCGATGTGCAAGCACTTTTTCCACTAAGGATTCTTCTGTCCTTCGGGTAGATGCCAAGGAGTGGGATTGCTGGATCATATGGTAGTTGTATTTGTAGATTTTTGAGGAATCTCCAAATTGTTTTCCACAGTGGTTGGACCAACTTATATTCCCACCAGCAGTGTAAGAGAGTTCTCTTTTCACCACACCCCCACCAGCAGTTATCATTTTTTTTTTTTTAATCTTGGACATTCTGACTGGGGTTAGGTGGTATCTCATTGTTGTTTTGATCTGCATTTATCTTACAATGAGGGATGATGAGCATTTTTTCATATGCCTTTTAGCTATTCGTATGTCATCTTTAGAGAGTGGGTTTTTCAACTCATTCTCCCATCTTTTAATAGGATTGATTGTCGTTTTTTCGGAACAGCTGCTTGAGTTCCTTGTGAATTCTGGTTATGAGTCAAAATATTTTCCCATTCTGAGAGCTGTCTATTCACACTAATCACTATGTCTTTTGCTATGCAGAAATTTCTTAGTCTGATGTAATCCCACTTGTCTCTTTTGGGGATTATCGACTGTGCATTGGGAGTCTTATTTAAGAAGTATTTCCCTACCCTAATGTCTCCCAGATTTTCCCCGGTGTTTTCCAGGAGCAGTTTTATAATTTGAGGTCTTAGATTTAGATCTTTGATCCATCTTGACTTGATTTTTGTCAAAGGTGAGAGGTAGGGATGCAGATTCATCTTTCTGCAAGTGGAGATCCACTTTTGCCAACACCATTTGCTGAAGAGGTTTTCCTTTTCCCACTGGAATGACTGGTGCCCCTTGTCAAAAATCAGTTGGCTGTATGTTTGAGTGTTCATTTCTGGGGACTCTATTCTGTTCCATTGGTCTACCTGTGAGTTTCTGTGCCAGTACCATGCTGTTTTGATTACCACAGCTTTGTAGTATATTTTTGGGTCAGGAAGTGAGATGCCGCCCACTCCACTCTTCTTGTGCAGAACTGCTTTGGCAATACGGGGTCTCTTATGATTCCAGACAAACTTTATGATTGACTTTCCTAGATCTGTGAAGAACGTGTCTGATACTTTGATTGGCATTGCATTAAATAAGTAGATTAACTTGGGTAGAATTGTCATTTTGATTATATTAATTCTTCCAATCCAGGGAACATGGGATGTCCTTCCACTTTTTTGTGTTATTTTCAATTTCTTTTTTTATCTTCTCATAGTTTTCCTTGTGGAGGTCTTTAACTTCTTTCATTAGATTTATCCCTAAGTATCTTATACTTTTTGTGGCTACGGTTAATGGAACAACTTTTTTCAGTTCTATCTCAGTCTGCCTGTTGTTCATATACAGAAATGCTATTGATTTCTGGATATTAATTTTGTATCCTGCAACGTTACTGTATTCATGTATTACTTCCAGAAATTTTTTTATGGAAACCATTGGGTCTTCTATGTATACAATCATGTCATCTGCAAATAGAGAGAGTTTCACCTCTTCTTTTCCTATTTGAATGCCTTTTATTTTTTCCTCTTTTCTGATTGCAATGGCCAGGACTTCCAGTACTATATTGAAGAGGAGTGGAGAAAGTGGGCATCCTTGTCTTGTACCCGTTTTTAGTGGAAAAGCTTTCCGCTTTTCTCCATTGAGGATGATGTTCGCTATGGGTTTTTCATAGATAGCTTTTATTGTGCTGAAAAATGACCCTTCTATGCCGATTTTGCTGAGAGTCTTGATCATGAAGGGATGTTGTATCTTATCAAATGCCTTTTCTGCATCAATTGATATGACCGTATGGTTTTTATCTTTCTTCCTATTAATATGGCGGTGTATTATATTTATGGTTTCGCATATGTTGAACCAACTTTGCATTCCTGGGATAAAGCCTACCTGATCATAATGTATTATCTTTTTTATAAGTTGTTGTATACGATTTGCTAGTATCTTGTTAAAAATCTTTGTGTCTAAATTCATCAGAGATATTGGTCTATGTTTTTCCTTCCTTGTCCTTTCTTTAAGTGTTTTAAGGTTTAGGGTGATGGAGGCTTCATAGAATGAATTAGGGAGAGATTCACCCTTTTGGACCTTTAGAAATAACTTGAGCAGAATGGTGGTTAACTCTTCTTTGAAAGTTTTGTAGAATTCAGAGTTGAAGCCATCAGGACCAGGGCTTTTTGTTGTTGTTGTTGGGAGGTTATTCATTACTGATTCAATCTCTTGGCTTGTTATGGGCCTATTCAAACTTTGTAGTTCATCCTGGCTCTATCTTGGTAGATTATATGTGTCCAAGAATTTATCTATATCATTCAGATTTTCTTGTTTCTTGGCATATACTTGTTCATAATATCCTCTAACAATGTTTTGTATTTCTACTATGTTTATTGTTATATTGACTGCTTTATTGCAGATTTTATTTACCTGGTTCCTTTCTCTCTTCTTTTTTTAAATTTTTTCATTTCATTTTCTTTTATACATTCAATCCCATCATTATTTGGCTTACAAAATGGCTATTTCAACAGATGAACAATTCTCCCAAGTACAGTTGATAAAACTACAAAATATCTTCAACAGATCATCATGATCATTTCTGTTTTAGAAAAATAAATTGTTTCTTGAAGTATAAAAGTCTTCATGTACATTTGTAAATTTGTGTATACATATTTTAATTTTGTGAAAGCGCAGGTAGCTAGCATGTTTTTTTTTTAATTTAAGTGATATTCTTTTTTTTTCTTTCATTTATTTATTTTTACATTTTTCTACAAACATTTACTTTACATAGCAAAAAATTTTAGCTCATACTCCATAATTCTTGACAGTTTACAAACAACTTTCAAAATTTCAAAATACTGAATTTTAAAGATAATGCTCAAAATATGTCATATAATTTTGTATAAGAGACATTGGGGTAGGGAAAAACTTCTTAAATAAGACTCCCAATGCACAGTCTATGATCCCTAAAATAGACAAGTGGGATTACATCAGACTAAGAAGTTTCTGCATGGCAAAAGACACAGTGATTAGTGTGAACAGACAGCCCTCAGAATGGGAAAATATTTTTGTAAACTATGCATCAGACAAGGGACTGATAACCAGAATTTGCAAGGAACTCAAGCAGCTGTTCCGGAAAAAGACAATCAATCCTATTAAAAGATGGGAGAATGAGTTGAAAAAATCACTCTCTAAAGATGACATACGAATAGCTAAAATGCATATGAAAAAATGCTTAACATCCCTCATTGTAAGAGAAATGCAGATCAAAACAACAATGAGATACCACCTAACCCCAGTCAGAATGTCCAAGATTAAAAAAGAAAATGATAACTGCTGGTGGGGGTGTGGTGAAAAGAGAACTCTCTTACACTGCTGGTGGGAATATAAGTTGGTCCAACCACTGTGGAAAACAATTTGGAGATTCCTCAAAAATCTATTTTATTTATTTCAGCTTGTATCTTTATTATTTCCTTTCTACTGGAGTTTTTTGAATTTTTTTTTTTTTTTTTTTTTTGCTGTTGTTTTTCCACTTCTCTGAGGCACGATGTTAGGTAATCCATTTGCCTTCTTTCTGTCTTCTACTTATGTGCACTAATTGCTATGAAATTCCCTCTTATGTCTGCTTTAGCAGTTTCCCAAAGTTTATGGAAACTCATGTTCTCATTGTCATTGGCTTCCATGAATCTTTTTATTTCAGTCTTAATTTCTTCAGTAGTTGTGAAGTCATTCAGGAGTAGGTTATTTAGTTTTCATGTATGTGTGTATTTTTGAGGGTTTCTCTTGAAATTAAAATCATGTCTAATAACATCATGGTCGGAGAACATGCTGGATATAGTTTCTATGACTTTGAATCTGTAGAGACTTGCCTTGTGCCCTATCATGTGGTCAACCTTCGAAAAAGTTCCATGTGGGACTGAGAAAAAAGTACATCTTGTCGTTTTTGGGTGGAAAGTTCTATAGACATCTGTTAAGTCTATATGGTGTTATTTCGATCCTTTATCTCTTTACCTATTTTTTGTCTAGATGATCTCTCCAATGGGGATAGTGGTGTGCTGAGATCTCCAATAACTACTGTGTTGCAGTCTATCTCTCCATTTAGATCTAACAGCCTTTCTTTCATGTATTTGGGTGCTCCTGTGTTAGGTGCATAGATATTTATATGCAATAAATTGACCCTTTTTCTACAATATAGTGCCCTTCTTTGTCTCTTCTAATGGCTTTTATCTTAAAGGCTCTTTTGTCAGAAATTAGTATCACGACTCTGGCACCTTTAGAATCCCATTTGCATGGAAAACCTTTTTCCAACTCTTCACTTTTAGTCTATGTATGTCTTTATCCATGAGATCGGCTTCCTGTAGGCAACAGATAGAGGGTTTCTGTTTTTTATCCATTCAACCAGTCTGTGTCTTTTGATTGAAGAATTTAATCCATTAACTTTCAATGCTATTATAGATATTTCCAGACTTCTCCCAATGTTTAAGTTGACCATCGTCTTGGTTGCCTTTTATTCCTTTATTTCTGACTGTTCATTCTTTAGTTTTCCTGGAACAGTACTCTCTTTAGTGTTTCTTGAAGAGCTGGTCTGGTTTTGGCAAAATCTTTCAGGTTTTGTTTGTCTGATAAGATTTTAATATTTTTCCCCCTATGAAGGATAATCTTGCAGGATATAATAATCTTGGTTAAAATTGTTTTTCTCTCAACTCTTTCAATATGTCTTTCCAGTTTTTCCTTGCTTGGATTGTTTCTGTTGAGAGGCCCACTTTTAGCCTGATGGTATGATCTTTGTAAGTTATTTGTCATTTTTCTCTTGCCAATTTTAGTATCTTGTCTTTATTTGTAGTCTTGGCCAGTCTGTCTAAGATGTGCCGTGGTCAAAATATTCTTGAGTTGATTCTATTTGGAGTCCTATGTATTTCTTTTTCTGGATATTTGAGTGCCTCTCTAGACTTGGGAAATTTTCCTCCAGGATTTCATAGAATAGATTTTCCATTCCCTTATTAGTTTCTTCAACTTCTGGCTTGCCAATTATTCAGATGTTTGAACGTGTAATGGAATCTAGTATTTTTTGTATATTATCCTTGTGGAATTCTTTTGTTATTTTCCCTATCTTTTTTGTCTTTTTTTCTAGGTCAGAGGTTTTATCTTCTACTTTGGAGATTCGATCTTCAGCATGGTCTAATCAACTTTTAATACTTTCAGGACAGTTTTTTTTTTGTTGTTGTTGTTGAGAGGTTTTCGCTATAGGGCGCATGTGCTCGCCAGACAGACAGAGAGAGACATAGAGACAGAAAGCAAGAAATCACCCCCCAGGGGGGATGGTCATGCCGCAATCCCTTCTCCTCCATTCTCCTCTCAGGATCTTGGGCACGCACACACACGCGCCCGGCGTGAGTTCTTAGCCACCGGGTCCGGGACGTGAACCACGGTTGACTACGTGGGAGTCCAGCGACATAGCCATTACGCTAACTGCTGATTCCCTTTCAGGACAGTTTTTGATTTCCTGTGTTATAGACTTCATCTTTAATAGTTCTATCTGGTTCTTTTCCAGAGTGTCCATTTCTTCTTTCTTATCTTGGAAGGACTTCCTAATCTCCTGTAGTTCATTGTCTCTATTGTGTTTCAACTCATAGAATTTTGTCACTATGAATGTTCTAAATTTCTTCTTTGACATTTTGGTATCTTTGGTATCTTCTTCTGTTTTTTTGTTTGTTTGTTTGTTTTTAATATGGAAGGGAGTTACTGTGTTCTTTTGATGGAGACATATTTCCTGGTTTATTGAAACCTTAGCTCTTCTTCTCCTTCTAGCCGTTGGGAGATGTATTCACTTTTGAATATCTCGTAGTAGAATGTTTCTTTGACTAGGAGGAAGTGTGTTTTCCTTTTGCTCTGGACCGATGTGTGCCGAACTCTCTCTACTGTTGTGTTTAGCAATGTGATCTCAAGAGGAGTATTCTATTCAGGTGTCTATAAAGTAGTATCTCCTTTTTCACTGGTGGTTCAGTAAAAGGGAGGTTCCCATGAAGCCTTACAATACAAGGGTATTTCAGAACTGTCATTCTAGACCTGCCTAGTCCCTCTAGGGGTGTTGAGGAAGAGGAGGAGAGGACAATAAATAGGGAAGATAAGAGTACAAAGGAAAATAAAGAAAAAGTTATGCACCCTGTGCCAGCACAGCACGTGATTTCACCAGAGGGCTGGAGATGTAACTGGAACTCTGCGGAAGAGAGGAGGCCAGTCTATGGAGCAAGCAGGAATATGAAATTAACAAAAGAATGAAGTGAAAAAAAACTGTCTACCTTTCTGAGAGGGAACAGCTTTGGGGTCGGGAGAACTAGCTGGAGCTCGGGCTGGGGTCAGTGGTGGCTTTGCCTCAAAGTCCCTTGTTGGCCAGAGGGGTGGAGATGAAACTGAGACTCTGCTGGAGAGCAGAGGCCAGTCTTTCTGAGAGGGATTGTTACCAAACTCAAATCAGGTTCGCTTGCCCAAGCACTATAAAACCAAGTCATAGGCTCTTGGTGTGATGAAGGGAAGTACAGCTTTATTGCAAAGAGCAAAGCAAGGAGAGTGGAGAGCTCATGCTGAAAAGACCTGGTCTCCCCGAGATGTTCCCCACATATGTTTTTTTTTTTTTTTTTTTTTTTTTTTATTTTTATTTTTTTTTTAATTTTTTATTTATTTATTTATTTTTGTATATACTTTCAATCATATTGTTTGGCTTACAATGAGACCATTTCGATATGTGAACATTTCTCCCCAGACCCGTTGATCGAAATATCTTCAACAGATAACACCACACCTCCCCATCCCGTCAATGCTCTACCTCTGTATCCCTTCTCTAAATGTCTTTCGTTGGGCCCCACTCCTCCACATACACCTCATCTGACATTCACACCCATCTCTTGTGTTTGTTCAACTGTTAGTCAATCAGTTTCAGACATAGAATGCAGACAAACGGTATATGTTAAGTGGGGACATACAATGTCTCTCCTTCATAGTCTGGCTTGCCTCACTCAGCAGTACATCTTCCATATTCTTCCACTTTCTGTCAAAAGCCAGGGCTCTGTTGGTTTTTATGGCTGAGTAGTATTCCATAGAGTATATGTGCCACAGTTTTTCAATCCATTCCTCCATACGGGGACATCTGGGTTGGTTCCAAGACTTAGCAATTGTGAATAGTGCCGCAATAAACATCGATGTGCAAGCACTTTTCCAATGAAGAATTCTTCTGTCCTTTGGGTAGATACCGAGGAGTGGGATCTCTGGATCATATGGCAGATCTATCTGTAGATTTTTGAGGAATCTCCAAATTATTCTCCACAGTGGTTGGACCAATCTACATTCCCACCAGCAGTGTAAAAGAGTTCCCCTTTCACCACACCCCCGCCAACACTTATCATTTTTTGTTTTTTTAATATTAGACAATCTGACTGGGGTTAGGTGATACCTCATTGTTGTTTTTATCTGCATTTCCCTTACGATGAGGGAGGTTGAACATTTTTTCATATGCCTTTTGGCCATTCGTATGTCATCTTTAGAGAGTGTTTTCTTCATCTCCTTCTCCCATCTTTTAATAGGGTTGATCATCTTTTTTCCAAACACCTTTTTTAGTTCCTTGTGTATTCTGGTTATCAGTCCCTTATCTGATGCAACATTTACAAAAATATTTTCCCATTCTGAGGGCTGTCAATTCACACTAACTACTGTGTCTTTGGCCATGCAGAAACTTCTTAGTCTGATGTAATCCCACTTGTCTATTTTGTGGACGATGGACTCTGCTAAAGCTGCTCCTGGAGAATGCTGGGGAAACTCTGGGAGACATTGGTGTAGGGAAAGACTTCCTAAAGAAGACCCCCACATATGTTTTTAAGGGCAAGATTAGGGGCAGAGGTCCTAGGCACATGATCAGTTCAGTGATTGGTTTAAGAGGGCATGATCATCTCATGGGCATTCTTTATTGGTGAGGCCTTAGATAATCAAATTTCTCTTCAGGTGTTTGGAACCATTCAGCCTGAACTCTTTGAGTTCACAAGCAGCAGTTTCCAGCCTATAAAACATCTTACATATTGAAATAAAAACCTTATCTTTCCTTTAAGTGAGAGTTTTAGAGGTCAAATGGCCCTCACTCATGGTCCATGTTGGTCATTATCATAACCAAAAGTCTGAAGACTTACTCCTTACTCTGGACCATTACAATGTAAATGGACTTTATATTTCAGGAACCCTAGGAAATACATTAAGGAGTCCTTGCTCGGTTTCAGGATGCACTCTGGGGTTGGGAGAGCTAGCTGGAGCTGGGGCTATGGCCAGTGTTGGCCCTACCTCAAAGTCTCTTGCTGGTTGCCAGAGGGCTGGAAATCTGTTTTCTTATTTCTGTATGTGTCTTTAGTTTTCCTGGGATAGTACTCCTTTCAGAACTTTTTTTTAGAGGTTTTTGCTATAAATCATGTGCATTCACCAGAAAGACAGAGAGACAGAAAGCATCCCAGGGAGGATGGCCATACCACAATCCCTTCTTCTCCAGTCTCCTCTTGCGATCCTGGGCATGCACAAACACTCGCCCAGTGTAAGTTTAAGCCACCAGATCTGGGACTTGAACCACAACTGACTACATGGGAGTCCAGCGACATAGCCATTTCACCAACTGCTGGTTCCCTTTCAGAACTTCTTGAAGAGTAAGTCTGCTATTGACAAATTCTTTCAGGTCTTGTTTATCTGAGAATGTTTTTATCCTTCTTTCCGTATAAAAGATAATCTTGCTAGGTATAGTATTCTTGGTTGAAACTGTTTTGCACTTAACATTTTGAATATATTTTCCCATTCTTTCCTTGCTCACATTGTTTCTGATGAGAGGTCTTAAGTTAGCCTGACAGGATAACCTTTATAACTAACCTGATGTTTCTCTCTTGCCAATTTTAGTATCTTGGCTTTGTCTGCAGATTTGGCCAGTTTGGCTCTGATGTGCCTTGGAGCAGATCTTCTTGGGTTCATCCTATTAGGAGTTCTTTGTATTTCATGGCTCTGGATATTTGAATGCCTCCCTAGATTTGGAAAGTTTTCTTCTAAGATCTCATGGAATAGATTATCAATGCCATTGTTAGTTTCCTCACCTTCTGGAATACCGATTATTTGGATGTTTGGATGCTTGATGTTGTATAGTATTTCTTGCATAATATTCTGATTTTTTTAGGTTATTTTCAGAGTTTTTTTGGTTGTTTTTTTCTAGATCAGAGGTTTTGCCTTCAACATCAGAGATTCAACTTTCTGCCTGGACTAATCTACATTTAATACTTTTGAGGGGGGTTTTGATTTCCTGAATGGCAGCCTTCATTTCTAATGGCTCCATTTAATTCATTTTTATGGTGTGTATTTCCTCTTTCATATCATGGAAGAACTTCAACACCTACTGGATCTTGTCTCTTTTCTCCTGCATCTTCTGGAGTTCATTATCTCTCAGCTCTTGCATCTCATTTAGTTTTGTCACTATGAATATTCTGAATTTTCTATCAGACATTTCCACGAATTCTACTTTACTGTCTGTGGATGATTAGAAATTGTTCTTTTCCCTTAAAGGAGAGATTTTTTTAATTTCTCATGTTTCTTGTGACTCTGTGGTTTTTTATGGTCATCCTGTGACAAAATCTATTTTCCACTGTGCTTCACAATGTGGAATCCACATAAAGAGTAAGAGTTCAGACTTTCCGTGCCTGCCAGCAGGCAATAGGCTCTCCTGCAAGCCTCTGGCCAGCAAGGGATACTGAGGGAGGGTCACCTCTGACCCCCACCCCACTTCCAGACCCCCAGGCCCCAGACTCCATCTTCTAGACTTTCCGTGCCTGCCAGCAGGCAATAGGCTCTCCTGCAAGCCTCTGGCCAGCAAGGGATACTGAGGGAGGGTCACCTCTGACCCCCACCCCACTTCCAGACCCCCAGGCCCCAGACTCCACCTTCTAGGTAGGTAGCCAGGATCTCCTTGAGGCGTTTTTTTTTTTTTCTTGAACCCCCTGCATTCTCTTGTTAATACCTAGCTCTCCTTCTCCCCCCAGACTTTGCGTGCCTGCCAACAGGCAATAGGCTCTCCTGCAAGCCTCTGGCCAGCAATTGATACTGAGGGAGTGTCACCTCTGACCCCCACCCCACTTCCAGACCCCCAGGCCCCAGACTCCACCTTCTAGGTAGGTAGCCAGGATCTCCTTGAGGTGTTTTTCTTTTTTTTCTTGAACCCCCTGCATTCTCTCGTTAATACCTAGCTCTCCTTCTCCCCCCAGACTTTCCGTGCCTGCCAGCAGGCAATAGGCTCTCCTGCAAGCCTCTGGCCAGCAAGGGATACTGAGGGAGGGTCACCTCTGACCCCCACCCCACTTCCAGACCCCCAGGCCCCAGACTCCACCTTCTGGTAGGTAGCCAGTATCTTCTTGAGGCATTTTTTTTTTCTTGAACCCCCTGCATTCTCTTGTTAATACCTAGCTCTCCTTCTCCCCCCAGACTTTCCGTGCCTGCCAGCAGGCAATAGGCTCTCCTGCAAGCCTCTGGCCAGCAAGGGATACTGAGGGAGGGTCACCTCTGACCCCCACCCCACTTCCAGACTCCCAGGCCCCAGACTCCACCTTCTAGGTAGGTAGCCAGGATCTCCTTGAGGCGTTTTTTTCTTTTCTTGAACCCCCTGCATTCTCTTGTTAATACCTAGCTCTCCTTCTCCCCCCAGACTTTGCGTGCCTGCCAGCAGGCAATAGGCTCTCCTGCAAGCCTCTGGCGAAATCGCTCGGGGCGCGCGACTTTTTCTTTATTTTTCTGTGTTGTCTTTCCTTTCGTTGCATATTGTCCTCTCCTCCTTATTTTTTACCGTGCCAGACAGACTAGACAGGTCTAGAATCATATATCTGAAATTTCCTAGGAAGGTAAGTGTCTCTGGGATCCTCCCTAGTACTGATCCCCTTTGAAAAAGGAGATACTGCTTGTTAGACAGTTCTGTAGAGTTCCACTCCTGAAAACACATTGGTAAAAACAACAGAAGGGAGACTTCAACAAACAGCTATTCCAATCAAAAAGGAAAGACTCTTACTTCTCGTGGGACAAAAGTTCTCCCAAGAGGTCTTTAAAAGGGAAGTAATCTTCCAATGGCTAAAAGTAGAAAAAGAGCCTCAGGTCTGAATAAACAAGAATATATGTCTCCAACAAAGGAAAATGCCCCTCCATGTCTCGTAAATATGGAGAACGTTACCAAAATGACAGACACAGAATTTCGAACATTCATGGTGACCAAATTCTGTGAATTGGAAAAAAAAAGAGACAACGAACTACAGGAAATTAGGAAGTCCTTCCAGGATATGAAAGAAGAAATGGATACTCTGAGAAAGAATCAGGTGGAACTATTAGAGATAAAGTCAATAATACAAGAAATCAAAAACTCTCTGGAAAGTATTAAGAGCCGATTAGACCATGCTGAAGATCGAATCTCTGATGTAGAAGATAAAACCTCTGATCTAGAAAGAAACTACAAAAAGATCGAGAAAATAACTAAAAAACATGAGGATAATATACGAGAAATACTAGACTCTATTAGACGCCCAAACATCAGAATAATCGGCATCCCAGAAGGTGAAGAAACTAATAGCGGAATGGAAAATCTATTCCATGACATCTTGGAAGAAAATTTCCCAAGCCTAGAGAGGCACTGAACCATCCGGACCCAAGAAATACAAAGGACCCCAAATAGAATCAACCCCAGAAGATCTTCCCCAAGGCACATCTTAGCCAGGCTGTCTAACGTCACAGAAAAAGACATGATACTAAAACTGGCAAGAGAGAAAAGAGAAATAACTTACAAAGGCCATCCCATAAGACTAACACCAGACCTCTCATCAGAAACAATGCAAGCAAGAAAAGAATGGGAAGACATACTGAAAGTGTTAAGAGAGAAACAATTTCAGCCAAGACTATTATACCCTGCAAGATTATCCTTCATTTGGGAAAAAAAAGATTAAAATCTTCTCAGACAAACAAAACCTGAAATAATTTGCCAGCACCAGACCAGCTCTTCAAGAAATCCCGAAGAAAGTACTGTTCCAGGAAAACTAAAGACGCAACAGCCAGAAACAAAGAAATAACAGGCAACTAAGACAATGGCTAACTTAAATGTTGGTACAGATCCTGTAACATCGATAATAACATTGAATGTTAATGAGTTAAATTCTCCAATCAAGAGACATAGACTGGATGAATGGATAAAAAAACAGAAACCCACTATCTGTTGCCTACAAGAAACCCACCTCATGGAAAAAGACATACATAGACTGAAAATGAAGGGTTGGAAAAAGGTTTTCCATGCAGTTGGGAACCAAAAAAGAGCTGGAGTTGAGATACTAATTTCTGACAAAATAGGCTTTAAAACAAAAAGTGTCCGAAGAGACAAAGAAGGGCACTATATAAGAGTAAAAGGCTCTATAGATCGAGAAGATATAACACATATTAATATCTATGCTCCTAACACAGGAGCACCCAAATATGTGAAGGAAAGATTGTTAGATCTGAAAGGGGAGATAGACTGCAACACACTAATTGTTGGAGATCTCAACACCGCATTATCCCCTCTGGACAGATCATCTAGGCAAAAAATAGGTAGAGAGATCAAGGATCTAAATGATACCATAAATCAATTGGACTTAACAGACATCTATAGAACTTTCCACCCAAAAACCACAAGATACAGTTTTTTCTCACCCCGACATGGAACTTTCTTGAAGATTGACCACATCATAGGACACAAAGCAAGCCTCTGCAGATTCAGAGGCATAGAAACTATTTCCAGCATCTTCTCTGACCATGATGGAATTAAACTCGAGTTTAATTTCAAGAGAAATCCTCAAAAATACCTAAAAACATGGAAACTAAATAACCTACTCCTGAATGACTCCACTATTACCGAAGAAATAAAGTCCGAAATCAAAAGATTCATGGAAGCCAATGACAATGAAGATACAAGTTTCCATAATCTTTGGGACACTGCCAAAGCAGTCATAAGAGGGAAGTTCATAGCAATTAGTGCACATAAGAGGAAGACAGAGAAAAGGCTAATGGATCACCTAACATCAAGCCTTAGAGAATTGGAAAAGCAACAGCAAAAAAATCCAAAAAATTACAGGAGAAAGGAAATAATAAAGATCCGAGCAGAAATAAATGAAATAGAAAATAAACGTACTATACAGAAAGTAAGTGAAAGCAAAAGCTGGTTCTTTGAAAGGATAAACAAAATTGATACCCCCACTAGCGAGACTTATTAAGAAGAAGAGAGAAAGGAACCAGGTGAATCAAATCTGCAATGAGTCTGGTAACATAACAACAGACATAGTAGAAATTCAAAACATCATTAGAGGATACTTTGAACATCTATACGCTAAGAAACAAGATAATCTGGATGAGATGGACAAATTCCTGGACAAATATAATCTACCAAGAATGAGCCAGGAAGAAATAGAAAGTCTGAATAGGCCCATAACAAGCCAGGAGATTGAATCAGTAATAAGTAACCTCCCAACAAAGAAAAGCCCTGGCCCCAATGGATTCACCTCTGAATTCTACAAAACTTTCAAAGAAGAGTTAACTCCCATTCTGCTCAAATTATTTCTAAAGATCCAAAAGGGTGAATCTCTGCCTAATTCATTCTATGAAGCCTCTGTCACCCTCATCCTCAAAACAGATAAGGACAGGACAAGGAAGGAAAACTATAGACCAATATCTCTGATGAACATAGACTCAAAGATTCTCAACAAGATACTAGCAAATCGTATTCAACAACTTATACAGAAGATCATACACCATGATCAGGTAGGCTTTATTCCAGGAATGCAAGGTTGGTTCAACATACGCAAAACCATAAATGTAATACACCATATTAATAGGAAGAAAGACAAAAACCATATGGTCATATCGATTGACGCAGAAAAAGCATTCGATAAGATACAACATCCCTTCATGATCAAGACTCTTAGCAAAATCGGCATAGAAGGGCCATTTCTCAATACAATAAAAGCCATCTATGAAAAACCCATAGCGAACATCATCCTGAATGGAGAAAAGCTGAAAGCTTTCCCACTAAACACAGGAACAAGACAAGGATGCCCACTTTCTCCTCTCCTTTTCAATATAGTACTGGAAGTCCTCACCAACGCAATCAGAAAAGAGGAAAAAATAAAGGGCATTCGAATAGGAAAAGAAGAAATGAAACTCTCTCTATTTGCAGATGACATGATTGTATACATAGAAGACCCAATGGTCTCCATGGAAAAACTATTGGAAGTAATACATGAATTCAGTAAAGTTGCAGGATATAAAATCAATATACAGAAATCGATAGCATTTCTATATACGAATAACAGGCAGACTGAGATAGAACTGAAAAAAACTTATTCCATTTACCATAGCCACTAAAAGTATAAGATATTTAGGAATAAATCTAACCAAAGAAGTTAAAGACCTCCACAAGGAAAACTACGAGAAGGTAAAAAAAGAAATTGAAAATGACACAAAATTGGAAGGACATCCCATGTTCATGGATTGGAAGAGTTAATATAATCAAAATGGCAATTCTACCCAAATTAATCTACCTATTTAATGCAATGCCAATCAAAGTACCAGACACATTCTTCACAGATCTAGAAAAGACAATCTTAAAATGTGTCTGGAATCATAAAAGACCCCGTATTGCCAAAGCACTTCTACACAAGAAGAATGGAGTGGGTGGCATCTCAATCCCCAATCCAAAAATATATTACAAAGCTGTGGTAATAAAGACAGCATGGTATTGGCACAGAAACAGACATGTGGACCAATGGAACAGAATAGAGTCCCCAGAAATAAGTGCCCAAACATACAGTCAACTGATCTTTGACAAGGGGTACCAGTCAATCCAGTGGGAAAATGAAAGCCTCTTCAGCAAGTGGTGCTGGAGAAACTGGACTTCCACTTGCAGAAAGATGAATCTGAACCCCTACCTCTCTCCTTTGACAAGAATCAAGTCAAGGTGGATCAAGGATCTAAATCTAAGACCTCAAACTATAAAGCTGCTCCTGGAGAATGCTGGGGAAACTCTGGGAGACATTGGTGTAGGGAAATTCTTCCTGAAGAAGACCCTCAAAGCAGAGTCCATCGTCCACAAAATAGACAAGTGGGATTACATCAGACTAAGAAGTTTCTGCATGGCCAAAGACACAGTAGTTAGTGTGAATCGACAGCCCTCAGAATGGGAAAATATTTTTGTAAATGTTGCATCAGATAAGGGACTGATAACCAGAATACACAAGGAACTAAAAAAGGTGTTTGGAAAAAAGATGAGCAACCCTATTAAAAGATGGGAGAAGGAGATGTAGAAAACACTCTCTAAAGATGACATACGAATGGCCAAAAGGCATATGAAAAAATGTTCAACCTCCCTCATCGTAAGGGAAATGCAGATAAAAACAACAATGAGGTACCACCTAACCCCAGTCAGATTGTCTAATATTAAAAAAACAAAAAATGATAAGTGTTGGCGGGGGTGTGGTGAAAGGGGAACTCTTTTACACTGCTGGTGGGAATGTAGATTGGTCCAACCACTGTGGAGAATAATTTGGAGATTCCTCAAAAATCTACAGATAGATCTGCCATATGATTCAGAGATCCCACTCCTCGGTATCTACCCAAAGGACAGAAGAATTCTTCATTGGAAAAGTTTATTGCGGCACTATTCACAATTGCTAAGTCATGGAACCAACCTAGATGCCCCCGTATGGAGGAATGGATTGAAAAACTGTGGCACATATACTCTATGGAATACTACTCAGCCATAAAAACCAACAGAGCCCTGGCTTTTGACAGAAAGTGGAAGAATATGGAAGATGTACTGCTGAGTGAGGCAAGCCAGGCTATGAAGGAGAGACATTGTATGTCCCCACTTAACATATACCGTTTGTCTGCATTCTATGTCTGAAACTGATTGACTAACAGTTGAACAAACACAAGAGATGGGTGTGAATGTCAGATGAGGTGTATGTGGAGGAGTGGGGCCCAACGAAAGACATTTGGAGAAGGGATACAGAGGTAGAGCATTGACGGGATGGGGAGGTGTGGTGTTATCTGTTGAAGATATTTCGATCAACGGGTCTGGGGAGAAATGTTCACATATCGAAATGGTCTCATTGTAAGCCAAACAATATGATTGAAAGTATATACAAAAATAAATAAAGTAATTAATAAAAAAAAAAGAAATAACTTGAGCAGAATAAGAGTTAACTCTTCTTTAAAAGTTTTGTAGAATTTAGAGATGAAGCCATCAGGACCAGGACTTTTCCTTGTTGGGAGGTTATTTATTACTGATTCAGTCTCCTGGCTTGTTATGGGCTTATTCAGACTTTTAATATTCTCTTGGCTCAATCTTGGTAGATAATATATGTCCAGGAATTTGTCCATCTCATCCAGTTTTTCTTGTTTGTTTTGTGTATAATTGTTCATAGTATCCTCTCATGATGTTTAGTATTTCTGTTATGTCTGATGTTATATTGCCAGCTTAATTGAATATTTTATTTACCTGGTTCCTTTCTCTCTTCTTAATAGGTCTTGCTAGTGGTATATTGATTATGTTTATGTTTTCAAAGAACCAACTTTTACTTTCATTTTTTTTCTGTATAGCTCATTTATTTTCTTTTCCATTTATTTCTAATTTGATTTTTATTATTTCATTTCTCCCGGAGCTTTTAGGATTTTTTGCCCTTGCTTTTCCAATTCTCTGAGGCACAATGTTATGTGATCCATTTGCCATCTTTCTATCTTCTTCTTATATGCACTAATTGCTATGAACTTCCTCTTGTGACTGCCTTTGCGGTTTCCTAAAGAATATGGAGACTCATGTCCTCTTTGTCATTGGCTTCCATAAATCTTTTGATTTTCATCTTTATTTCTTCAGTAGTTGTAAAGTTATTCAGGAGCAGGTTATTTAGTTTCTATGTATTTGTGTGTTTTTGTGGATTTTTCTCAAAATCAAAATCAGGTTTAATTCCATCACAGTCAGAGAAAATGCTGTATATAGTTTCTACGTCTTTGAATCTGAAGAAGCTTGCTTTATGCCCTATCGTGGTGTCAATCTTTGTAAAGTTTCCATGTAGGGATGAGAAAAAAGTGTATCTCATGGTTTATGGGTGGAAAGTTCTATAGATGCCTGTTAAGTCCATTTGATTTATTGTATCATTTAGATCCTTTATCTCTTTACTTATTTTTTGTCTAGATGATCTGTCTAGAGGAGATAGTGGGGTGCTGAGGTCTCCAACAACTAGTGTGTTGCAGTCTATTTCTCATTTTAGATTGAACAGTCTTTCCTTCACATATGTGGGTACTCCTGTCTTAGATGCATAGATATGTAAAAGCCTTATATCTTCTTGATGGGTTAACAATATTACTACAATATAGTGTGTATCTTTGTCTCTTCAAATTGTTTTTGTTTTAAAGCCTATTTTGTCAGAAATTAGTATCGTGATTCTAGCTCTTTTTTGGTCCCTATTTGCATGGAATCCTTTTTTCCAGCCCTTCACTTTTAGTCTATGTTTGTCTTTTTCTATGAGATGCATACATTGTAGGCAACATATAGAGGATTTCTGTTTTTTTTAATCCATTCATCCAGTCTGTGTCTCTTTATTGGAGAACTTAACCATTAATATTCAATGTTATTTTTTCCTTTTTTTATAATTATTTATTTTATTTTATTTTATTTATTCGTTTATTTTTTTAATTTGGCCAGAGAGAGACATAAGGTGAGAGTGAGAGAGAGGGAGGAAGTGAGAAAGCAAGCCACCAGATTCAGAACTCAAACCCCGGTCGGCCATGTGGGAGTGTCCAGCGCCTTAATCACCACGCCACCAGCTGGTCCCAATATTCAATGTTATTATTAATATTTTTGGACTTTTCCCTGCCTTTAAGTTGGCCATTGTCTTCGTTGTCTTTTATTCCCATATTTCTGGCTGTTCATTCTCTAGTACTCCTGGAAGTGTACTCGTTTCAGAGTTTCCTGAAGAGCTGGTCTGGTGTTGGCAAATTCTTTCAGGTTTTATTTGTCTGAGAAGATTTTAATATTTTTTTTCTATATGAAGGATAATCTTGCTGGATATAATAATCTTGGTTAAAATTGTTTCTCTCTCAACTCTTTTAATATGTCTTCCCATTCTTTACTTGCTTGCATTGTTTCCGTTGAAAGGTCCAGTGTTAGCCTGATGGGATGACCTTTGTAAGTCTCTTGCCATTTCTCTCTTGCCAATTTTAATATCTTGTCTTTATCTGTGGTCTTGGCTAGTCTGGCCAAGATGTGCCTTGGGGAAGATCTTCTTTGGTTGATTCTATTTGGGGTCCTTTGTATTTCTTGGGTCTGGATGTGTGAATGTTTTTCTAAGCTAGGGAAGTTTTCCTCCAGGATTTCATGGAATAAGTTTTCCATGCCCTTATTAGTTTCTTTACCTTCTAGGATACCAATTATTCAGATTTTTGTATAGTTAATAGAATCCAGTATTTCTCATATATTATCCTCGTGCTTTTTGTTATTTTTTTCTATATATATTTTTTTCCAGGTCCGAGTTTTTATCTTCTACATTGGAGATTCAATCTTCAGCATGGCCTAATTGACTTTTAATACTTTTTATTTTAGAGAGGTTTTTGCTATAGGGTGTGTGCGTTCACCAGAAAGACAGAGACAGAGAGACAGAAAGCAAGAATTCACCCTCCAGTGGGGATGGCCACGCTGCAATCCCTTTTCCTCTATTTTCCTCTCGGGATCTTGGGCATGCACGCACACATGCCCGGCATGTGTTTCAGCCAACTGGTCTGGGACTCAAACCACGGTTGATTACATGGAAGTCCAGCAACACATCCATTACACCAACTGCTGGTCCCGACTTTTAATACTTTTAAGAGAGTTTTTGATTTCCTGTATTATAGACTTCATCTCAAATAGTTCCATCTGGTTCTTTCTTACAGTGTCCATTTCGTCTTTCATATCATGGAAGGACTTCCTATTCTCTTGTAGTTCATTGTCTCTTTTCTGTTCCAACTCATAGAGTATTATCACCATGAATGTTCTAAATTCTTATTCTGACATTTTGATAATTTCTTCCATTTTTTCAAGTAATGGAGGATAGTAATTGTGTTCTTTTGATGGAAACATGCTGGGAGCCGTGCCCCAGCTGGGGTGGATGCACAGGAAGGCAACGCAGGTGAACAGGAATCAGACTGAGACCTCACGCCCCTTTCGCATGTTCTCAGCCGACTGCAGCCAGAGTAAACTCCAGACTGCAGCCCTGGTGGCCAGAAGTCATGCGTATTTATTATAGAAGGAGTTTTTACAGTAGTGGGATGGGTGAGGGGAATAAGTGAAATATTTTGCTCTAAAAGGTAAGTCATTCAAAGTATAGGAACAATAATCATAAAACATGACATCTGTTTTGTTTAGGTATAAACAGTCATAATTTTTAGAACGAGGAAGCCCATTTTTTGGGTGTATTCTCTTCTTTGATCTTGATTACCAGGGAGGGTCTTTGGATGAGAGAGCACCCAGGAATCTTGACCACTTCGGTCAGATCAGCTTGATCACTTTAGTCCCAGATTGGCCTCAGGTCAGCTTTTTGAGAACTTTAGCTTCAGGCTAGGGTGGTAGCAATTACAGAAGCCTAGAAATAAATCCTGTCTGGTTTAGTAAAGACAAGGTTAGTATATACTAAAGTGAAATACTTATGTTATCTCTGGGGTAGTCTACAGCTAAGAGGGTGAGTCTACATAGGAAAGGAATGTGGTCTTGTGAGTAGCTGAAGGTTGCTGTGTACTTGGGACCCTCTACATGCTGCTAATGACTGTGGCTTGGGGAATGGCAATCTTCCCTTGTCCTGAGAGTAAGCGTGGCTTATGGTCTTTGGGGTAACAGCACCTCATGGATGAGTCCCTGAGTCCCTCCCGGCTACTGAGGTCATTTTGCTCATTAGTAGCTTTAACTCAGACCTTTCTAATGCTTATCTATGTAATCCCTAGTAGGAGAAGTGAATGTAGCATTCTCTATTGACATTTTCTAGGAAGGTGGGGTGAGTCTAATGGGAGTAACTTCTGTTTGCAGCCGCCGCCCTACGCAGCTGCCGCCTTAGTGGATCCGCATTCTTTCAGGATTATTGTAAAAATTATAGTAAGGCTGGGGGTGCCTTTATGGGGTACTGGGGTATGGCAATAAGGCCCATGGCAGAGAAATTGAGTGCAGGACAGTACAGCAACACAATTCGTGAGGTCCAGAACTCGTAAAACTGTTGACCTTGCAAACAGTTCTCCTCAGCGGAGTCCTTGCTCTAGGCAGGAGGGGCAGTTCTTTCATACTCAGCCTGTGTTAACTGCATGGTCCCCAGCAGAAACATATTTTCTGGTTTATTCAGACCTGAGGCACTCTTCTACTTCCAGCCATTAGGAGATGTATTCACTTTTGGTTACCTTTTTTGGAGAATCTCTTTTTGAGTAAGTACAAGTGTTCTTCCCATTTGCTGTGGATCAATGTGTGCCAAAGTCTCTCTCTACTGTGTTTAGCAATGTGGTCTGTACAGGAGGAGTCTTCTATTCAGGTGTCTGAAGAGCAGTTTCTTCTTTCTCACAGGTGGTTCTGTTAAAGTTAGTATCCCATGGAGCCTCACAATACTAGGGTAATTGAATACTGTTATTCTAGACCTGTCTAGTCCCTTTGGATGGGTGGTGGATGAGGAGGAGTTGGCAATATTATTGGAAGTAAAAAAAATATATGAAAGAGAATTAAGAAAAAGTTGTGCACTGTGCAATATCTGGGGCCAGAACTAGAACTTGGGTTAGTGCCAGTGACTGGCTGTGCCTCAGTGTTCCTTAGAACAGGGGACTGGAGATGGAAGTGGGTTCTGCTGGAGAGCTGGGGGCTGCCCAATAGGGTAAAGAAAAATAGGAAATTAACAAAAGAGAAAAACAAAGAAGAAAAATAAAGCAGCCTACCTTTCTGATGGGGGGGCTTTAGGGTTGGGAGAGCTGGGCTGGGGCCAGAGCTAGAGCTGGGGTCAGGGCCAGTGATTGGCCCTGCCTCAGTGTCCCTTACAGGTGAGGGGACTGGCAAAGGAGCTTGGCTCTGCTGGAGAGCTGGGCATTGTCCTTTCTGACACAGGGTGGAGGGGCCCTGGGGTGGGGGGAACTGGGCTGGGGCCGGACCCATTGACTGGCCCTACTTCAGTGTCCTGTACAGGCCTGGAGACTGGAGATAGAACTGGGCTCTGCTCCTTCCATTTTATTTTTACAACATGATTTTACAGATGACACAACTGGCTTCAAACTCAACTCGAGTGACTCCCAAGATCACATGTTTTAGGGAGAGGCAGATCTAAGTTTCATACCAGACTTATCTGTGCCTAGAACCTACCATTATGAAGCCAAATGAAACAACAGAGGAAAGTTGGAAAGAAGTACTGATGTCATTCAGAGCTAAAAAGGAAAACTTGCTAACTGAACAGAGAGGGTTAAGGAGGTTCACCTATGCAGGTAGTCAGGGTCTGGGCAAAGAAAGAGGGCAAATATTTGTTGGGTGGACTCTCAGGGAGACTCCACATGAATGAGGTATCAGAATGCAGAAGAAAATATCTATTTTTGACCTAAGGCCAAAAAAAAAGACACCTGAAGACCAGGGGAGTCAGGATATTAAGATCAGTCTGCAGGTACAAGTGAGCTGGCAGGGGGTAAGCTTCAGAGCAAGAGTTATTTAGAGCAGTGATCCTCAAAATGTGACCCTCAGATGAGCAGCATCAGCGTCACCCGGGATCTTGTTAGAAATGTGATTTCTTGGGTCTCTCTCAAGAGTTACAGAAGCATAAATTTGGAATCTAAATGACCTTCCAGTGCATGGTCAAGTTTGAGATCCAGTGCTTTGGAGTACTGGGGAAAGCAGCAATTGGAATTAGAATTCAAGAATCAGAGTTCAAGAAGCAAAGTATCTCTGGAGTGAGTTCAGTTCGCTCTTCACAACAATGGAGTCTGTTTCTCAGAAGTTGTGGTAGGGAGTGAAAAAGGAGGGCTGTGGCTTCAGAATATGGTCTCTTGGGGACAACTGCTTCTTCCCCACATTCCTTCATCTTTTCTCAAAGTCTTCATGAACTGCTACTGGCAAGCTCATCAGAGACTCCTGAGAAAGCAGTTAGACAAGCTATGGCAGGGTACTGCCCACGGCTTTTTGTTTTTACTATGTACCTGATATCATTAAAAAAAATTGCTGCTAGGGTGATAGAAAGGAAAATAAAACTTACTAAGGGTCCCCACCTTGCTGAGCACTGTGCTAAGTATTCACAGAAATACAAATTTATTTAATTCTCACAATATCCCAATGAAAGTATTATTGCTCCTGTTTTACAAATGAGGAACTAGGCTCAGAAAGGTTAAGTGGCTTGCCCAAGGTCACACAGCTCAGAAGGAATCAGGCAAGATACAAACTCTGGTATTTCCAACTCTAAACCTTGTGCTTTTCATGCTTGACAATGTTGTCCCTAATGTGAAGATCTCTGGGACCCTTACATCTTTGTACACACTTTTAAGTCAGGTTCTTGTGAACCTTGACTTCCATGGTCAAGGCACTCTAACATTTTTATAATTTTATAATAACCTGTTATAGTCTCAGTCTTCTACTACTAAAGGTATTGTCTTTCTGGGGCGAATTTAATTTGTTCCTCTTTTTATTTTTTTTAAAAATTTACCTTTATTATTATAATTCTTATTTTTAAAAAACATTTGATCACTAGAAATCATTTTCATTGTAAAGATAATTTATCCAACATGAAATACATCTCACACCAGTCGAGTTGAGAATATTATACACGTTATCATCTACAAGTAATAAACTATTTCTGCATCCCAGAAATGTCTTGTCTCTCTATTTTTTCTCCATGATACTCTTCCCCTCTCCCGCCTTCCTTCCTCGCTATGTCCAGTGTCCATAACTATTTTCACTGATTTTATGCCCTCCAATATTTCTGTCTCTACCATAGACAGTTTCTATATATTAAGTGGAGACATTCAATGTCTCTATTTCATAGCCCAGCTTGCTTCACTCACAGTAAATCTTCCATATTCTACCACTTTCTATCAAATGCCAGAGTCTTGTTGTTTTTTATGACTGAATAGTCTTCCAAAGAGTATATGTGCCACACTTTTTCAATCCATTCAGTTGTTCGTGAAAATTTGGGTTGGTTCCATGTCTTAGCAAATGTGAATAATGCTGCAATAAACATTGATGTGCAAGCACTTTCCCAACTGAGCATTCTTTGTCCTTTGGGTAAATACCTAGGAGTAGAATTATTGGATCATATGGTAGTTCATTTTTGTAGGTTGTGGAGGAAACTCCATATTGTTTTCTACAGTGGTTGGACAAATTTACTGACCCACCAAAAGTGTAGGAGAGTTTCCCTTTCACCACAACCCCACCAACACTAATCATTTTTTGTATTTTTAGTCTTTGCCATTCTAACAGGGGTTAGGTGCTGTCTCATTTTGGTTTTAATCTGCGTGTCCTTATGATGAGGGATGTTGAGCATTTCCTCATATACTTCTTGGTTGTTTATACGTCTTCCTTAGAGAAATTTTTGTTCAGCTCATTTTCCCACCTTTAATTGGGTTAATCATTTTTTGGGGGGCTAAAATGCTTGAGTTCCCTTTGTATTTTGGTTGTCAGTCCCTTATCCGAGGGTATAGTTTACAAAAATATTCTCCCATTCTGAGGGTTGTCGATTCACACTAATTACTATGTCCTTTACTGCGCATAAACTTCTTAATCTGATATAATCCCAGTTGTCTATTTTTGAGAGTATTGCCTGTGCTTTGGTAGTCTTATTTAAAATGTCTTTACCTACCCCAAATGTCTCCAAGAGTTTCCCCAGTGTTTTCCACCAGTACTTTTATAGTTTTAGATCCTAACATCTTTGATCTGTTTTGAGTTAATTTTTTTAATGGTGAAAGATAGAGATCCAGTTTCATCTTTCTTAATGTGGATTCCCAGGTTTTCCAGCGCCATGTGCTAAAGAGGTTTTCCTTTTCCCACTGAATAGACTGGTATTCTTTGGTTAAAATCAGTCGGGTGTATATTTTGGGGTTTATTTCTGACTCTCTCTTCTAATCCTTTGGTAAACCTGTCTGCTTTTGTGCCAATACCATGCTATTTCTATTATCACGGCTTTATAGTGTATTTTGGACTGAAATGCCTCCCATTCCACTCTTCTTGCACAGGATTACTTTGCAATATGAGGTCATTTATCATTCCAGACAAATTCTATGATTGTCTTTTCTAGGTCTGTGAAGAATGTCTCTGGTCATTTGATTGCAATTACATTAAATATGTGGATTACTTTGAGCAGAATTGCCATTTTGGTTATATTAATTCTTGCAATCTTGAAACACATGATGTTTTTTCCACTTTTTTGTATCATTTGTGTCATTTTCATAGTTTTCTTTCTAAAGGTCATTGAATTCCTTAGTTAGGTTTAACTCTAAGTATCTTATATATTTTGTAGCTATGGTTAAAAAGATTCCTTTCTTCAGTTCTTCCTTGTTCAATTTGTTGTTCATATATAGAAATGCTATAGATTTTTGGATGTTGATTTTGTATCCTAACACTTTATTATATTTATTTATTACTTAGAGAAGTTTTTTTTTTTTCATGGAAACCTTTGGGTCTTCTAAGTGTACCACCATCTCATCTGCAAATAGAGATATTTCCAACACTTCTTTGCCTATTTGAAGGCCTTTTATATTATACTCTTTTCTGATTACATTGGCTAAGACTTCCAACAATATATTGAAAAGGTTTTAGAAAGTAGACAGCCTTGTCTAGAACCAGTTTTTAGTAGAAAAGCTTTTCTCCATTCAGTATAATGTTAGATATAAGGTTTTCATATGTGACTTTTATTGTATTGAGAAATGACCCTTCTATAAACAATTTTACTAAGAGTCTTAAAAATGGAGGGATGCCATATTTTGTCACATGATTTCTCTGTATCAATGGAAATGATCCTTTTTTTAAATATTTTTTTGTTTATATGGTGTATTATGTTTGTGGTCTTGTGTATGTTGAACTACCCTTGCATCACTGGAATAAAGCCTACTTGGTCATGATGAAAAATCTTTTCTGCAATGTTGGATATGATTTGCAAGTATCTTGTTGAGAATTTTTGCGTCTATATTTATCAGACATGTTGGTCTGTAGTTTTCCTTTTTTGTCATGTCTTTTTGGAAATAAGGATGATGTAGGCCTCATAAAATGAATTCAGGAAGTCTCCTTCCTTTTGGATCTTTAGAAAAATTGAGTAGAATGGGGGTTAACTCTTTAAAAGTTGTGTAGAATTTAAAAGTTAAGCCATCAGGACCTGGGTTTTTCTTGGTCAGGAGATTATTTATTACTGATTCAATCTCATGACTTGTTATGTGTCTATTCAGGTTTTCTATGACCTCTTGATTCAATCTTAGTAGGTTATATGCATCCAAGAATTTGTCCATCTCCTCCATGTTCTCTTGTTTGTTGGCATATAGTCGCTCACAGTATCCTCTAATGATGTTTTGCATTTTTATTGTGTCTGTTGCAATATTGTGTTTCATTATGTATTTGATTTACCTGGTTTCTTTCTTTCTTCTTTAGCAGTCTAGCTAATTGTGTGTCTATCTTGTTAATACTTTCAAAGAACCAGCTTTTGCATTCATTTATTTTCTATATTGACCATTTATTTTCTATTTCATTTATTTTATCTGAAATCTTTGTTATTCCTTTACTTCTGGGTTTTTCTGTTTTTGTTTGTTTGTTTGTTTTCCTGTTTTGTTTTGTTTTGTTTTTCAAATTCCCTAAGGCATACTGTTAGATTTTCTATTTGCCACGTTTCCATCTTTTTCTTATGTGCACTAATTGCTATGAATTTCCCTTTTGTGTCTGCTTTTGTTGTGTCTTATAGATTATGAAAAATTGCATACTCATTAGTTGTTTCCATAAATCTTTTGATTTCAGACTTAATTTCTTCAGTAGTTGAGAAGTCATTCAGAAGTGAGTTGTTTAGTTTCCATGAGTTTGTATATTTTGAAGATTTTTTTCTGAAATTGATATCAAGTTTAATTCCATCATGGTCAGAGAAGATGATGGATATAATTTTTATCCCTTTGAATCTTTAAAGACTTGATTTGTGTCCTATCATATGGTCAGTCTTTGAAAAGGTTCCATGTAAGGGTGGCAATAATGCTTATTTTGTGGTCTTAGTGTGGAAAGTTTTATAGATGACTGTCAAGTCCATTTTATTTATAGTAATGTTTAGGTCCTGTATCTCTCTGCTTATTTTTTGTTAGAAGATCTGTCTAACGGAGATAATGGGGTGTTGTGATCCCCAACAGTTGTAGTATTGTGATGTATTTAGGTGCTTCTGAGTTGAGTGCATAGATATTTATGAGTGTTGTGTCTTCTTGATGAATTAGCTCACTTACTACCGTATAGTGATCTTTGTCTTTTTTTTTTTACATTTTCTGTCTTAAAGCCTATTTTGTCTGAAATCACTCCTTCTTTAATTTACATTTGCATGGAATACCTTTTTCCAACCCTTCTCTTTTAAACTATGTATGTCTTTATCACTAACGTGTTTCTTGTAGGCAACAAATAGAGGATTTCTGGTTTTGTTTTGTTGTGTTTTGTCTGTTTTTTTGTTTTTTTGTTTTTAAATCCATTCCACCAGTCTGTGTCTCTTGATTGGAGAATTTCATCCACGAACACTCAACAATATTATTCATATTTACGGACATGTTTCTATCATTAAGTGAGTCATTTTCTTGGTTGTTTGCTGTTCTCTTAAATCTGTCTTACTAATTTTCCTGATATAGCACTCCCTTCAGGACTTCTTAAAGAGCTGGTCTGGAGTTGGTAAATTGTTTTGAGTTTGTTTATCTTGCTTGAAATTATTTCTCATTTAACACTTTAAATACATTTCCCCATTCTTTCCTTGCCTGCATTGTTTCCAATGAGAAATCCAATGTTAACCTGATGGAATAACCTTTGTAAGTAACTTGATGTTTTCCTCTTGCAAAGTTTAGTATCTTGTCTTTGTCTGTGGTTTTGGCCAATCTGGCTATGATGTGCCTTGGAGATCTTCTTGAGTTGATTCAATTTGGAGTCCTATGTATTTCTTGGTTCTGGATATTTGAAAGCCTCTCTAGGTTTGGAAAATTTTCTTCCAGGATTTCATGGAATAAATTATCAGTGCCCTTATTATTTTCTTCACCTTCTGGGATATCAACTATCTGGATGTTTGGGCACTTAATGGTATTTAGAATTTCTTTTATATTTCTTGGTTATTTTCTCTGTCTTTTTGATAATTTTTCTAGGTCAGAAGTTTCATCTTCTACATCCAAGATTCTATCGTCTGCATGATAAAATCTCCTTTTAATACTTTTGAGAGATGTTTTAGTTTCCTATAGTGCAGTCTTCAGCTCTAACAATTTCATTTGATTTTTTTTTAGGGGGGGTGAGGTTTTTGCTATAGGGTGTGGGCTCTCACCAGAAAGACAAAGAGAGACAGAGAGACAGACAGAAAACAAGAAATCCCTCCCCAGGGGGATGGCCATGCTGCAACCCCTTCTCCTCCATTCTCTCAGGATCTTGGACATGCATGCACATGTGCCCAGCATGAGTTTAAGCCACCGGGTCCAGGACTCAAACCTGGTCAACTACGTGTGAGTCCAGCTACATAGCCATTATGCTAACTGCTGGTCCCATTTGATTCTTTTTTATGATGTCCATTTCTTCTCTGAAATCATAAAAAGACTTCTTCATCTCCTGGAGTTTCTTGTCTCTTTTCTCTTGCATCTTGATTAATTTCTCTCTCTCTTTTTTTCTTTCTTTCTTTTTTTTTGGAGAAGTTTTTGCTATAGGATGCGTGCGCTTGCCAGACAGACAGAGAGAGACAGAGAGATAGAAAGCAAGAAATCACCCCCCAGGGGGATGGCCACGCAGTAATCCCTTCTCCTTCATTCTCCTCTTGGGATCTTGGGCACGCACGCACACGTGCCTGGCGTGAGTTTAAGCCACTGGGTCCGGGACTCGAACTGGGGTCAACTACATGGGAGTCCAGTGACATAGCCATTATGCTAACTGCTGGTCCCCATTTGATTGTTTTTTATGATGTCTATTTCTTCTCTGAAATCATAAAAAGACTTCTTCGTCTCCTGGAGTTCCTTGTCTCTTTTCTTTTGCATCTTGATTAGTTTTGTCAGTATAAATATTCTGAATTGTTTATCTGACATTTCCATAAGTTCCATTGTGTTCTCTGTGGATGTTGAAGAGTTGATGTCTTAACTTGGGGGAAAAATTTTCTTGATTACTCATATTTCTTGTGCCTCTGCAATGGTTTCTAGTCATCTGGTGATTTATGCATTTCCTCCTATATTCTTCAAGTTTATTCTGACCATTTAAAGGCATGCAAGAGTAGGTGATTGGTGATCTCTCTGCTGCTCTACAACCCTGGTGTTCCCCAGCATTCTGTACTGTTGTCATTGGACTTGGATTATTCAAAGTCCTCTTAGTTTCTAGAGAACAGTTGTGCCTGGGATTGAACTGCTGAATTTTAATTAAGGAAAACAGAAGGGATCAGATGATATGCTTTATACACCACTTGCTTCAGAAAACACTGAGGTTTTAGAATTCAGAGGTGTGTGGCAGCGAA